>OX453067.1:17008952-17520793 GCA_949699795.1 Spicauda simplicius
CCCTAGGATTATGATGGTCGTCTCATGTGAAAGAATAAAAAAAAATCTACGCTATAATTAGGTGTTGCGGTGGTACTTCCCCAAACGAACAACATTGGTTCTAACACCTGCGCGATGTATGCCCAACAGGCCTAATATGGGAAAGACTGGATTTATTTACCACTGCCTTTTAACACATTTAAAGTATTTTCCTAAGAATACGTTTTAACTCTTCAATACTTTGTCCTCAGCTATCAGAAGAAGTGCAGAGGAAGCAGAGTGAGTACCAGAAGTGCCTGGAGTCGTACAAGCAAATGAGGACCAAGTTCGAGGAGAACTACCTTAAATGTAAGTGTAAGTTGGTATTTTCTACTAGGAAATGCTGCTTTAGTATCTATTTTATTTATGTATAAAGCATGCAGTGGCGTAGAGTGGGTTCATGTGACTCGGGACTGAATTTGCTCTTCAACCATTTAGGAATTTGATCAACGCAGAAATAGGTTACCAAATCTAAATATTCTGCCGGCTCCTAAATGTAGCGCCTGGAGGCGCATGTTGAGTTTTGATGTTGTTTAAAAAATACCGGTTACATACAAAAATTACATACAAAAATTATATTTTGCCGCCCCCCAAAAGGTGCTTCCGGGACCATGGCCTCTCTCCCCTTTACGCTACGCCACTGCAAGCATGTCATGCTTAACAAGTTTGTAGTTAGTTGTAGATTTGCTTACAGTTAGCACTGATGAATGATCGTTAATATAAGCACGATATTGTAAGACGAAAGTAAAAGTTGTAGAATTCTTATGATTTGCATCATATTGCTATTAAATATATATTATATATCAACCCTATTGCTGCATTTAGCTATTCGTATTGTGCGTGGAAAGGTGTTAAGACCTTTGGTTTGATAGGACGTTATGACTTGTGCTTTAGTAGGTTTATGGTGACGTAGAGCAGTGATAGCCTAATGATTGAAACTTGCCCTCTCGATCGGGATGTCCGAGGTTCAGACCCAGGCACACACCACTGATTTTTCTAAAATTACGCGTATTAGAAATTAATTAATAATTACGTTTAAATAAATACACTTCTAGATAAAAAAAAGTTTGAACATGACGTAGAATCTACAATTCTTTAGTGCAAATGTAAGTTTTCGGTATGTATTTTTACCATTGAACACTCAGTTAATGCACTATTGACGTTCCGCGTGAAGAAGCGGTCATCATAGCAGTTAAATGAAATGTCTTTATTTTGTATAGGCCTACAGGAGCACTTACAAATTGTCAGTTAATTTTTTTTTTCTTACACTATCACCGGATCGGAATACGACCTCAACTGATCCGGCAAGAAACCATCTGATACATATATGTGGATTCTGGATTTAATTCCCGGCTAGACAGAAATGTGAATGAGGAATTTCAATTTTTATTTTGCGTCTGGGTCTTTGCATGTCGTCCCTGTAGCCTCGGGGTTAGAATAGGGCTACGGTATCCCCTGCCTGACGTAAGAGGCGACTAAAAAGGGGCTTCCGGGGTTGCAGACGGCTAGAATGGGAGCTCGAACCGTTCGGTCAGGCAATCCCGGGAAGGACGGCGGTATGTGTGGTCGCATACCGTCGTAAAGACTAGACGGAGCGGTGGGCCCAGCCGCCCATCTGGGAGGAGCCCGATGGGGCAGCGCGCTCGGAGGATTCCGATTGAAGTCGTTTCGAGATCCCGGAGTCCTCCTTTTCAGCGCCGAGGACGGCCACCGGGGGGTTTTAGTGCGGTAAAAATCCCACACAACCCTGCGTCGCTCCCACGGCGTCGGGTACCTTTGCAAGGTTTCCCCCTCGAAAACAAAAAAAAAAAGGGTCTTTGCATGTGTCATCCACGACACAGGAGGAAATCCTATAAACGAATGCGTTATACTATTTATTGAATGAAATGTATTATAATACGAGGTAGTTCGTCAATGCTCCACATCGAATACCGTGTAAACAAACAATACGTTGCTAAAAATATATCTAATTGCGCCCACGCACCGTTTGCGAATCCATGGTTCATAGTCTGAGGCTACTATAAACATTGAACACTGCTCCATTGTAGGTTTATTCATGAATATTGCCTAATAATAGTAGATAGTTTAGAAATTCTGATCTTTACGTTTATCTACCGACTGACTGTAGGGCCTTTAATGGCTTTAGGCCTCCTTTAGAAAAAATATTTTTAGCGCCTGTACTTTCTAGTGCATGTTGGTGTACGCAATATATTAATATCTCATCAATGCTGCTGCTATTTAGCTATATTTAATTAATACCTAAATCTTACTACTTAAGCACTGCATGCATACAGTGCAAATTGCTTCCAATGAATTAAATATAGTTGAATAAACAGTAATAATTTGAAATATCTGGACATAATTTTAGGGAAAACCACGCACGGTTTCTTCAAATATTTATTATAGTTATATACAGGATACAAGCTTCCTTCCTAAAGGAAGTAAGTTATAAGTCATTGAAAAACCCAGAAAAATCTGTTATGGCTTTTCCCAAATCATTTACATAAAATTATTTCCTACGCAATGTACACGTAGAAGGAAAAATCGGCCAACCTTATTTTATCGCATTTTTTGATGATGTCATAAATATTTTAGTCTTTTAATAAAACAACTTTTTAATGTGACTATGAGCTACGTCGGTAATTACTTTAAACAACGTAAAAAAAACCGGTCAGGTGTATCACATAAAAATGTTAGTTATTAATATGTAGTATAGTCTGTAGTATTTAGCTCTGCTTTTAATGCTGCTTGTATGGTAGAAGAGATACACGAGTCGCTTGATTTTGGTCCTTAATCCTGGTCTACCTCAGGTGGGACTACAGTCCTATTTAAGAATGATTATACTAGTCTATGGACGGTTGTGACAATTTTATTTAATAATATAGAATTAGCAAGCTGACTGACAAAGCTGAGGGTAAGTAGCCGCAGTCTCTTGTGGACATCTGAAATTGAACTCGCAATCAGATAAGATTATAAGTTCAAGATTATTTTGCTCGCACACAGTGCACAGGGCACAGGTACATTGCTACTCCTGCGGTCTAGGTTGGAAAGCCTCGCTTAGTGGGTATGTCTCCTGTAACACTCTCTATGAACCAAATCGCATCAACCCATTATTAGCCCACTGCTGGGCACGGGTCTTCTCCCAGAATGAGAGAGTTTAGGCCATAGTCCACTACGCTGGCCAAGTGCGAATTGGTGGACTTCACACACCTCCGAGAACTTTTTTTTTAAGAACTTTTGGGTGTGTAGGTTTCCTCACGATGTTTTCCTTCACCGAAAAGCAGTGATAATTAATTTCTAATACGCACATAAATCATTGGTGCGTGCCTGGGTTTGAAGCTCGGACGTCCCGATCGAGAAGGCAAATTTCAACCATTAGGCTATCACTGCTCTATGAACCAAATGATAGCACCAAAAACATTTTTGTTAAAAGGCAAAAAAAATGTGGCGATGGCACCACGTCCACGTGAAACCAACAAGGATTCTTCTATCTTTGTGATGTATTTGACGACCCGCGTGGCGGAGCCTCATACTGGTCGCCATACTAGTCTGACTCGCAGTGAGTTCTGGGTTCAATCCCCAGCTCGACAGGTATCTGAATGATGAATTTAGATTACTCTTCTGGGTCTGGGTCTTTGCATATCCATGGCACCTACGACATAGGAGAAAATCCTACTGTGGGTATGTGGGTGTACAAAAGCGTTATATTTTTTTAAGTGTTAGGTATTTGAATAATCGAATATATTTATATCTAATGTTCTCCACGCGTCAAACTGTCAGTATGCTCGCAAATTCACCTATTTTACCACGTTACCGGCGCCAGACGATTTTGCAAGAGATCTGTTTATCGGCCCGCTTATACTGCTGCATTCTTACATAACAATTATAGTTAGTACTTTACGTTAAAAGCTATATGTAATAGCTCTCACAGTTATTTTCTGGAAATTGAAATTGCGTGCATGCACTAAGATCTTATGCAGATGAATATTAACTGTAAAGAGTAAAGACACGTCCACAGAATATTTATACAAGATCATGAACGGGACTATATTATCCAAGTAGTATCTATAGTAAAGAACATATTCATGCAGCAAATATGGAAGACTGCAAATATGCAAAGACTGCATGTCCACCTAATGGTAAATGGCCACTCTCGCCCATAGACATCTGTAAGCAACTTGATATAAAACATCGTTTCTATCTGATATCAATCACAGATGCGATGCTACTCTCGACGACTAACATGATCTGCACATATGAAAGTGAACCGAAAAGTAGTTGCAGCAATTAACAAAAAAAACAAATGAAAAAAAAACTCAAAAGTACCTAATAGACAATAATTAGTCCGCAAATGTTCAGAATCGACTTGTGTTACGAGTTTTGCGAGTGCCTATATAAGTTTACTGCCTATGGTGACTCCTAGACCTGATGTTTAGTGCCTATTGCTCTCACTACTGTGGTAATGACGGCCGCGGTGCTCCATAATTCTATTTCAGTAATTTCTTTATGATTGCGGAGTAAAAATGTTATTTGCATTTGTAAACATACGATGTGAGACGCAAATGACTGCATTAATGACTTACGTTTACAGAAACATTATTCGATGGAATACAATTAAACTTGGAGTACCGTTACAAATGCATGTGCAATTAACAGTTACATTTCCATTATCATTATGGCAGGTTTTATTATTTCGTTTAACGTACCTCTAACAGTACTTTGTATATATATCTGAAATTATATTTGTTCCTGTTGTTTTTGGGCTGTACATTTCAGAGCTACTTTTTACGTTTTTGGAATTTGGAGTGAAAGATTAGATAAATGAATAAAACATTTATCACAAACTTAGGATTGCCTCTTTATAAAAATTGTAATTATGATTTTCAAAAGATAATATTCGATTATACATATCGAATTATCCAAAATGTTGTGTTATAAATCAATGTACATATGGCCAAGGCGTGTAGTATCACCAATATGATAGTAATGTGCCGACATTGTTATATTATTCCAGGACTTGATATAGTTTCAGTTACCACGATGAATGGGAGACGGGCAGCATACTGGTCTAATAGACGAGACGCTCGGTAAAGTGGTATCATTAACTGATTGTATGTCTGAGACGTATAGGATATGAAATTGTACCGTATTCTAGAACTTGTATAACCAGGAGATATTGGACCAGGTGTTTGATGAATTTAGGTTCCTATATTAGGTTTAGATTTCTGAGTTTTCATCTGGTACCTAATCTGGGGCTATGAATGTAGAAAGCCTTATTTAAACTATACCAATCATTCCAGGTCCGACAAGCCGCGGAGGTCGCAAGCTAGACGAGACGCGCGACAAGTACGGCAAAGCTTGCCGGAGGCTACATCGCGCGCACAACGAGTACGTGTTGCTGTTGGCCGAGGCGACGGAGTGCGAGCGAGCGCTACGCACCGCTGCGCTTCCAGCCTTACTCGACCAGCAGCGGAGACAGGGCGAGGCTACGGCTACATCGTGGTCAGTACATGTACATCTTTCTAGCTGATGCAGTCACAATAATGACACCATAAATATATCAAAGTGTGCTGAGGCTACGCCGTGCGCACAACGAGTACGTATTGCTGTTGGCCGAGGCGACGGAGTGACAGCGAGCGGTATCACCGCCGCGCTGCCAGCCTTGTCTACTAACGGCGGAGACAGGGCGAGGCTACGACTACATCCTGGTCAGTACTTTCTAGCTGCGGTAGACACAATAAGGACGCGGTAAATATGATAAGGCGTACCGACGGCCATGTGTTTATCGTAGAAGCAACGGAGTGCAAACGAGCGCTGCAAACCGCCGTGTTACCAATATTACTCCACCAGCGAAGACGGCAGGTGGAGCTACTACTTCTTGGTAAATTTACGTATTTCTTTCTAGTCGTGGCATTATAGCCAGGCCTGCCGGAAGCTGCACCGCGGCCTCAACGAATAGATGTTGCTGTTGGCGGAGGCGATGAAGTTCGAGCGAGCGCTACGCATCGCCGCACTGCCAGATTTACCAGCTGCTCGACTAGCAGTGAAGCCAGGTGACAAGCAGTGCAAGGCTACGGCTACGTCTTGGTCCGTACACGCACTTCTTTCCAGCCGCACGATCTGAATGAGGCATGCGATATATACCGGCGGCTATAACGGAAGCGGTGGGAAGTATTTTTTCCTGTCGTAGCATTACGGGAAGGCGTGTCAATGGCTACACCACGTGCACAACAAAACGACAGGGGTGCCAGGGGAAAGTTACAGTTACTTCGTGGCCAATATATGGTAAGCATCGCTTTATAAGAGTGTATAAGGAGGTAGAATATCTGATCTTAACTCTTTTGATTATAAGATTATAAAATGGGGTCGATAATTATATCAAAATTACAATGAGTAGTAGTACTCAAAGAAAATTATTGATAAGTCTTCAAGGCTCTGCGTTACGAGAAATGACGTAAAGGGAAATAATTATCAGTTACCGTTTCTGTTTCCCTAATTTTCAGAATTAATCCTTGATCATATTTGATCCCATATTTTTCATTATAATCTCATAGACACTATCAAAACTCGATGAGTGACAAATAAGAAAATCTGGGTTTATCATATAAAATTTATTAGTAAAATATGTCATTGTTACAAAACCATTAATGTATGACCTCGGGACATACTGCATATGCAAAATTATGCAAATTAAGTTTTGCACAAACGGTCATGTAAGCATTTGTTATATCGAAATATAGATCGATTACATATATGTATATTAATATGCATATTACTATATATGATGTTTTGCATATCCTGTTCGTGTTTATAATGAGATATCCTGATTAACAGGTTTATCGGTTTTTATGTAATAGAAGTGGCAATGCCAAAGGGCAAACAGTACACTTTAAGAGAAATCTTGATAAAATCAAAATTGGGCCCTTTAGAACTTGATAGAATTCCTCGTAGTTCAACTGTTTCAGCGCAACTATCAGCTTTTTCTGCTTAATAAAATTCGTCTCATCTGGCCTAATTAAAATGTAACAAGACAGAAACATTACATATGCCACCCGTACTAAGTATTTGAAATTTTACAAACTTGTCTACTCATAGTGTCCCTCTGTTGGGCGCGCGTCTCCTCTTAGGTTGATACCCTGTGATACTCTGGCAGGCCTTCGCCTACCACGCAGAGCAAGTGCAAATTGGAAGCTTTAACACACTTTCGAGAATCTTTTTCATTGCTTTTATCCTAATGGACATTTGGAAAGAAAAATCTAGATAATTAGGATGGACTGTAAGAAATTGTATCATCTATTCTTTTCCATATTTTCTATCATATTCTATTCTATATATGGACGTAGCAGATGACCATGTACTCAACTTGATGGTAAGATACCATTGCTGTACATAGATATCTCTAATTAACCTCAGATGAGATCGGAGTCTTACTTGAGAACAGTCACGGATGTGTTGCTACCCCTGACGATCAACTAAACACGCCTTGCTAAGTACATATGCTATCCTCTTACCGCCTCGGCACCAAATAAAAGACTCCGGGATCTCCAAAGGAACGCAACTGGAGTCCTCTGATCGCGTTGCCCCATCGGGCTCCTCCCAGGTTGGTGTCTGGGCCCACCGCTCCGTCTATTTTTACGATGGTATGCGACCAAACATACCGCCATCCTGCCCGGGGTCGCCTGACCAAACGGTTCAAGGTTCCACTTTAGCCGGCCGCAACCCCGGAAGCCCCTTTCAGTCGCCTCTTACTACAGGCAGGGGAGACCGTAGCCCTATTCTTACCCAGAACTACAGGAGCAAAACCCTAAAGGGCCTACCACCGTCAAACCTTGCTGATATAGAAGTAGCAAAGTAAATACATTGTTAAATGAAGAATTTACATCATCTTAGCCTGAAGCACTAAAAAAACTTTGTCTACCATAAAAAAAACACAACTTGCCTTGAATTGTGCGTATGTGTTTTAATTTTGCTACTCAGTATGAACGTATGAGTATTGCGTCTAGTATGTCATAAGTACCTTATAAGCCGTTGTGAATGTGCAGCCAGCCTAACAATTGGCCTTCGTTCGTCCAAGAATATCTAGGTAGTTACGACGTAGGTAATTAAGGCTTACAACTAATAGAATAAATAAAAATACAGTAATAATATTTTTTGTTCTTTTTTTGTGGGTTTCTGTGGTTTTCTACTATGTAATGGCTTTATTGGTGCTGCTTTTTTGGTTTGAAGGCTATTGGTACAAGATTCTCGTTTGATCTTGATAAGCCGAATGGAGGCTTTCTTCAAGATATTTGATAGCGAAAAAGAAACAATCTTCCAATATTTCTCATCTTTTTCAATCTTGTAAAGGTTACTTTAGAGTTGTGAATTTGTGTCTGCTAGTGCAGAGTTTTAAACATATAACAGCAAAATGATATGGCTTCAGATCAGGCAACATTCATCATTGCAATTTGGGGTACAACCCATTATTGTCCCACTGCTGGGTACTGGTACTGGTACTGGGTCTTCTCTCATTAATTTTTGGGCCGTAGTCCACCGCGCTGGCCAAGTGTGCAATTTATATAGCTAAAAATATTAAATTGTTACTACGAATATACAATTCTTATAATAAATAGCCCAACGTCAAGTAAATTTGCATTGTAATTAAACAGTGCGTGAAAACTGGAATTTCGTCCTCAGTACATGCATTATGTTGTCTTTGTGCAGTGATCCGCGACTCTCGCCTTGCACTTGCCTTTGAACTAGATCTTATGCAAGATTTACAATTACTTCAGTTTGTTGTAGTTTCGATCTTTATTACGGATATTTAACGAAGATAAAACGGGTCTATAGCAATTTTCATTTAAATACGGATTTTTGATCGATTTCTTCCTTCCTTGACCATTAAAATGAACGGGATGCAAGTGTTAAAATGAATCATGTAATAACTCATGTCAGTTGATTGAGCAATAAATTTAAATAAACAAAATAAATAATACCAACTCTCATTGCCACTCTACGAATCCGTGTCTCGTTGATGTCATGTACACACAATAGGAATGTATATATTCACATCCTGACCCAGAACTTAAAACTAAGGTCATCTTTCACCTTTCAGCCTGCTCCTCTGCGCATCAGACCGATATGTCGACTGTTGCAACATACGGGTCGTAATTTGGGCAGGCTGCAACGTTTGTACATAACTGCTTTGCAAGGATTTTAACCCCATAATTTAGAGGGTCCTTCAGCATATTCCATCTCTACTCTGCTGCATTGCGGATGGACAGTTGACCTAATGCCGAACACTTAACAACTGATATGTAATGATTACTGGAACCAATGTTTAACTTGCCATCTAAACCACGAAACGTCATATAAAATTACTCTTCTTATGATTGCATATAAAACTTATATTTTTATTACATAAATTTATTACAGGAAGGGTATTCTGCTAGAGGTCGTCCAGCGATCAGACTTCAGCACGGATAAGTTTAAAGAAATCCAGTCGAAGATCGAGTCAACGGTTCAAAACTTGAGGCCGCACGAAGAGTACAAAGAATTCATAGATAAGTACAAGTAAGCACTAGATCATTGTAATTTGCTTTCTTCTAGTCTTTTAATCTTTGGTTAAAAAAATACTCGTAAGTTTCGGCTAATGATGCTTCGCTTATTTTAACGTAACAAATGGTCGAAAGGAATATCATCAATTTTTGCATTAATTATAGTTATATTAAAATAGTCTGTCCCTATAATCTTTGCATCTATGTATTGGAAAAAATGGATACATTTATCTGGATAAATTAAAAAAATAAGTCAACAGTCCTATGCGAGGTTGATCACAGATATGTAGTTTGCTAGTTTTAATAGTTTCTCCTAATGGATCAGAATCCTATGTCATAAAAATCAGAACAAATTAAATAAAAGTTCTTAACAAAACATACGCATAAAATCTGATAGATATATTTATTTTTCAGATCACCTCCCTCCACGCCCGTGCCATTCACCTTCGACGAGAGTCTAGTGGAAGACACGAGTGGCAAGCTCCAACCCAACCAGCTAACAGTGGACAACCTCACCGTGGAGTGGCTGAAAGAAAAACTAACAGAGCTAGAAAGCACGTTGCAAGACAACCGGGAGAAACAGACCGCGTTGCAAGGCCCGGAGATCATTGGCAATGGGGTCTGCAAGAATAATAACACGGGGATCACGAATGGAGTTAATGGTATTGATAGGTTAGTTGATACGCTTTTTCAATAAATATAATGATTTGTTGTGTTATTACGTTGAAGGAGTAAACGAGCATGGAACAAGCATCTACAGTTGCAACACAGATGCGTTGTTACTTCCGAGACTAAGATGGTCGCCGCATATAAGTGAGCCGGCAACCACAATTGATTTAATAAAATACCGCATGTTTTAATTTAAAAAAATATCTTCGTGTCGTCCTTAATGGATGTTTGTAACACTCTTACCAGAGGGTCTCAAGAAAATAGTCTGCGACGAGCGAATTTTAAGCAAATTTTACTAAAATGTGTAGCGAAATTTCGTGATGTTAGGTTTAAGTTCGGACACATACATTTTTGACATTTAAGGCGAATGTTTTGTGGACCTCGGCTTAGTCTGTTCTGCTTTATACGTGTAAATGGTATAATGACTTATAAAGCCAATCCTAGCATTTATTTAGCATAATTGATTTAATCAAGTACTGGTTACGTCCTAAAGAAATTTCAAATTTTATCCATTAGTTCTTGAAGCATTCCATTTGTTCATATTACGAATAAATGTTTACGTAATGCAACAATTCTACTCAGATTTCGAGTCTGATCGTATGAAGCTTTAAATAGTTGTAAGTACATAGGCAATTAACCCTGCTTGTACGTAAATTAGTTCTGATTATACTGGTTTCGTCCACTCTTCTGTAGAAATAAACTGCTTTTATTCAGCTTTTATACGTTTGATACAGAGTACATCACAAGGTCTTCTTTAATTATTGGATATTTTAAATAAATACCTACTAGCCGACCCGGCGAACTTCGTTCCGCCTAAAAGTCAAAAATATAAAATTATCAGTGTATGCATGAATTATACATAAAAACCTTCCCCTTGAATTACTTTATTTATTAAGAAACCTGCATCAAAATACGTGGCGTAGTTTTAAAGACCTAAGTATACATAGGGACAGACAGTGGGAAGCTACTTTATTTTATACTATGTAGTGATATGTATGTTAGGCGAGTGTTTAGATATATTGCTAAAATTATAATATATTGCCGTATTATATAAAGTGAAATATCCGTCCGTCAATCCTTCAGCCTTTTGAGGTCCACTGCTGGACATAGGCCTCACCTAAAAGGCGCCACTAACCGGTCGCGTGCCTTCTGAATCATGAAGGTAAAACGTATTTTGGGGGAAATAATTAAGTAGAACAAGTCTACATTAATAAAATAAACTTGTTGTTAACATTGTTCTTGTTTTCGGCAGTCCCTCCACAGTGTTTAAACAGTATTAGTTATAGTTCCTTCTTATTCCATTTTTATGATTTTGTATTGTTAATTAATGCATCATTTGATATTCGCTATCGTGGTTTTTGGCAACCCACTATAATGCGACTGCAGTAACATTACAAATTTTTCGGCTCTCATTTACACTTCCATTCCAGGCATTCCCCACCACCGATTCCGGTGACGACTTCAGAACCTGTAAAGCTCATGGAGCTCCGAGTGGCGGAGAGGAAATGCGCGAAGCAGGCTGAGATGATTCGGTCCGCGCTGGCTGAGCTCGGCTGCGAGGAAGCTCCCAGTGGATGCCCCGACCTTTCCGCGGAGACTGTTGGGGTGGACAGTCTTGATGGTAGCTCGCCTGATCACCAGGTAATATTTAAAGTGGAATTTATATACGCTTTTTATTTGCCTACTATACGAGATACACAGAAGAATCACATAGAAACACGTGTTGTCAAATAACTTTTATTTTGTACAACATCTAAAACAGTGATAACTATATTGAGACGGCAATATCTCATCTTTAATTTATAAAAAAATAAGTTTATTGAATAATTAAGTATAATAGACATTAATTTCGGTGATAGATTTCGATCGGATATATATTTATTTCTGTTTGTTGGATATACACGCCCGTAATCATTTTTTTCTTTTATTTTGTTGTATATATAATAAAAATAATTAAAAATATGTCGAACTTCAATGTATTTGATTTCCGCTAAGGTAATAATGACGCGAAGTGGTAAAATAACGTCCTCGTGTGTAATGTTTATTACCTGTGCGAATTATTTAAATTAAATTGTCAGGAGCAAGCATCGATTGCCTCAAAGGCAACAGTGGACGCTTTGCGGTTGCATCTCCACTCGATAATACCTCCGAGGCCGTTCTTCAAACTATTCACGCGTCCCTTCAGACGCAAATCGGTCCCCTCGAGTCCCGCCTTGCCTCCAAAAACGTACAGAAGCAGCAGCGAGGGTCCCGCAGACTCGGTAAAGCTCATACGGACTCTTCGCAAAAAGCGAATAGTCTTGAAGAGACGGTTGTGTAAGCGTGTGGATGTCTATGTGCATTGTCGAGTAGAAAATAGTCTGTTGAAGAGACGACGCAGGAATCGCAGTATTGTTGCGTGTATTAACAGTGTGGTGAGTGCCGCTAACCACGTGGCGAACACGTGCATGATATGGATTTAGGATGCATGAAGCTTTTTTACAAAATTAGCACAGGAGAAACAAACGGCATATTCCAATTCACGACTCATCCGCCCCCTACCGAACAGAACGGAGTCAGTGCTATTTTTATTCCACCGTGCATCCTACAAGCACCGCACGAACTTCGCACCGGAATAAGCTTTCGAATAAAATTAAAATAGCACCAGTTCGCTCTAAAACTCAATTTCAAAATCAAGGTGACGCCGCTTGAGACGTTCCAGAAATGCTCCGTTGTGTACGCGAAGTCTGTGCACGTTTCGGTCAGAGTTTTACGTCAAGTTCATTCTATTTTTTCTTAACACTTTCCTTGACTGATCTCATGCAAACTTGACGATTTATATACAAGTTTTATGGGAAATATTGAAAGGTATTTGAAAATTTATGGATCCGTTTGCAATGTACATCACAAACGCAGACCTACTGCCGCCGGTTGCCTTTCCCCGCAGGAAGAAGCGATTGAAACAGTTACAGCTAGAACTTGAAAACGACGTACGTTACTCTTAATTTTTCGTGTGTGGGTGTATATTTGTTTTGTGTATTGTCAAATAGCTATTAGTCGCATGCATTGGTTCATAAATTAGCGTGTTTTGTGTTGAATACAGATATTAACTCGTTTGATGTGTCGTAGTAAGTGTTAATTAATTCTGACTAACATTAATTAAACTCGATTTGGGTAACTTTGAACATTTTTTTCATTTTTTGTGATATTATAATCTGTTTTATATTTATTGCACCTCGTTTTTATTAAATGAATAGTGTCCTTTTTAGCTGGTTTATTAATGTAACACAATAAATTTACGGAGAAAACAATTAAATTATCCACAATTACCCCTAAAACTCAAATTCAAAGTTATCCTTAGTTTTGGGTAACTTTGAATATAATTTTTTGAGGATATAAAATCCGTCATTAATCGAATATTTTAAGGTCTGGGTAAAATTAATTAACATATTTTTGTTAATTAAAACCAAATCTATAAAAAATACATTTATTTTGACATATAAATACAATAGACAACTTGGTCTTGCCATATTATGAATCAAGGTCGACCAATTTGGTGGTAAAATAAGATACTAGTTTTTTTTTGATTATTTATTCCATCCATCCATAGGATGGACGGAACATGGACATAACATAGCCCTCCCCTAAATGGCGCCACTCCAACCGGTCCTGTGTCCTCTGAATCCAACGGTTTCCCGCTGTCTCCTTCAGGTCAACGGTCCATCTGGTAGAGGGGCGACCGGTACTCCTTTTGCCTAAAAATGGTTGCCACTCGAGTACCTTTCTTCCCCATAGGTTATCGGTCCTACGAGCGATGTGGCCGGCCCACTGCCACTTCAGCCTGCTAATCTTGAGAGCTGTGTCGGTAAGCTTCGTTCGTCTACGGATTTCATCGTTGCGAATCATGTCTCGTAGCGAAATTCCGAGCATAACCCTCTCCATAGCACGCTGAGCGACCCTGAGCCTCCGAAAAAAATATTTTTTTATGAAACAAGTAACTTTGAACCGTTCAAAGTTACCCGTATTACATCCAATTTCGACGTCGTCAAAAATTTAACAGTTTTACGCAATATTCAACATAGGATACGGATAGTACAGTTTCAAAATAATAATATACAATATACATTTTAAAGATAAACACCAAAACATACCTGTTTACGGTAAGTTTTATATTATAATTGCTATTTCAAAACGGAGCATCAAACACTTGCAACAACTTCACTACGGAAAAGGCGGTATTTTTTAAAATTATGACATTGACAGGTACCTTTTTTTTACTTTCATTGCTAATATTACAACATTTTGGCAATCCATTTTACGCAGGTACGATATTGAAACAACAAGAAGTTTCCATGTAATAAATTAATATATTTTGTTCACAACTTTGTTCAAAGTTACACCGCAGTTCAATGTTACCCAAAATGAATGTACTTTAATAGATTAGTAAAAGCAATGAAGATTCTTGAATTTGAATGACGTTATAGACATCTAAAATAACATCTCAATTAGCTTTTATTTTTGATTTCATCATTTCCGGCAGTTAAAATTAGTCACGGTACACATGTTAATGACTTTTGACGTCGTTTAATGTCTTACGCATTAATTTTGGTCAAACATCGTTTCATGTTAAAATATTATAAGTATATTAGGTACGTTATTACCGTTATAGTTGTGTTCGCTATAATGGTTTTAAAAGGTTATTTTGGGGTGTTTTGTTTTTTATTGTACAGTATTTCAAATTACTTTAAATTTCTTCAACATAAGATTGCAAATAAATAATATAATTACTAAAATGAGAGATAAAAATTGTCTTATTACGTATACGTATACACCGAGTATCCAATCATTCATCTCACTTGAACAAACACACAAACAATTGTGATGACGGTATTAATTTGCATAAGTGTGTCAATACACACATGCACTTTTGGCGATGGGGCCTGTCATTATGTTGATATTATTTGGATCTTATTTATTCTACTTATTACCATTAAATTGCTTGTGTCAAGAAACGTATTCACTTAACGTTGACTTGATAATAAGATACGAAGTAAAGAAACTGGTCATCGGTTTGATTATCAAAAATGAGGAACCTTCCGGTATTCGAAATTATTTTTGTCGTATAAACGTATGAACGTTTTTGACAAAATTGCAGGGTTGCCAAATTAGGGGCACCTATTTCCCCCAAATTTAGGGGATAACAAAGTAGGATGGGGATTTTTAGGGGTATTCTATTTTCAGGGGTTCTTATAACTTCAACATACAGGTGTTTTTAAAGCGACATCTCCTGCTAGGCTACATCATGCCTAACGACTAAATAAAAGCTGTTAACTATCTATGAGTCTTCGAAACTTTCGAGGATGCATAGTTAATTAATCAATCATTATAGGACAAACTTACGGCGATACCTTAGAAAACGGACATGTTGTCTCCATATCGAAACACCTAATATCTATTTTTGAACGATTGAAGTACAAAAGTACATTGTATAAGAAAATTAAGTGAAAAATGGAGCTATAATTATTTTTAACTTACTCACTCGTAGTCATATCCTAAAAACTAAATACAAAATTGTTTTCTATACACAAATTTAGCATGGTTCATTTATTGCACCATCACACGCACACGAATGAATTTTCCAGTATTAAAGTATTTAAATAATTTAATTGTACTGATACTTGAATGATTACCTATATTATCCATTGAAATAAACATATACTACTTATTTAAAAGATAATAGGAATTTTCATAGCCTTCATAAGATCAGTCGTTATAAAGGACTATCGTAAATGTCCTCTATCCAACGTAATAAATACACTAATTATTTCCAGGTAGATATTAATTAGTATTATTTATGTTAGAAACGATCTTAACTATAAATTGGTGATGTTTAGAATTATAATAAAATATACCTACTTTTGACTTTATTGGCTAATATGGACTGTTACTAACTTATTTTCTAACTCATTTACATATTTATTTTTAGGTTAGTGTGAGTGAGACGGAACGTTCTCTGGTCGAGCAAGAATGGTTCCATGGAGTACTCCCTCGGGAGGAAGTGGTCCGGCTGCTGAGGAGCGACGGGGATTACCTCGTGCGAGAGACCACAAGAAACCATGCGCGGCAGCTGGTGTTGTCCGTGTGTTGGGGACAGCACAAACATTTTATCGTACAAACTACTCCAGAGGTTAATATAAATTTCTAATTTATCACTATATCTGGTGAATGTGAGCGTGTGAATCACTAGACTTTAGGAATTTATTTTTAATACACCAAGTAGGGCATAGCCAAGGTGCCATGGCTTTAGTATCCTTGAGAATTATTTTTGGATATTATAAAATTAAAACTATCATACCGTTCTTCTCGAAGTGATATACATATTCATATTTTTTATACTATGTGAGTAGTTTTGATTAGTCTTATAATGAATTAAAATCCAATACTGGTTATTAGGTATATAAGATTCTGCATTAAGAGCTGAAACTATTTATAATTTATGTTGAACTTCCACTTTTTTATAACGAACATAGAATATGAAATATAGGGAACTAAATGAAAACACCTAACTATATCATTTCATTGGTGTTATAATATTGGTTAGTGTTTTTAATTAAGACTCTTATCGCTCCAATACTGAGGATATCCACTCCTCTGGTCTCTACGTATTATCCTCCTATTTTTCATTTATAATCACTTGATATTTTCAATTGTTCAGTGGCCAATCCTCTGCCTCTTTTTTATCTGATTGAAGTAGCAAACCAGCGTACAGTCTACCCGACGGTAAGTGGTCACTGCCGCCTATGGATATTTGTAAGCAACGTCATTTAGAACATGGGTTCTAACCAGTGGCGTAACTGTACCGTTCGAGGCCCGTGGCAAATTCATCGGACGGGCCCTCCCCCAATATAAAAACCAATATAAAAAGTTACAACTGTTTTTAAAAATGCTTTGAATTTTTCAATAATACATTTTTTTTACTTGTGTAAGCAACTGAGTGGGTAACAAAAATAAATCAAAGACAAAACTTTTTTTACTAAACATGTATAATAAATATTGGGAGTTGGATTCTCCTCTGACTGGGGGCCCCTTCCGACTGGGGGCCCGTGGCATTTTGCCAACTTGCCACCCCTAGTTACGCCACCGGTTCTAACTGAAGTCAATCACAGATACGTTGCTACTCCCGAGGACTTGAATAGTCGTCTTCTAAAAAAGTGGTAACCACAGCGGGTAACCACACCTTTCCACCTAATCAATGGTCAATCCCTCGCCTCTACGTATCTTCCTAATATCGACGTACAATTCCCAGGGTCACTACAGGTTCGAAGGCGCGGCGTTCCCGTCCGTGGCGGAGCTGATCGCGTGGCAGCGCGCGAGCGGCGTGCCGGTGACGGCGCGCTCCGGCGCGCTGCTGCGCCGCGCCGTGCCGCGGGAGACCTGGGAGCTGAACAACGATCATGTGCAGCTGCTGGATAAGATTGGCCGGGTACGTTCAGTTTTAATAAACTTAAGAGTATTCAAAATTTATTTATTAGATTCATATTTGGAATTCGTAAATATGATCACTCGTCTCTGTAGTCCTGGGATCAGAATAGCACTACGGTATCCCCTGCCTGTTGTAAGAGGCGACTAAAAGGAGCTTCCGGGGTTGCGGGCGGCTAGAGTGGGAGCTCGAACCGTTCGGTCAGGCGATCCCGGGAAGGACGGCGATATGTGTGATCGCATACCGCCGTAAAGACTAGACGGAGCGGTGGGCCCAGCCGCCCAGCTGGGAGGAGCCCGATGGGGCAACGCGCTCAGAGGATTCCGGTTGCGATTCGTTTGGAGATCCCGGAGTCCTCTCTTAAGCGCCGAGGACGATCACCGGGGGTTTTAGTGCGGTAAAAATCCCACATATCCCTGCGTCGCTCCCACGGCGTCGGGTACCTTTTGAAGGTTTCCCCCTCGAGAAAAAAAATATGATCACGTCTCAGAGTATCGTATGAAACTCAAGTGGCTCCCAATTCGTCTTCGTCGGAATGTTCATATTATTTCTGCTTTGTACTGCGTCTTGTTTAACCCAAACAGTTCAAATTACTTAAAGGAGAGATTTCAATATTTGCACGACACACGGTTACTCCGTTGTAACGAAAATCTTTCACTCTTAACACCTTGTTCTTCTTCTTTCTACGGTAAATCATTCCCTGGAGTGGCTGTGCGCTTGTGGAATTCCCTACCGATTACCGTCGTGCACAGCCGCTAGATTTATAAAGCAAGTGAAGGAATTTTACCTAACTAATTTGCTGGTTGAATATTCTTTTTGTTTATTTATTTTCCGTTTTTCATTGTTTTTATCCCTACTCTCTGTATTTCTCTTCTTACTCCTATTCCTCTATTCTTTCTACTCTAACTTCTTCATATGTCTTCATTAGATACTGATACAATTATATAAATACTTTGTCAGTTTGTTAGCCGTTTGTACACCCGTACCTTGCAATTTCTTGCAAATAAAATTTGTTTCTTCTACAAATATTAGGTTGTCTGGAAGAGATCGTGTGGTTTTTACTTTTGTTATCTATTTTATGTGTGTGCAATAAAGATTTTGTATTGTTAAGGTAGCAAATGAGCATTTAGTATATCTGAACCGCAAAGTTTTGATAATTATAGAGGTAGCTAACGAACTATGGACATTTGAAACGCCAAGGGAATCGTCATTGTATCGCCGACATTGAAGGAGAGCTATTTTGATGTAATAAAAGGGTATGTTTTAGCAAAGAAGCAGTAAAATTGAATGTAGTCAGCCTGAGTTTACTTAAGTGATAATGACTCACCTTGAAACAAATTACGATTACTTACAAATGCAGTCTTGTGGATGAACAGTTTATGGGCAGTCTTTGCAAGAAAATAGGGAACCGCCCGAAGTTATGTTAAAAAGTTTAACATCATTTATAATAATTTAATTTTATTTTTATTCTAACTACTGACAAATTAAGTCGTGAAAAAAACTTGTCCTCCGAAGCACGAAACATTAAATAAATTACCTACATGTTGCAGGGAAACTTCGGGGACGTTTACAAAGCGCGGCTGAAGACGACAGGGCAGGAGGTGGCGGTGAAGACGTGTCGTGTCGCGCTGCCGGACGAACAGAAGAGGACCTTCCTGCAAGAGGGTCGCATCCTCAAGCAGTACCAGCACCCTAACATCGTGCGTCTGATCGGCATCGCTGTGCAGAAGCAGCCTATCATGATTGTTATGGAGTTAGTGTCCGGTAAGTGTACTCTGTCACAAGTATAAGTCGGTCCCGAAAAGCCTCAAAAAATATAAAAAATAAGGTATAAGGTAGGGTATCCGAAGTTGACCAAATCCCAAAATAGTTGTCTCGTCTGCATACTAAATGAAAAATTTCGAAAGGAGTCATTACTTTATTCCGATAAAAATAGAGAAGGACCTACTGTTTAAATTACCTACTATAAACAATGATGATTCCTTTCAAAATCCATCAATTTATCATTTAAAGACTGCTTCTGAGGTATCAAACTTGTTCAACCGCGTTACTTTTAGGTATATGAGACGACTCGACGAACCTAATCCTACGGAAGAGACCTATGTCCAACAGACTGATGCTGATGCGGCCTGATGATAATGATTACTATCTTATTCTTCGAGAGTAGCAACGCACCTGTGATTGACGTTACATATAACCTTTGTTCTGTATCAACATGCTTATAAATGTCCATGTGCGGTAGTGATACCTTACTACCATCAGGACTGCAAGCTCGTTTCCTACTTCATTCTTCTGAAAAATGTTTAATTCAAATTGCAGGTGGCTCCTTACTAACGTTCTTGCGAACACGATCGTCCACACTGAGTTCCCGATCGCTCCTGGCGATGTGCCGGGACGCGGCCGCCGGGATGCGGTACCTGGAGTCCAAGAACTGCATCCATCGGGATCTCGCTGCCAGGAACTGTCTAGTGGGAGATGATAATATTGTGAAGATATCCGACTTCGGAATGTCCAGGGAAGAGGAGGAGTATATCGTTTCGGGCGGCATGAAACAAATTCCGATCAAGTGGACCGCGCCCGAAGCGCTTAACTTCGGTAAGTTTGATTTAATTTAGTGATTATCAAAGCGCTCAACTTTGTGTTTTTTTATACTTTAACCAAACGATAAGGCAGACGGGCTACCTGATGTAAAGTAGTCACCTTTGCCTATGGACATTCGCAACACCAGAGAAGTCGCCAATGCATCGCCGGCTGTGAAGGATAGCTCTTTTCGCACATTTCTTGAATAACCCCATGTTATAGAGCTCCGGAGGAAGCTCATTCCACAACTTGCTCGTCCGTGGTGCGAAAACGAGCGTGCTTCTGTGATTGATTCTTAATAAAATTAATAATTACACACGAAATCCACTCAGATACAAGTGCTGGTTTTGTTTTCATCTAGTTCTGCAGGGCTACATTTATCATACTTTTTTTTTGCATTTTAAAGACTTCAAAATGCTGATATCCTCATGGGGTGACAACAACATACTTTTTAACATGATCCATCCTTTAAGGACCTGGACATAGATTTGCCTAATGGGGTTTTTGCCAATCATCACTCGCGCTTACCTCGTGTTGGTGACCGCAGATGTCGGTAGTGATATTACATAGGAAGACTGCTTACTGAATCTTAATCCAGAGACACAGGCCTTTTTTATATCTTCAAAGAGAGAGAGAGGTGATGTTCATGACCGACGCCTTAGTATTATCATTGAGTAAATATTTGTTTTCAGGCAAATACACATCCCTGTGCGACGTGTGGAGCTACGGCGTGCTGACGTGGGAGATCTTCTCGAAGGGCGACACGCCGTACGCCGGCATGAGCAACTCGCGTGCGCGGGAGAAGATTGATACCGGTTAGTACTACTTTTATAGTCGGCTTTAACTTTGTAATATGATTTGAATGATAGGATCGTCGCAAGGTCTTAAATTTATTTATTTTATTTCATTGTTATATGCACACACGTACGATTTCTACGCTCACAGCCGTATATAATATGCGTACGATGCATTATTTATTTGTAAATAAAAAAAGACCTGGGTACAACCCATTATCGTCCCACTGCTGGGCACGGGTCTTCTCTCAGAATGAGAGTTTTAGGCCATAGTCCACCGCGCTGGCCAAGTGCGAATTAGTGGACAATAGACCTGCATTTTAATAAATAGATACAATAGCTGAAATTACAAGTTATAAGTAAAAGAACTGAACATTATTTTTTATTACTGTTGATTTTTGTATAGATCAATAAAAGTCATGTTAGTGTTTGAGTTATAATTATAGTGTCCTTTATCCAGGTTACCGCATGCCGGCACCCGAGGGCTGCCCCGAGGACGTGTACGCGCTGATGCTACGCTGCTGGGAGTACGAGCCCGATAAGCGTCCGCATTTCCACCAGATATACACCACCATCGATTCCATCTATAACAGGTAGCCGTGACGTCACCCGCCTAAATAGCAAGCTACTCGTCACCCGTCGCGCATCACTCGTCACCCGACGTCCGTCATTTGTCACCCGTCGTTTGTCATTCGTCACGAAATAACGTTCTCCGAATGATTTCTTGTTTGTTTTTGGTCACGTGATTGTGGCGCGGTAGACGAAGTGTTTGTATTCTATATAATCTGTATTTGCAGGCATGAACTACACCTGCTTACGGCAAAAACAATGCATACAAATTTTGTCCATTTTTATCATGCTCCCGAATTCAGATGTGTACCCAAACATACAATATATTTGGTTTACAACGAAACTGATTAAATATTAATTTGATCATGGCCGATCGCATGAATATGTATTAGTAGATAAAAAAAGCACATTACATTATAGTACAATAATCTGTTGTGTATTTTCGAGAACAATAAATAAATAAAGATATAAACATTTGAATAATGTGACCTCCATTAGCTTTACAGGTAGCTGTTGGTTATAGTTTCTCTTTTTTTTATTAAAAATTAGTTTATTTACAGGAATACTAATATCATTTGTATTTATATTCTGTTATGTGCATGCTTCTGGAATATAAGATTAAGTTTCATATGTATTTTAATGTGTATAAAAATAATTTGTTAATTGTATCAGTATTGTTCTTATTTTTATGTCGAATGCTGTTTAACAAAAATTGTTGTCTTAATGTACTCAAATATAGTTGTAGTATGAAGCTAAGTTTTATGAATAAAATGTACTTGTGATATTCGGTAGAAACCATAGACTTAGTAAAAATAAACACATTATTGTCTATGGTTGAAACACAATATTTAGGTAGCTTATTGTCTCGATGCTAGTGGATTGAGACTTATTTTGAAATATATATATGTACCTACTAAGTATATCAATAGTTTTGTATAGTACTTCCAACAACACTTAAACGAAAAAAAATGCAAGGTCGTGTTTATTTTCATTTGTAACAAATTCTGTGCAAACAGTGTAACTTATCATATTCATATGAGCAAATATTCGTTTAAAATTTTACCAATATTTGAAGCCCATATATTTGAAGAATGGTATTCGAAAAAAACATCTAGTATTAACGTCAAAATAGACATATTTTCCATATGAACAACCAAAGTAGCTTATTTGTTGGTATACGACATGGACACTACCCGGTTAACGCCATTTGTTATATAGGTCAACCTCGAGTTTTGGTATTTTCTATGGGCGCGTTCCAGAAGACGCTCACAAAGCCCAAAACGTCATTCCACATGACGACCACGGTCATTATGGTCGCGGTGAATACGTCACTCATGACGTCATGACTTGTCATGTCATGTCATGAAATTTACGACGACTCATTTAATAAAGTGGGTCGAAGTGATCGTCAGTAACACTCACAAGCTAGTGGAACGGGAAAAACTGCAGTCGTGAGCGTGAACTTTGTGAACGTCTAATGGAACGCACTCTATATGAGTTTACATACTAAAAATATACACATCTAAGTTACAGATTTGTAATTTTTTTTTCCACGATAATTATGAGATATTTTTGTTGTGTATTCAATAAATAATTGGCTAATTTTCTGATTACAGTTAACTTTTTGTTTTAATATGTAATGTCTTAAAATATTTCAACGATATTGTTTTACTCTCCTATTAACTTCGACCAAATGTTGTTATTGAAGAAATAAAATTATTGTATTATTGTAACATGTAATTAGTATTTTAGTGATAGTTATTATTATCATATGTGCTTCCATGTGTTTATGTATACAATTTAAATGTGATTTGATTAGAAAATGTTAATAATGTTAATGTTGTATAGAAGTATCGTAACTTTGTGCTTCCAGCATAGTATTTCTGTCTGAAACTTATGGAAAATAAATATTTTACTCTCGTCTAGTGTAGAATTCTGAAAATGTTTTCTTTTATCATATAACAAAACACAATGTGACGTAATAACTGTAGTTATCAATTCTTTAGTGTTTATTGATGTTTATATGAAACGAATGTAAATATTTTTATTTGATTATTTGATATTAATAAAAGTGCCAGACTATATGGATTTTAAATATTTGGTGGTTTTAATTACACTCGTAAAATATGGTTAGTATTTTTTACCTTGCTCTTAATCGAAATTCAATTATATTCATATCATTCATCATTATACGAAAATAATGAGAACGGTCGGCAATAGCTAAAAAAAACAAAATGTCTTACAATTACAATATTTGAATATATATCCCGCCGGTGTTAAAACAAAAGGATTTTTAAAATAAAACGTCCAAATTTATATATAAGTATGTATTGCGGTAACGATAATTACAAGTACAATTTTATCAACTCATCGCTAACAGCTGACGGTGTGAGAATGCCTAAATCAGTAAATAGTAGAGTTATGTACGACGGCGGGGTGTAGTCTACGAGGGGATGCTGTTTCGACAGATCTGCCGATTTGAGAACACTCGAGAGGTATTTGAACTCGTTAGGAAGGTCTTGCTGGTTGAGGGGGTATATTCTAGAGAATTTGAAGCTTTCAGTGAGGACGTATACCGGCTTCTTGAGCTGCAGCGCCGACATAGCCAAGCTGTAGGTGCCAATCTGTCAACGAAAATGTAATGTCATGCATTTATTTTAGTAGAAACCATCACAAATGAATTTATAGTAAGTTTATTTTAAAAATCTACTATCCAGTCAAAGCCGAGAAAAATCGATATAATCAGAGTTGTCAGAGGCAGCAATGAGTCTATGACTGATTCATAATAGAGTTATGTTTGGTCTAAAGTTAATTAACAGGATTGTTAATCATATTAAAATGTACCTACTACTTCTTTAAGTGTAGTTTTGCCAATTAACTCTTATCACATTCCCTGACGAATTTAATCAAAATGTTAATAATGATATGTGTATCACAAATTTAAAAAAATATATTTAAGTCCTGAACTTTCCTACGCATGTCACCTTTACAATCTGAGCCGCATGCTCCTAATTCAATTGCATATTAACATGTATAAACAGCAACAATACTCTCCACAACTTATCACTATCTAATGATTTTGATTAGTTTCTAAAATTAAAACAATGAGGATTTTAAATTAATAGAATGCAAGATGAAATTCGATTGCAATTGAATTGGAACTATATTGAGGAAATCTAAATTTAAGTGGAATTAATAGAGTAATTAATTTGACATTGAATTAAAATTGACACTCAATTGAAATTGACATTAAATAAATTTGTTTTGAATTGGTAGTGAAATGGTAATAAATTAATTTCTCTTTGTAATAATATCTATAGAAATAATTCAATATGCATAAATTTAATTAGAATAAGAGAGGGAGGTCACTCGAAGAATCCAACTCGGCTGGGCTGCGTTCGGGAAATTTCGTAGTATCTTTTCGTCCACAATTCCTCAGTGCCTGAAGTCGAAATTGTTCGAGCAATGTGTGTTGCCAGTGATGACCTATGGCGCCGAAACGTGGTCCTTCACTAAAGGCCTGATTCGAAGGCTCAGAGTCGCTCAGCGTGCTATGGAGAGGGCTATGCTCGGAATTTCGCTACGAGACATGATTCGCAACGATGAAATCCGTAGACGAACGAAGGTTACCGACATAGCTCTCAAAATCAGCAAGCTGAAGTAGCAGTGGGCCGGCCATATCGCTCGAAGGACCGATAACCGACGGGGAAGAAAGGTCCTCGAGTGGCGACCACGTTTAGGCAAAAGGAGTACAGGTCGCCCCCCCACCAGGTGGACCGACGACCTGAAGAAGACAGCGGGAAACCGTTGGATTCAGAGGGCACAGGACCGGTTGGAGTGGCGCCATTTAGGGGAGGCCTATGTCCAGCAGTGGACATCAAAGGGCTGATGGATGGATGGATGGAATTAGAATAAGGATTTTTCTATAATAAAAGGCGGCGGATACTTAATCTCGCACAACAATTGATGGATAAGGATACGGTTGAAAAACAGCGCTGCATGGGATCAAACGCTGAGCCACCTCCTTTTGCCTTTCGACCATAACAGTTTACTATTTTTTTACTTTATAATTTTTCAACCTGTATGTTTTAAGGCAATAAAGTATTATTAGTATTAGTAACTAATACTCTACACACCTTGTTGATGATACCCCCACTCTCAGTTACTCCCTCTGCACCGATCATGACAATATCGACCAACTCCAGCATGTAGCCGACCGCGGAGTCCAGAACTAGCGTCGCGTCCACGCCCGCTGCTTCCAGCTGCTTGTGCATCAGCTCCCTGGAAACATAATAATAATAACTAGTAACCCGTCGCAACGGTCGAAATTCGACCGTAATTTAAATTAAAAAACTATTGTTGCTGTAACTATATTGTCTAAAGTAGCACAAATATTTCTGTAATTTAAATAAATTGCAACAATTTTCAAGTTATTTTGAAACGCACCCAGTAAAGGTAAAAAGGGGTTTAATAACTAAGCTGCATTTAGAAGACATACCGCGTATTTTCACAAAGACATCGGACATTTTTGACGTTGTGTTTTCATAGTAAGATATTGAATGTTCTATGTAGTTTATTATGTATGTGTTTGTGTCAAATGCAAGGTAATGAGTGTAATGTGCTTTGTAGTTTATTTTATGTATGTTTTTTGCATTATTTGAAAAAAAATATTAGCATTACGCAATCCTT
Source organism: Spicauda simplicius (assembly GCA_949699795.1). Classification (NCBI taxonomy): domain Eukaryota; kingdom Metazoa; phylum Arthropoda; class Insecta; order Lepidoptera; family Hesperiidae; genus Spicauda; species Spicauda simplicius. Next base: position 17,035,268 of record OX453067.1, read on the forward strand.
CTCTACATCGGATATAACAGTTCGTAATTTCATACTCCTCCGAGTCCTCCGCCTGCGGCAAGTATCTTACAACGAATCACAAGTTTTTGCTTCACGTATTAATATAATATAAGATAATAATATACTTTATTGAACCCAAAAAGGAATAAAATCCTTCAATTTTAAAATACAAAACGCAGTCTTATCATTCAACGGCGATTTCTTGCAGTAAACCTTAGGGTGGGGCGGTAAAGTAAATATGAACATACAGAATAGGTAGAGTGCATAAATTTTAAAATAATTATTACAAGCTTACACAAGAGTCTGCATGAAATATCTTGGACTGCACATGGCTTTTAAGGCCATATTGATTAATAAATTGGAATGCTATTCGATATTAATTTCTCATTGCCAATACCAATGTTTGAGTTTCCTGGAAAAAATCCAATCAACATCTGCTTTGTTTTTAAGTTCCTAGAATGGCTTACATTTCAATTCTTTGAAGAAAAATACGATGAAACAAATTGTCAACATAAGGTTTCATTGAACAATGCTCGATTGAAACTACCGAAAATCTGGTAACATACTTAAATAGAAATGTTCTCGAATGGTTGACATTTTCTACCGGGGAAGTACAATGGTACTTACCCAGTAGAAAATCTAAGTAAGTTAGTAAGCTAGAAATAGGTGTGGCCATGGCCACACCTGTTTCTAGCGTGAAGCATTTCTTTCGTTTCGATGGAGCGGTGTGGTTGCCGGCACACTTTTATATGAGGCGACAATCATAGTCCTCGAGAGTAGCAACGCATTTGTGATTGACTTTAGATAGAATGCATGTTCTATTTAAAGTTGCTTACATACAGATGTCCATGGGCGGCAGTGACTACCTACCATCAGGTGGACTGCATGCTTGTTTACTAGTTTAATCAGATAAAAAAAATTGTAATTGAAACTCACCCACTATTATCTGGACTTGACACTGTGACATATACTTGAAATCGTGTGTTGGTTTTAGCAGCTTCTAACATTGCTTGCAGTACCGCTCTAGATCTTGAGTGTGTAAGGATTTTCTGCAGGAACATAAATACGATTTTATTAAGAAACATGAATGTTCGTAAAAAGTGCACAACACATGTAATTTTTTTTAATTCTTCTAACCAACCAATAGCCTACTTTTTTTTGTTGTCGAGGGGGAAACCTTCAAAAGGTACCCCACGCCGTGGGAGCGACGCAGGGTTATGTGGGATTTTTACCACACTAAAACCCCCCCGGCGGCCGTCCTCAGCGCTACAAAGAAGATCTCCAAAGGAACACAACCGGAATCCTCTAAGCGCATTGCCCCATCGGGCTCCTCCCAGATGGGCGGCTGGGCCCACGTCTCCATCTAGTCTTTAAGACGGTATGCGACCACACATACCTCCGTCCTTCCTGAAGTCGCCTGACCGAACGGTTCGAGCTCCCACTCTAGCCGCCCGTAACCCCGGAAGCCCTTTTAGTCGCCTCTTCCGACAGGCAGAGGATGCCGTAGCCCTATTCTAATCCCGGAACTACAGAGACGAACCAATAGCCTACATAGGTCTACTGCTAAATCTAGGCGTATCCTAATGAGGGTTTTCCCAATAGGGGCATTTGGCATGTGTGTTGGTGAACCCAGCGAGTTCTGACGTTACACTGAGAGATGTTTCTGCCCACCTCATGGATTTTGTCCCTTAGTCGCCTCTTATGATATCCACCAGAGTGGGAGCGGGGCTATTCAAGACTGACACATACAGCGCATGTTTTCTCAATAAGACAGTCATAGAATGATGCATTAAAATTAATCATAAATTATGATAAAAACATTATCATTTTAGAGCACATGTGTTTTATGCAGATTCAACCATAGGTTATGAATATAGATCTACCACATCTCTATTCAAAGATCATTTACATCTATAATATGGCTATTTAGTTTATATATCCACAAATTTGTACATATCATAGTTTGTTATACAGTAGCAACTAAGATTAAGAAAAATAAATAACTTACACATCCATCTGTAATAAAGGGCAGTGCTTGCTTGGCTACTTTCCCTCTGGCTTCCAGCAGAGTGTCCAAGAATATCCTGCCACGCTGCAACATGATTTGCTCACATTCTTCAAATGACTGGAAAAAAATTAAATTGATTGATTGATTAAATGTTTTTATTAAATTTCCATCATTAAGACTACAACTTTATTTTCTACTTAAATGAAGTAGTCACCATAGACCATAATAATATAGAAATAATTCCACAAGCAAACAGAACTTTCTAACTGGAGTCAATTAAAGATGTGATGCCACCACTAGGGACTAAAATGGTCACATTTATTTTAATTACCCAACATTTAGATAATTCTGAATTAATGAACTATTTCATGTTAGGAAAAAGTTGGGTTGGTGGGACTTTACTAGTCAAAAGGTTCTGGTATACTAATATTCAATATCGTGAATTATTAAGCATATGTATTATGATTAAAATTATGCAAAATCAAATCTATTGCTCAATAAACATTTACTATTATTATTATTGCTAAAAACCTGTCATTATGAGATGGGCTTAAGGCCATTGTGTTGGCCAAAGGCCATATACAATTGATGTGACTTACATGGCTATAAATTTACTTGTAGTTTAATTTAGTTTTGTTTCATTATTAAAAAAAGTGAGACAAATAACTAAATACAATAATCATCAACACTAATAATAATAACTAATAATAATAAACACTAAATAAAATAATCATCAGACCAAAACCATTATGAACAGCAGTGTTCAGTTACAATTGGCTGAACTGCAATATCATTTGCTACTTCCATAAAAAAAGTACAATTACCTTAACATCAAGTTTGGCGAATGTGATGAACCTCATGAAGAGCTCGCACCCTGAGGATATGGCGGTGACGGGCTGGTCACAGTGTCGCATGGCGTCCACCGCCAGCTGCAGGTTCATATCTAGCTCTTGCACTGTGCCCACTATGTAATGTAATTAGTGGAATATATGTATAGTGCATATTTACAAAGTGTTTTTTTTTAAATATAAATGACATTATGACACTATGACATGGGGCTCTTCAAGAAGGTGCAAAAAGAGCTCTCCTTCAAAGCGGGAGATGCATTGGCGACTCCTCTGGTGTTGCAAATGTCCAAAAGCGGCCATAACAACTTTCCATCGGGAGGCTTTGAAATTGAAGGTTAGAGGATGTATGTGTGTTTTTTTTACTCTTTCACACTAAATTTGCATACTGTATTTGGCTAAAATTAGGCACACAGATTGTTTATGGCCTGGATTAATACTATTATCATGAACGAGATACTCATTACCATGGAAAACATGACCGAAGTGGGCAGACCCACAGTAATAAGCTAGTCACTACATTGTATAAAACAAAGTCTCTTCCCGCTGTCTGTCCCTATGTACGCTTAGATCTTTAAAACTATGCTACCAATTTTAATGCAGTTTTTTTTTTAATAGAGTGATTCAAGAGGAAGGTTTTTAATGTATAATACATGCATAATATAGTGGACGATCACTGGTAATTTTTGGCTTTTAGGTAACGAAGTTCGCCGGGTTAGATAGTAGAGTTATAAATTTACTCTAAGAATCTCTTTAAAGCTTATAATTGTTGATTTCAATATAACATTATTGGAACAAAGTATTATGCATACTGTATAACGGTAAATATAAAAGTTCTAAGTATGAAAGGGGTGCATCGTTATTTTATAAATCATTCTACAATTAAATTAACAAATATAGAATGATTTATAAAAACGAATTCTACACAATTACTTTTTCTATTGCAGTTTTCAGTATATGCTTTGGGCCAATTTTGTAATTTCATAATATTTAAAAGCAATTTCATAAGCGATTTGGAATTGATGAATACCAACCTTTATAGTTTTCTATAACAGTCAACAATGTTTTGATGGCAGCAACTCCCGCTGAAACATCCTCCTCTTCCCGAAGGATTTTTAAAAATATATCTTGAACTTCTGTAATTGGAATAACAACTGTTTTATAAAACGTATCAAAATAATAATTATGAATCAAATTAGACATACTTACCTTCTTTCTTCATCTTGAACGAAATATAGTAATGTGATTTCTATAACATTCCAAATTTGTTTCTTCTATAAAAACTTTTTTAACATGTTGAAAGTGTTTACGTACTAAAAATAATTATAACCTCGAAAGTATTCAGATTTTGAATTGGTATTTCACTTCATTAATATTACAGTCTGGTGACATTTACAAGTGTCATTCATGACAGTGACATTATGTACTTTTTAATGTTAGGATAAATTAAAATAGTAGGTTTGTACTGTTGTAATAATGTAAAAAAATGCTTGTTATTATAAAAGCATGTCAAAATGGTTGTTACTAATTAATTTTATGATTTTTAATATGAATTAAAAAAAATATATATATAATATGGAAAATACTGTTCAGTCCTACGTTCAACCTAAACGGGCGCAAACGGGTCTGTCTACCTTTACAAAAGTAATTAAATTATCATAATCAATAGGCACATAAAACAACAATCACCTTGAAGTTGTTTACATTCAGATGCGACATCTATTATCGGGTAGCGGAAATGAAGAAAATTACTTTAATTTTCTTGAAACATTCAAATCCAACGAGTCACGAAAATGCGGTCAAACTTATGCAACATTAAATAATTGGTGGAAATGTTGCAAAGATCATGCTGAGCGGTGAGGGAAAGTCACGGTCAGAGATTTACCTCGGTGGCTTAATGGGTATGCCCCACGGATAGTCGAATGGCAAGCTCGCGCCAGTGCACCGGTTGTACGTACACTGAATATCGTTAAAATCTTATAAGGAAGTGTTTTGATCTACTATTTATACCAGCGTTCAATAAATATGGGAAATTCCGCGTCTCTAAAGTTAAATGACAAAAAGAAATGGCAGTAAGTTTTGATTTTAAATAACTAAAATAATAAATTTAACTGTATTTTAACGTTTAGGTATATCAAATAATTGTATCAATTGTATGTTTCAATTTATTCGACATTGTTCTATGTATAACGATGGACTTGTAGGTACAATAGTATACTTTATTACAAAGTCGTATACATGTGCTATATCGATTAAGTTGTTTAATAGTCGATAAGTTGCAATAAGGAAATGAATTTCCTCGTAACGAATATTTTAAATGGGGTAATAATTAAAACTTAACTTTAATCACACATTTAAATAAAGTATAAAAACGAAATTATTTTATACTAAGTTACGCTTAACATTGAATGGCTTTTAACATTTATTAGTCCATACATTCATACTAGCAAGTTTAGTAGGAATAGCCGAGTTATTAAATCAATTAGGAAAGAAGTTCTACCCAAATTGTTTCGTTAAGAATATGTTGTTACTATGCTTTCTCACGAAAATATAATATTTTAAGTGTATCTACTCTTCGTTACTTTTATTATAAAAATACTCTAAGTATTTTTATAATAAAAGTAACGAACGCGTGCACTTCATCGGATAGTAAATGGCCACTGCCACCCATTGATTCCTATAAAAATTCCCAGATAAGATCATCATCGTACTTAAGGATGACAAAAAATGTGCTACTGTCCCTTATAACTAAGATAAATAGGTACCTATATTATAACCCTTTTCTTTACAAAAATATTTGTTGCCTGGAAATGGGGGTAAGATGAGCATGGGTGTACAAGATGATTACTTAGTAAGGTTTTAGAAAAGTAGAAATATTTTAATGAAACTTCAATTATTTTCTGTTTTTGAGTATGCAGAAAGTTAGATAGATAAATATACTAGTAATAATCGCCTTTATTTTTGGTTTACCTTGAAAAATATGATTTTTACAGCCATTCTCGCTTATGGGGATCATCTCGTACTACCTTCCCCTATGTGTTTCTACACACATCTTCCAGACCAGAGTACACTGTGTTATAAAGAATTAAACATGGCAGTGGTGGTCGTATTCTCGCCATTCAAGGATAACTCGCTATAACATAACATAAATGATAGTATGTTGCTGAATGTACAATGTATATATTTAACAATACAGTTACTAGTCACGAAAACTGTAATAAAAACCAATAAAAAATCTATCAATGTCAAACATAGTATGAGTCATCGTAATTGTTACCCATGAAAAACTAGACAAGTTACAAAAACACTGGGTTACTGCCTAATACCTACATTTAGATCTGTTTTCCTGAATAGTTTTAAAGTAATTAAGGTCAGTACCAGCGTAAGGGGAGGACGCGGTCGGGCCACCGCCCAGGGCGCGGGAAACGAAAGGGCGCCGCAGACTCAGGCGTTCCTTCTTGTACCTAAGTTTGCATTGCAATAAAGGGGCGCAGCAGATATCTCGCCTAGGGCGCTGGTAATGCAAAACCCGGTACTGATTAAGGTACCTATCATTTAGCTAAGGACAGACCGTTTTTTCCAGACCTATTATTTAGGGTACAGATTTAAATAAACCTTTGTAAAGAAATCCTTGTATCTCTAGATTGTTACAACTATTTTATCTCTAAAGTATAATTCTATTATGGATCTTAAATACGTTTTTGTTGTGAGGAAAAACACTTATTGTTAGACCTATGTTTTGTGCGATGTTTAGGTATTCGACCATTGAGTGGGTTTTGGACAGCTGTGCTTGGTGAATGGACAATGTAACGATCAAGAAATCTCCAGTTGTCCCTTTGCTTATTCTAACTCGAAATTTCATTGAAAATGGTAAAACTTTACTGTGATGTATTAGATGTGGTGATTGTAACAGTAAAAACGTGGTTTAGGTATTCGGATTTCAAAGGAAATTAATGGAATATCAGTGATCACAGAGCATTCCGATTTAAGTAGCTGTAGCATTTCAGATCGAATGAATAATACAGGCACTGACCACTTAATGTGATGAGGTAATCTAACTGAACGACACCTCTCACCGAGTAGTGGTTGCCGTGACCAAATGATCACACTTCCTGAGCCTAATCGCACCCATAGAAAGTGCATAATGCGAAATATATGGCCAGGGTGTTGAGTGTAGAAAGTGCACTTGTCGCAGCTTGAAAGGTGCTATTTGCCACATGCGTGTTGCGGATGACATTTTTTCCTCGTTTGTGTACAATACTAACGCTTTTTTGTGACTTCGAACGTCGTATATCAATTGTTTCGAAGATTAAAATTATTCATTTCGTCATTCCCTGATCTTATAATTTTAAAGCTGGTATTGAATTAGTCAATGATCACCGCACTATATTGTGTGCCGTTTTCACCATCTATCAACTGCGATAGATGTTAATTACTGTATGATGAAATCTTTACGTTCAATTTTGCTATATTTTCATAGGCCCAGATCTGTGGACAATAGGGAACCTGCTTCAAATGTCATCATCAGAAGGCGCGAAATGCAAAATCTGGTTTTCTGTATTATATAATGTGTATTTAGACCTACCTCTATAGAAAGAGCACTGAAATAAAACGTATCTTCAGGCTAAAGGGGTGGTTGGATACTTATCTCCGTAACTTGTTTTTTGTCCATATGATAGCGTAGAGTCGATAATTAGAGCGGACATCGCTATTAAATTTTTGCTCCGGTTCGAAAAATTGTAGATTGGGGACTAATATTTTTTTATACGTTTATGACGTAGGTAATTCTTGTTTGAAGACCTTTTCGCCACATATAGCATAATGCCACCCTGAATGGTTTGCCCTTGGTAGTCGCCTCCTACACCCGCCCCTACTTACGTCACTGGGGTATTTAATTATGCAGATTTAATTCGATCTCTTATACACCTCTGCGATATCAACAAGAAGACCGGTGGTACCACTTTAGAAACGAAACATTATGCTGGGTATAAAAAAAAACATGCGTGCGTACAAAGTACACATGTCAGAAGTGAAACTTCTTTGGCGAACTAATTTATAAATCTTGTTTATATTTTTTTATACAAATCTAAAACTTTAAATTTCCAAGATTAAGAGGAAGGGAAAAAGGCGTGATACGACGTTCGCTCTGTCTCACTTTTTCTCTCAATCTTTCTCACTCGCTTGCTCCCTACTCTCACTCCACGGCTAGTTGCTCATGCTACGTTCGCCGTGTCTTACTCTCTCTCAATCGGTCTCGATCACTCTCTCTCTCTTTTCCGACACTTCCGTTGCATACCGGCGTGACGTTTCATCTGTAAAAATTTTACCCTCATGCGCCTAAAGAAGTTCCACTTCAAAAATATATTTAATAAGAAAATACTTTACACTATGTAACAGTTAGGTAATTAGTTGCACATTGTCGTGATAGAAAGAACTGAGGTAACTTTCTTTTATACTACATAATTTAACAATATAGTGCGTATACATATTATTATGAGGTATTCCGTCACGCGATATTTCAATTCCGTTCTTTTATTACAAACATTCTAAGGATTTCCAATCTTCTTTGTACTGTATTAGGAGTTTTTTATCTTTTCTGTAGCGTATTTGAGTAACTGAGTATCTATCTCTTATGAAATCTCTTAACAAGAAGCTAATTCCCTTTATTATCAGGAAAACTTCCGCGTTGGATTCAAGTTGGGTTTAGTTAAATACAATTAATAGCTCTATATAGAATTAGGGTTTATTTAAAGATTACAAACAAGAAAGTAAACAGATTCCTTATTTTGCAGTTGCTATTTACGTAACCGGTAGTTGCGTTGATGTGTTTTTGATTCGAATCTATAGTAAAATGGACTTGCTATAATTATATAATTCAGTACAAGAGCTTTATTAATTCAACTATTAATCTTTTATACATCTACAATATTTACTCTAAATAAAAATATTAATTTGATGACGTTAGAAGTTAAATATAACATGGTTGTGTCAACATGTTCCATGTAGCAATTTGTTATAGAGCTTATTTCAGGGTCGTGGCAATCAGATATGAGGTCTTGCTTTCATACATGTATTCGTATATACGTTTGTATGTAATCATGAATGTATTCTGTGCACTGAATTGAATTCGTTATATTACTTAATTACGAGTAGTTAATCATCTTAAACTTTTTGACGATCCGCGTGGCGTCCGGTTACCATACCGGTCTGACACGCAGTGGGTCCCGGGTTCGATTCCCAGCCAGACAGGTATCTGAATGATGAGTTTAGATTCTTTTTCTGGGTCTGGGTGTTTGTGTATTCGTCTTTGTGTGTGTCCACGGCACCCACGACACAGGAGAAAGCGTTTTTTTTTTAACTCCTTTATTATCTTAATGCTGGGAGCTGGTTTCTCAATTACGGATAGTTTTTGGGCTTTCAACAGTGCTTTATGTAGAAGAACTTTTACTATGTTCTACGACACATAATTACAGACTTTTTAAGTAGGACTACGAACACTTTCTTAACATCGATGAATCTCAACCGCCATCTTAACAATCTTACTTTCGGAACCGAAACAAATGCAGTCCCGAATTACATACTCCTTACAAGGATAACATTTCCTACATAAATCTTTATTGGACGGGCACCGTGGTATTGTCCATGAGTGAATCAGGTTTATTCCAGCTAAGAGGAGAGAACTTGCCCAGACGTTAAACTTCAAAAGGATTACGCTCTTACTCTTTCTTATTTTTTAAAAACGTAAAAGTGTTTAGAATAGGTTTGGACACCGCTACCTTGCTCTGTTTAGCAATTAATGCTTAATTATACTTTTCTAGTGCCTTCTTGCCGCAGAGTTTAAAAACTTCATCTTGCTTGTGAAATAAGAGGTTGTGTAATTGTTTTAACCAACTTAGACATTTAGATAGGCATGCCTGTATACTTATATATAAGAAAAGAGGGTTATCACATTATTTTTAAATGAATAAATGTATAGGAGCTATCTACACATTTTCTTTATTGTAAGTACAATTATTGGAATTCAATAAAGGAAATTGTTTACTGAACTGTTGAAATGAATAAATTCTTCGTAAAACAAAGCTTTGCTTCAAACAAATAAACCGCCCTTGTAGCGTATTCAAGCAAAACGTTTCAATGTGATTTGTCTTTATTGTGTTTTTCCATTATATTTACTTCATTGAACGCCCATTACATTCGGCGAAACATAATTTTGCGGTTAATATTATTTTAGAATACATTGAAAGAGTGTATTGTATAGAATGGTCTATGCTATACCTACAGGTATATGTGTATTCCGCGGCCGAAGGCCTAGAGTCGAATGTAGATGTCGGTGGAGCGGACACTGGACGGCCGCTAGTGCTTTGACGAGCATTTCGACCTTCTCGTCCCCCGGATTTTAAAGGTGGCGGATGCAATGCTCTAGGGGGCCCAAGGGAAGAAGTCCGCCGCCTCTATGCGGGGGTGGTGCAATCGTTTGCGCTCTACGGGGCGCCGGGTTGGTCGGATAAGTTGTCTGGCAGCCGGCGCCGCGCGTGGAAATTAAACTCCACGCAACGTACGAGTACGATCGCAATTCGGGTCGCCCGCGGTTATCGCACCATTTCGTATGAGGCGCCGTTTGTCCTAGGGCGGCTTTCGCTTCTGGACATCCTGGCGGATATCGATGCACGGGTCTTCATTAAGATTCGCGTCCTCCACCAGGGCTTGAACCCTTCGACGTAGGGACGATCGAAGCGCTTAGAGACATAGTTAACGCCGTACTTTTCTGCAGCTCGTCTCAAAATAGCCCTTCACTTGACATCCTCGTAGGCATTCTTGTATGATAAAATATTTCGCCTTTACCTGTGGAGGTATTTTTTACGGCTTTACTAGGCAAATGCTACACAAAAATATAATATAATAGATGTTTCAACCGTCCCCGTGAAAATCGTTTCAACCGTCCCCATCCCCTATTACAGTAATAAAACTGTCAATACCGCAAAGTAACACAGCTTATACGAAAAGAAAAGGCGTTACTATAATCTATAAAATATAACGATTATAAAAGCAAAGTTTGAAGTACGATAATTATATCAACATTTACGATATCTAACGATGAAGTTCATCACAAATACTTACTTTTGGTTAAAAAATGTCAATAGTCACCTCTGTAATCGTTATCACTGCGCAAAAGGTGACATAACATTAAGAATCGTGCTAGGATTTGCCGGCTGCGTGCCTTCTTCCTTTATACCTTCTATCTATCGTGCGTAGTTTCGATAATATTTGAGTTGTTTCAACCGTCCCCGTTCTACATGACCTACATTGTTTATGCAGAAGCGACTGGTACATGAATTTGTTGGTATCAAAGCGATAATTGAGACCTGACTAAGACAAAAATAATATAATTTAAAATTTGGGTATGAGTACTAGTGGCCTTCACCGCTTCACCGAGTTTGAAGATAAGCCGAGGGTCAGCTAACACAAGGTGTCTTTTAGAGTTTGTTCTTATTATAACGGGAATCGCGAATGACATCTATGAATAGTGATACCAGGTCCGAGTTGTTTTTCGGGATAGAGGTTAAAAAATCGGGAAATAAGTCTGTAGATTAAGACGAACAAAAACTGAGATTCTATATTATGATTTACTTTATTGTGCAACAAAACAGTAAATATTATGATAAGATCGCAGTTTACGTAGTAGGTAAGGGGTTACTTAGGGGGAAACAAAAAAAAACTTAGTGGTTAACTGGGTACCATATTGTAGCATATTTTCTCCATTTCTAGCTTATGCAAAATAATAATATTGCAATTCCTTTTTGCAAGCAGTCTTCGCCTATAAATGTAGTTGCACTTAGCTTTTCCGTATTCTATAATTGTGTTATTTTTATATTATAATTGGTGTAAACTATGTAGGTGATCAAAATAAATAAATTATGCGATTATTTGTCAAAAGTGAGAGTGCTTTTATCTTTTGTATAAAAACCTGTAAAAGATAAGTTAAACTGTAGTGCGATCCAGTCAGATCGAACTTACGGATCAAAGTGCGTTCGCCCTTGGCCTGATCTTGGTCGTGCGACCCGCGTGAAGGCGTCATGATGCATGTATTTATCATTCCCACTAACGTTTACGTTTTATATCGTACGTCGATAAATATATTATTGTTTTTATATTAGATTGTAGACACACAAATATAATGTATGACTATAGCTGTCGTTTATAATATGAATTTTAAAATTATATTATTGCATAAATTTATGTGTGTATTAGAGAAATATATGTTTGCATATTCATTGTGGACTTAAATGTTTTTTTTTTTTTTTAATATTATGATCAACTTGAAGGAAAATATATTTCCTCGTTACGCTCATTTTCGTAGTTAAACATATTATTTATCACATAATACAAAGTAGTTGAAAAAAATAGAAAATGAATAGATAATGAGAAGTACCAGTATTATATGTACATGAAGTCTATCTATGACTATAATATTTCTGACAACAACATTTAATCAACAATAATTTAAATATTTCGTGCGTACTAAACATATATTTTAGACAGTATATATACAAGGTCGTCTTAATTAATATAATGCCCCTAAGCTAGTCAGAGTGTAAATTCTATTTATACCACTTAAAAATCATAATCAACGAGCCAGCAACTGAACAGTTTCCAGCGTTTTAATTGTGATTAATTGTCAAAAGTTATAAGTTTTAGTTTTGTCCTGTCCAATATTTCTTTTAATATCAGATCTCTTTCATTCAAAGCACTATAAAGATGACATTTTTGTATAATTTGTATCTATAAAATGTAATCTATAAAATTGTTTTTCACTAATAAATTATATTCTAATTCAAGGTAATAATAATAAAATAATTGTTTAATGTTCTTAGAAAAAATATATTACAAAGTTACATAGACAAATAGTAAATCATTAAAATAAATATTCAATTTTCGTGTCTTGTATCATGAGATAAGATTAACGACTGCAGAACAGTTTGTCTACAATGTCTTTAAAAATACTATGAAACTAAAATTACTTTCTTGTTCATAAAGTAATGCTTATCCCCACTATGGAACATCTATAACAGATGCATTTAAGATAGGTACCCGTAATTCCGTAGTGAGTATCTCCGTATTTTTGAGGGTACCCTCTTTACCCAAACAGCTCTCGAGGAACTAAATACACACACACACACACGCTTTCTACTGTCATAGCCCCACACTAGGAATTTCTCGTGTGTACCACCAGGTACCATGGACACACACAAGATGAATACACAAACACCCAGACCCAGAAAATGAATCTAAACTCATCATTCAGATACCTGCATGGCCGGGACTTGAACCCGTAACCGCTGCGCCACGCGGGTCGTCAAATTAAATATTGCTGGAATTGTATTAAAACTTTAGGAGACCTCACCTGCCTGCCTGTTACCTTGATGATGAAGAGCAATGCCGGATGCACCCTTCAAGGAATTTCCCATTACATTAACATTTATGTTCATGATATCAGTAGCTGCAAATTGTTACCTAATGTGACCCGACAGATTAATTAGCTCCGATTTGTAATGAGTTTCGTTGATAAGTGCAAGTGGTGTGATTTCTATTTAAACAGATCGCTATCTCTCGACCTTCAGTCGTCATTAAGAGTTTGCAAGAGCTGTTTAGCTCTATATAGCTTAATCGACTCTAAAGAGTTTTTATTGGAATATTCTGTAAAAATTATGAATTGGTTGTAGATTTTGCGATATTGTAACAAAAGTATATATATTTTTAAACTGTGATATATTGATCTCTGTTTTTGAAAATGGAATTCATCTCACGTAAAGTAAAGTCAAACAGTAATATTGACACACGTCAACTGAATGGCGCGGTTGACGTTCACAGCCTCAAGCATAAGCGGTAAGTTTCCTGCATTAGAATAAATATTTTGCCGTTATTTAAATAATTATAAACGCTGCTGATTTTGATTACCACAAAAAGCCATATTTTCTTTGCAAAATATATCACGTATTTATGTTGTCAAAGCCACACTCAACTATTATATTAGGTACTTTGAAATATAAAGAACGTACCTATAGAGGAAGTCTTATATCAAATTGCACAAAATATCAAATGAAAAAAATATATTGAATATGGTGAAAAAAACTTGGTGAGGAAACCTACACACACCCAGGAGTTCTTTAAAAAAAAAGTTCTCGGAGGTGTGTGAAGTCCACCAATTCGCACTTGGCCAGTGCGGTAGGCTATGGCCTAAAACTCTTTCATTCTCAGAGAAGACCCAAGCCCAGCAGAGGGGCAATAATGGGCTGTAACCATTCTTAATTTGATTAATTTTTCTTCACTGGTCACTACGTTACGAGAAAATACATAAGAGTGTGTGCATAATTGTATTAAAATTGCTGTTGTTATTTCTGCCACCCTTATTGACATTTAAATAGAAAAGTCGAAATCTTACCGTTAAAAAGTTACCTACCGTTTAAAATGTCTCTAACAAAAATCTCTTACACTTTATAGGGCTACTGAAAGCAGTTACTACTGCTGTCTTTAACATCAAGATTAAGTGGTATTTTTCCTTATACTTACACAAGATATTTAAAAATTTTATGTAGTAATTTTGGCTTTGTATCAGTTGCGTTTAGGAAAATACGAAATAATACGTATTGAATCATTTCGTAGACTAGTGTCCTTAAACGTAGATGGTTTATTCACATGGTATTTTGAATCATCTATGTGGGTAGTTCTATGTCAAAGCTATATTTGTTGTTTGCAAAAATAAAGTAAGTGAGATAGATGACTTAAATGTAGTACATTTGCTATGTTGAGTTAGTTTTATTTTACAAGGCAAATTTCATACCTAAAGTACGAATAGACATATTTGCTTTTAAGCAAATTTTAAAATGCATTATCATATATTTTCCACAAAGCTCTTGAAAACTTGGAAGAGTATTGCAGACATCAATACCGTTTAGTGTTGGTTGCAAACTCTATTGGGAAATTAGCGGAGTCTTGTAATCATGTTCAATACTTCAATCCAATAGAGTAATTTCAGCTACAGAGAGCACAACCTTATTCGAAGTATATTATACACATTTAGCTACTAACATCTACTCCCACCCACTAACACAATCTTCAACTCAAAAAATTGCAACGTTTCTCTGTTGTAAAGTTTCTAGACTGGTTCGGTGCTAGTCAATTAGAACTAGACATGGGACATTCATTAATTGACTTTTAGAAAGTTGTGGTTTGATTGAATCTCTTCAATTTCAAGAAGAGAGTGGTGGGTGGTGGCGTCAAATTTAACTGTAAAATTGTAAGAAAAGTATTTAAAATCAAGTAAAGCTAATAGTATTTAGTCTCTTCTAATTGTGAACAATTTCACATGCGATTTGTCCGGGGGACAGCAAGACTCACTACATTGCCAATGGGGGAGAGAGAGTCGTAAAATCGCTAAAATTACCTTACAGTAATTAATGGACACCCTCAGACAGATCCTTGCATTGGATAGTTGAATGTCCCAACTCTAATTCCACAGATAAGTATGGATTGTAGCTGCGAGCCTAGTGGCCGGTGTCCCGTGCGCGCTCTTCTCTCGCGTAGGTATGCCGTAGAGCGCCGTAGCCCGTAGTCACCGTAGCAAGTAGACACCCAAAATTAATAAAAATCAAATAAGTATCGGCAACAATTCAGGACAATCCATACTTATTGGTTTTATAAGTGCTATATAGCGATAGTGTTTTGATATTTATCGCGGTTGAAAGTCGTTTTTAAAGCATGTGTATTTTTACGGCATATGAATAAATAAAATATTTAATTATTGAGAATTAAGTAGTTATAATTAAGTAGGGTAATTATTAGATGTATTCTAAAACAGTAATTAAATAGCCAATATTTTTTCATAATAATACACCAATTGTGGTATAAAAGACAACCTACGCGTTTGGTTAAGTACGCTTTCCTATGTTTGTATGTTTTCAAGTAAATTGTGCGGTTATTTGCCTTTTATCAGCAGGAAGTTACTTGAACCGATATGAAATAATAGAAAATAATTTATAAATGATACGCTGAAATGGAATCAGTTCACCGCAATCTTTTTAGATTTTTAATTACGAGACACTGTAAGATGGGGTCAACGCCATCTGTTATCGAGCGGACGTAACCGCGCTCTGTGGTTCGTATCTGTGTTATCGCTGAAAAATTTTCCTGTTTTCCCAGGAGCGAGACCGCGATGAGCCCAGCGCCCCCCTCGCAGCGAGACATAAGTAGCGCACCGCTCGCCGTAGCTAAACAGTCGCTCGCCGCCAGTGGAAGAAAGAGTGCGTCCGAAATGGATCGTGATCGTATCGGAATGTGGGGCTCCGGGGACGGAACGTCCAACAGCCGTCTCTCGGGACTCGACCGCCTGAAACATCCCGGGCTCAACAAGGTTAGTGGGACTGTAGCAGAATGCACCTCAGATCGATGACCGCACGTAATTCGGTTAGGTCATGGTTTCACGACTTGCCGAGCGGAAGTGTTCGTTGATACCACAAATCGTGTCACCTGGACGCACTACGAGTTACTCTCACTCAATCGTTCGATGACATTGCAGTTTTATGCAGATCGAGTGTAGCAATGCTAATGTTTTGAACTTTATCCGCCGCGTCAAAGTTCACGCGGTGAGGGATTTGAACGGATGTCAACAAACTTTTTGTTCCTCGTATTTTTGACACTGATTTGTTCGTGACGTCGTTCAAGGCCGTCCGCGTCTTGCAATAATTGAATAACCGCTACCTTTCACGTAGGCCTTACTATTTTTTCCGGTATAGTTTTGAATAACTGGAGCTTATTGTTTTATTTTCATAACGAGTTCATTTACATAAATTTATTGAATGTTAATGTGTGCAAACAATGTAATCGAACCGGCGATATCTCGTAACGCATCTAGTATTTACTCGTATATACAAGCACTAAGAAATAAAACCTGAGTTAGTAAATCGATAACCCTGTGGTTATGTTTACGCACCCTTTGACGAGTCACCATGGAAATGTCTCGTACGTGGCAGGGTTCCAAAGAGGGTTGTACTCAGTGCTCTAACAAAAAGGCAGCGGGTGGTCCACCCTCTTCCGAACATTTTGCTCGTAATATTTTCTATTCAACGAATTGGAAACAAAATCTGAAGTGGTTTTATTATTATATATGGTATTGCATTCTTTAGTAATATGTATACGATTTACATTGGTCTACAGCAATTATTTAATAGGGAATATTAATAAAAAATAGATAATGACATGTCATTTACATAAAATAGTTAAAGGAAAACAGTCATATGTAATGACGTTGCGGACATAAACATTTTTCCTTATTTATTACAGAGGAGCATTTAACCTTTTCAGCCCTTATATGTATGTATTTATAATCTCTCATTTATATTGTTAAACGATATTTGACTTCTCACTTAATTAAAGAATTTTAGGAAATACTGAGGCATATATCCGATACTACAATAAGTACTTCTAACACCTCATTTTCAGAACTGAACTAAAACTTTCATTTTGACTTAAAACAAAAAGAGGTTAAAGTTTAAAGATCCATTTTGGTTCAACTCTGTCCACCAAACTCCTCGCCTTTTTCTGTCCAATAAAAGCTAACCTCTCCTATGTATTTGAAGACGTGAGAAGGGTGACGAGACGTTTCAACTTAGTCCTAAATTTAGCAAAGTATTTGTGATCAACCTTAAATAGGATTCTAATTCTATTAGGAGTTGAACGCAGATATATCCATAGGTATCATATTAGAGCAGTGATAGCCTAGTGGTTAAAACTTGCCCTCTCGATCGAGAGGTCCGAGGTTAAAACCCAGGCACGCACCACTAATATTTCTAAATTATGTGCGTATTAGAAATTAATTAACACTGGTGAAGAAAAACATCGTGAGGAAACCTACAAGCCCGAGAGTTCTTTAAAAAAAAGTTCTCGTAGGTGTGTGAAGTTCCAATTCGCACTTGACCAGCGCGGTGTACTATGGCCTAAAACACTCTCATTCTGAGCGAAGACCCGTGCCCAGCATTGGGACAATAATGGGTTGTCACCACATATCTTTCAGTAGAGTTTACTATCCGTTCGAGGTTCTTACATCCACGTGTAAAAGAATGTTAAAATGTCACTTAATATTAAACGTTATATTCATTATTATAGCTCCTCGCAACTGGCTTTTACCAGTCACATCTAATTATAAAATCAATACTGTTGATAACCACTTAGCACTAAACACACATGTATACCTATACATGTTGCGGTAATGTAGTGCCCTTGAAAGAAAAGAACAGATTTTTGTATGTATTATCACTATGTAGTATAAAACGAAATCGGTTTTCGCTGTCTGTCCCTATGTAGATCTTTAAACAACGCTACGGATTTTAATGCAGTTTTTTTTTAATAGATAGAGTGATTCAAGAGAAAAGTTTTTGTATAATATGTATATTATATTGGAGAAACACTGTTAGACATTTTAGATTTTTGACTTTTCGGCGGAACGAAGTTCGCCGGGTCCACTAGTATAATATAATTTATATCATACGGTCAATAACTTTGAGTCGCATGCTATGCTTTTTAGAGAATGTAATTTTAAAATAGTCTTTGAAATATTAACAATTGTAGGCTGAGAGTATTCTTTTCTACGAACAAACATGATGCATTCATTATTATATTTCCATTAAAGCTTCTAAGAAATTTTATGGCGAGTTTATTCGCGTTTGTATGTAGATATGTTCCATTTGCTGTGAAAGTTACGACAGTCACTATGATACATAGAATATTGATAGACCATCAGCGGATTCCTGGCAAACAATATAATAACATAAAAAAAATCCAAATTATTAAAACTGTTCCATACTAATAATACTGTACGTAAAGTATTGTACTATGCAATTAATATCATCCATATATATTGAATATATCTTTTGCAAAAAACACATAAACCATAGGACCGTCCTTTATCTTATATCTATGTATATATGTTTAGTTAATTAACCAACTTGTGCCGACATTTTCATTAAAACTTTTTAGAATAAAGAATAAAAGGATCCTTTGTCTTGAAACCAAATTAGCATTTAATTCAGCTCTCAGTACCACTCGATTATAAAGTATTGCCGGCCATCTTTCTTCATAACGATCAAAAGCATAAATCTTTAAATAGCTTTTGAAGATAGGATACAAAGGTGCAAAATTACTTATTAATTATTAAAGTGAAACGCTTGCTCCATCAAAGATTCATTAGTATTTCTCGCTACAAATTAAGAACTATACAAAGCTATTTATTCCAAATTATTTTCATACTAAGTTTTTCCCACGGGTTCGCCCGCTTATGTCATAACTATGCGAAATTTTAGCAGGGTCCGATCGGTAGTTTTTAGCTATACAAAGTATCAAACTTACATATGTATACACAAACAACTTTCATTCAATGCATTGATAATATTAACAAAAATAAGATTGAATTACAGTTAGCCTATATTTAGATAAATAAATCGGCTTGAGTGTATGTAGAAAAATGTAATGTACTCATACATAATGTATTAGGGATACTAGGACATTTTAATAAGAGCGACAATATTATTTAATATCCGACTAAAATATAGATTTTTGAGTTTTTTCAACGAATATTATTGTTTACTATTTGTAATTATGTCGAAGGATTCTTAATTATTACTTATATTTGTCCTCGTCAACCTGTCCTACATTTGCCTATCTGTGGGAAAATTGTGTATAGTAAAGTCAAAGACGTATATATTGGACGTCATGTTTTGTGAGGAAGAACACACTTTATATTTTATATATAATAATAGATTATTGTTGTAACATTGTTATAATATTTTTTCAATTATGTTTTTTTATACATTGTTATACATTGATGTGATTATATAACAGATGACGAAAAGGGGCAAGTAGCACCTAGCGCTAACTTAAGTTTTGTAACAAATCCATTATTAAAACCGGAATTCTATCCTATAATTTTGAAGACCACTATGGTATATATACCAAATAGAAGGCTAACGATTCTTACACATAAAGGGACGTCATTAGTCCTAGACTTAAGTCTAGAACTTTGGCATTGTAGAGGGCTTTGGAGAGATAAAACTATACGCTCGTGTAAGTTGTCAGGACGGCTTATGTCGTTCGTGGCATAAGCTCTTCGACCTATACTTCGAAAGGATTGTTGCTAACTAGTTTTAGTTTGAAAACACAGCACGTAGTTACTTGCCGGCCCATAAAATCCAGTTAAGACTTTGTAAGAGGCTTAAAGTCCAAGTTGGTATTGACAATATTGTTTTTGTCTATTGAAAATAATTATGATTTGATTACTATCGTCATCTGTTATTTCCTAACATGATGGGAATTTTCAACAATGTCTCAAAGGATTCAACAAATTGTTTACCGGATTGCTTGATAGTTAAATTACTTCGGAAATATTTTGTCAATTAGTTTTTTTAAAAAATTTAAAGAAATATGTCTTTCCTCGATACATATAAGTACCTTTCTTAGGACATTGCATTGTAAAATGGGCCCTCTGTCTAAATCTCAGTTTATAATTTACACGTGAAATTAAACATACTACGAACTTATAATATTTTAAAGTAAACCATCTACCTTTTACGCATCTGTAGCTGTTTATAATGGATTTTTTATATTATAGAAGTAGCAAACTAGCCGGTATAAGTGGCCATTCCCGCTTGCTTATGGACATCTATTGTTAACGCCAGGTATGACTAAAATCCTACATAAGGTCAGAACACAACAGGATTTAACTATTTAATGTGATATTTATTGTAGGTCATCAATATACATATACAGTATTACCCGAACTTACGCGATAGGTGGGAATTCGCGTAAGTCGGAGTATAAGATATACGGAACACATGAAAATTAAAACATGATTAAAACATGATTAAACGCTTACTACACTCATAGCCCCACACTAGGATTTTCTCCTGTGTCGAGGTTGCCATGGACACACACAAAGACGAATACACAAACACCCAGACCCAGAACAAGAATCTAAACTCATCATTCAGATACCTGTCTGTCCGGGAATCGAACCCGGGACCCACTGCGTGTCAAACCGGTACGGTAACCGCTGCGCCACGCGGGTCGTCAAATTGTAGCTATGCATTGGTTCCGTGCGATAGATCCAATCATGTTTGTCTATTAGGAAAGAAATGTTGTAGGTTCGTAAATCTTTATGTAATGAATAAATAGTAAAGAGATTTGTGACCTTAAATAAAATACAAATGAAAGTTTTTTTTTACCTGATCGAAGTAGCAAACGAGCATGCAGTCACGTGGTCACTGCCGCCCATGGACATCGGTGCGCAACTTCAAATGGAACATGTGTTTCATCTGAAGTCAATCACAGATGTATTGCTACTCCCGAGGACTATGATAGTCACCTCATGTGAAAGTGTGTGATACAAGGGTGTGCTGGCAACCACACCCTTCTATCAAAACGCATGGTTCTACCACCTGGAAGTTATTTGAAAACCGCGTAACTCCGAGTTCGCGTATGTCGGAGTAGCGTAAGGATATTACTGTATCTAGTTCACGTAGCAAACGAATACACTGCGTTAAACATATTGATTAGTCCGTTCATGTCCATATTAGATATTAATGAAATCAGTTCTAGTAGTAGCTATACATTACTTTAATTTATGATGATTAGCGCACGGTGTAGTAAGTTTAGTTAGCAAACACAATGCATATGCCCATAAATCAATATACCGTTAATAATATTCAGTGCGAATAGTGATTGCTTTTATGCAACTTTTACTGTGTAGTAACTGTGTAGTGGTGGGTTTGAAGTCACAATTAGTTTATTAACAACCAAAAAAACATCCCTTACTTTATCCGCCAGATAGTTCTCTTATAAAATCAATTAAGGTAAGGGGAATAATTTAATAATTACCTGAGACATTAAGGAAAGGGGGGTACGATCCAAATCTTAAAAAGTCACGAGGGGGTCTCGGTGTAATGGCACGTATTTTTTTCTGCAAGAGACTTTATGGAATTGTCTGAATACTGGATAAAATTAAGTAAAATATTTAGATTTATCTCCTAATTTAAAGAAATTTTACGTGCTAGTTGTAAGTATCGAGACAAATCCCATTATATCTCATCAAGGAAGGAAAAGGAGTCAAGAAGTCGCTAAAATAACTGTATATAATAACTGGACGCTCCTTAAGGGCTTCACTCCATTATGCGCCACGTCTCCTCCAGTTGGGAGATCAGATCCAGTAGTACATAAAAAGGATTATTGTAATCAAGCCTCTAAGCTGACATTTAGGCCAGATTAACATTCTGTCATCTATATTGGTTGATGATTGTTGTTGTAATTGCATGATCTCGTCGCCTATAATTGTCCTGGCACTTATACTTTTACTTTTAAATCTTATTGAGTAAATCTTATCATAGCTTTAGTGCACAGTATGTTGGTGACTCAATAAATAAATAAAAAAAACATGCGTGCGTACAAAGTACACATGTCAGAAGTGAAACTTCTTTGGCGAACTTATTTATAAATCTTGTTTATATTTATACAAATCTAAAACTTTAAATTTCCAAGATTAAGAGGAAGGGAAAAAGGCGTGATACGACGTTCGCTCTGTCTCACTTTTCCTCTCAATCTTTCTCACTCGCTTGCTCCCTACTCTTACTCCACGGCTAGTTGCTCATGCTACGTTCGCCCTGTCTTACTCTCTCACAATCGGTCTCGATCACTCTCTCTCTCTTTTCCGACACTTCCGTTGCATACCGGCGTGACGTTTCATTTACCCTCATGCGCCTAAAGAAGTTTCACTTCAATAAATAAATACTTATTCATCCGAAGGATACTGAAAGTGCCTGTATTAAAATACTTGAGTGTTCACGTTATCGTTCAATATATTACGTAAAGATAACCTGATTTTTCGCAAACCTTTAATCTTACTCATGACTGGACGTCAAAGAAACAGAAAAAAAGTTACGTAAGACCTCATTCTCAGTAAATCAGAGCATGTCTCCATTTTCACCCTATTTCACGTGTCACGCGGTGTAGGTTTAGTGTCTCCGAGGGAAATGCGGATTAAGTTACGTGACAAGAGTACTGTACTGTTACTCAGCAGTAGTGACGTTCAACTCGAGTTCCTTGCTCGAGTTAACTCGAGTTAAACTTAACTTGATTTAATTCAAGTTGTATTCGTTGTAACTCGACTTTGAAAATTCTCGGCATAGTGTTGGGCATCAAGTAGTTCGCTTAAAAGCATTGAAGAGAGCTCTAGGACAGTAAGTAGCTCTTAAGCTTGACGACCAAAATAACGATCAAATGTATAGTTAAATGTTTATTAATTCAAATTTGACCACCAAAAAAAGTCAGTCACTTGACGGTTCTTACTGGTTTGAAGTTAACTCAAGGTAACTTGGGTTACGTGTACGCAACTCGAGTTAATATAACTCGAGTTGCGTTTATCCCGTTGGCACTTCACTACTCAGCTGTCTCAGCATTAACTGGTACCTATTGTTCATGATCGAAGATTCATGAATCGTCTGAGGTTGTGATTTATATGTGAATAAAGATTGTCGTCAGCGTTTATTCTATTATATTCAAATAATTATTTGCAAAGTTATATTATCTAGAGGAAAAATCACTTACCCATCCCATCAACCCATTATTGTCCAGCTGCTGGGCACGGGTCTTCTCTCAGAATATGAGAGTTTAGGCCATAATCCACCGCGCTGGCCAAGTTGGTTTCCTCACGATGTTTTCCTTCACCGAAAACCAGTGATAATTAATTTATAATACGCACATAAATCAGTGGTGCGTGCCTGGGTTTGAACCTCAGACCTCCCGATCGAGAGGGCAAGTTTCAACCATTAGGCTATCACTGCTCTATTCACTTACCACATACTATCAAATATACACGAAAAAGTTTAGTTAAGTGGTAGACTACTTAATTATATGTTGATAAGGCGATATATTCAAGAAGAAAAAGAGAGAACCGTACATGCGAAGTTAAGTATTATGGCAAAACGATTTATTATAGATATTATTTACTATACCATTCAGTGTATTTCATCGATACTTATTTTTAAGTTAAATCAATCGAACAAAATAGATAGGTACATAAAAAGTCAAATCCATATCGTAAATAAAAAGATGGGAATATTGCGGTAATTTGAATTTGTGTACACTTTTATACAAGCCGATTAATCTAATATCAAACATTATTGAAAAGGGCCGACTGATAGGTCAAATCTACATAATACCTTCGTATATATCGTCGCCGAAATAGGGTAATCGCGTGATATCACCCACTTGCGGACACAAAGCCGCCGTAACGTCTCAGTGCCAATATTGCCGGCAATGTGGCACACAATTTCATGTGACGATTTGGGTTAAGTCAGATTTAGGGTACCCACACAGTAGCAATTATGTCATGAGCTTTGCTATGTGTTAAGGTTGATTTAATTTTCGAATTTGACTTTAAAGGTGCAAATGTTTCATGATAAATCACTTATGTAGAGTGAAAAAAATACTTTAATAGCTAAAATGTCTGAAAACGTCGTCTAAAAGACTTGTAGTCCATCCATCAACCCTTTGAAGTTCACCGTTGGACATAGAGCTCCCCGAAATTTCACCACTCTAACCGGTGAATCCAGCAGTTTCCCACTTTCCACTGTTTTCTTGAGGTCATCGGTCCACCTAGTCGGGGAGCGGCCTGTGTTACTTTTGCCTAAACGTGGTTGTAACTTAGCGCACCTGGCTAGAGTACATTTTGGCCACGTCATTAAATACACTTCGCCACATAAGGCGTACCTATTTCCTAACTTTGCATCATTATATTCATCAGACCACAACGTTGCATCGCTAAACTTAATTCTCTTGTAAGGTCTCTTTTATTATTATGAATTATTACGTTATTACAACATAGTAAAATAAATGATTCTAAAAACATTTAAAACGTTTCTATCCAAAAATGTTGCTGGCCTTATATTTAAGTGACCAAAATGAAAAGGGTCTGGCGGGTAGAGCGAATAGGGTTAGACCTTCTTTGAAGGTCCGTATTGAAGTTAATATAAAATTATAAATCAGGATTTAAGGTACTGCAGAGACCGAAAGTCTTTTGACATAAGGTAACAAGTTACAAGGACGATCAATCAAACAATTAGTTCAATTTGAGTGTTTTAATTTAATGAATATATACGCACTGCTATTAATAGTGGAACCTTACGACTAAGAATAATGATACTTTGTGAACATAATAGGTTTAATTCTACTTTTCGATTTCGTCGTTCGGGGCATTGACTAGCTATTTGTAAATCGATATCATTATGGGGAAGCACTTTCAAGAAAGATGGATGTAAAGAGTGATGGCCGCCGTTTATTTTATCGGACATATAATGACATTGGGCTATGGTCGTGGGACAAATACTCCGAATATTAAATTCAGAGAGTGAACATATCTCCAAGCATTTTGCTTTCTTATAGCTGGAATGGTGGTTATATATCAATCGTAGTGGTTGATGGTACATTCGATTATTGTACCAACCAAATCGAATCGATACATCTAAAATAAGGTAAGGACTAAGTATATTACACTGTTGGCCACGATTTAAATCTTAAATGGTTCAGATTATATCGACTCCTTTTCTTCGATTTAAGCCTACTGTAACATTCGTGGTAAACATCGATCGACGATGGTGTAATCATCTTCTGTCTATCGCTTGCCCTACTTGATATTAAGTGAACTATCAAAGCGTCTACACTAATCGATTGGCGTCGAGGTCGATGGATAGTTGTGTGGTCACCTCAAAACGAAAATGTAAACTTGGGCTCATGTCTTTTATTTACACGATTTAGAAAATAGTTCCTGTTATAGATAGTTCATAGGTATATAAGTATTTAAGCATTTTTTGACGTGACAACGTCTTATAATTCGACGTAGCCGGCTGCAGGCACCAAAAAACATGACTCATGCGGCGTTACCTCACTCTGAGGCGTTCCATTAAAGTGCAAGCGAGAGCGCGGAACGAGCGACAAGGAGGCACAATCGGCCTCCGCGTTCGGCAGCGTTCGATATTTGTCTCTCTAATACTTGAGTGAGCGATGCGTCCGCGTGGATACCTGCTATACAGAAATGCAACCATTCCATCAGTATTTTCTAATGACGTTGTCACGTTCAACTATCGTGACAAAACCGACTTTACAGACAACTGATTTTTTACTTTATTTATTAATCGTAAACAATAACAATGTGTGAGCGGTCTTATATTATCCGTTGGCATGGAAACCACATAAACAGAGTCGGTATTAAATTGGCGGTTTAACGCGATACCATTAGTTCGATACACATCCCGCACGTCGTAGTGTGTTCGCGTAAAACACATTTGAAGTGATTACGATTTAGATTAGTGAATACAAATAATATATAACTTAACAACGTTACCTATATACGTATATATAATGTGTATTTATTGGTATAACATATCATTTGAAGAGTGAACGTAGACGTTAATATTTATTGTAGACAAAGAGAATTACTGATACGCGCATACTGAAATCGTTTTTCTTTTTAGCGAAAACAACTATTGTTTTATGTCTATTGTATGGTATAAAAACTCCGTATGTTTTATAAATATCTTATGTATAATAAATCAAACTATAAATCAAACAGGCAAGATGCAAGTGAATTTATTAGAATTTCTTGTAAATTTTATATAATACTTTTAGGGTTATAGAGGTGTTAAAATAGTTAAAGGTTCTTAGGTTTTTTTTCGAACCTGGTGACATACTGTCTATTTACGAATAAAAATAAGAAAAGTTGAGTATGCTTAGGCAAAGCATAAAATCGATGAAATTTATATATTTAAGGTGTGTTTTATATATGTAGGAAAAATGTGCGAAGGTACGTGTTACCTGTACAGTATAATAGCCATTTCAAAGCGTGGTACAATATCATAAATCGAAGACCATTACGCAGGCATTAAGTATTAATACGAGGAAGGTTATTTCTGTATAAAATATTATGTCAATAATGCGAATCACCTTGTCAGAATGTAGGTTACTCCGTTGTCCTTTTGATCTCAAACGCCGAACAGAAGGTACTTAATCGCATTATTGAAAGCTTTTATTTAACTCGATATGTTAGTATGTGTGTAACGGTGATATTACGAGTGTGTTTAGGTATTCCCATTTGCTAGAATTGTGGGAATGTTTTGCGAATATTGATTTGCAGTGCTTTACAAAAAGAGTTTGCCAAATCTATACAAACTAGTCACCTATCGCAACGGTCGAAATTCGACCGTAATTTAAATTAAAAAACTAAACTTCATATTGTCCAAAGTAGCACCAATATTTCTCTAATTTAAATAAATTGTAATAATTTTCAAGTTATTTTGAACGCACCCGTTAAAGGTAAAAAGAGGTTTATTAACTTAGCTGCATTTAAAAGCAATAGCGGGTATTTTGCAAAGATATCTGACATTTTTGGCGTTATGTTTTTTCATAGTAAGATATTGAATGTTCTATTTCGTTTATTATGTATGTGTTTGTGTCAAATGCAAGGTAGTGAGTGTAATGTGTTTTAGTTGATTATATGTATGTTTTATGCATTATTTGAAAAAAATATTAGCATTGCGCAATCCTTCTCTACATCAACTATAACCGTGCGTAATTTCGTAGTCCTCCGCCTGCGGCAAGTATCTTAAAACGAATCACAATTTTTTTCTTCACGTATTAATATACAAATTAAAATCAAACCGCAGTTTGCTGCGCCAAAAAAGTGTCACCAAATGTAAACCCTTCAGTTCCCTTCACCAAAAACTGAAATAAAAAGCAATATTCATTGGTATTTGCGAATGTTCAAATAATAAAATACGTTACATCACTAAGTATGTAAGTGTGTTTAGGTCGAATCATATGAGCCCAAGTTGAACTAGTTATTATATCTGATGGTGGATGTTTGAAATTGCGTCTGGTTGATTTGTAACGTATTACTAGTGGACAATAGTTACATGACCCCAACATATAATTTACGAAACTTTTTTTTTTATCTGATTGAGGTAGCAAACGAGCATGCAGTCCATCTGTAAGCAACTACATATAGAACAGGGGTTCTATCTCAATCGCAGATGCGTTCCTACTCCTGAGGCCTCATATAAAAGTGACCTGACAACCACACCCTTATCAAGACGCAAAAAACTTATCTTACTTTTACTAATATGTGCTCCATGCATAATATATATGAGAAAAGTTGTGAAGATAGAAGGATATATAGAAAATTTATTATTCTTTCACGTCAAAACTACTAAACCGGATTGGGTCAAATATGCCACAAAAAAGTTTATGGCTTCCGAACATACCTACTATAAGTCTATTAGCACACATATTATGGACTATACACTTTTAGCCGCGAGTAAACTTTTGTATAAATACAAGTACGTTACTGGACTCAAAAAAAAATGTATGCAATTTGCATAAAATTGGTATATATGAAAATATTAGTAGAAGCTAATTAATTAGCAGATTGATTACACTAATGAACATTTCGTCACTTGGTTTACGATTAACGAATGTTATTACACGAACCTTCACACGACAGCTGAATATAAGACTCGACCAAATAAGGAGAGATAAAAAATAATTTATACACGCACGGTGATAGCATGACATCACATTTAATCTATGCAGCTATGTCGTTACAGCTGTAACGTTGACACTTGCTTTTAAAGTAATTGCGAGTAAATTTAAATTTAAGAGCGCTTACGCACTAGCGGTTAACCGCGGGCGCGGCAGACCGAGCGGCTAGACGCTTGTCCAGTTTAATATAAAAACCGCCCCATAATTTTAAACCGTCGCGGTTAACCACTAGTGCGTGAGACGGCTAAGTTTGTACATGACATTTGTGTCTTGAAATTATCAGTTTTTGGGCTTTCGTATCCAAGGGTTAAAAACGGAGCCCTATTACTAAGACTCCGCTGTTCGTCTGTCGGTCTGTATGTCACCAGGCTGTAACTCATGAACCCCGCGATAGGTAGACAGTTGGATTTTCCCAGATGACAGGTGACTTTTGCTGTTAAATTAAACAACGAATACTAGAAATAAGATAAATATTTAAGAGGGGCTCTTATACAAGCAACACATTTTCTTAGCGTTTCCTACATATATACGGTTCCCTTCGTGTCAAGTCCGACTTGCACTTGACAGGTTGTTTTGTTTATGGCATTTGTGATTAAGCGATTGAGTGATTAAGTATTAATTTATAAGAATTATAAATTAATACTTACCATTTATTCAATTTTATGTTTATCGTGACAGCACTCTGTAATCGTTAGTTTTTAACAATATTTTTATCGCGTAGTATTTTTAAAGGACTCTATATTTTAATATCAGTATAAACCTCTATAGTTTTACCGTAACCGCCCCATAATGTCCGTATTAATAAAGACTAAAAATTAAGAAATTATTAATTAGACTAAGTAATAAGCTAATTTTGATATGGGATATAGTATATATTACATCTTTAGAAAAAAATTCATATTATCCATTTCAAAGATAAACCGTCTCGTGAAAGATTGTGATGGTCATCGAAGCTGAACTGTTTCAAAATAAATATCTCACAGTCTAAACAGCAATCGCAGAATGTAGTATATATCTAATAATGCAACATACACATTATAAAATATATATTACAGGATGTAAACTATATTAGATCTCAGTCAAAGTTGGCTTTGCACTCATAACATTACACAGTTGACATTACAGTACGAGGAAATACGGTTAGTTGTTAAAACTGCTCGCCAATGATTCATCAGAATAGCCATAACAATTACTGTAATGACAAATTCCATTCAAATGTCCTATCGGGTTTTATCCGGGGAAAAAGTAGATATCAGACGGTGTTTTAAATTATAAGAGTTAAAGGTTTTCCCAAAGCACATGTTTATTCCCAAAGCTTTTATGTCGAAAGGACTGAGTACATTTGTTCACAAAACTTTTATATAGATACTTCTTACTAAAACGAATGTTGAATTTTAAATTAGCTTTTATCTATATTTATAATATGTACATTGTTTTTTAACGCTTATAATAAAAGGGTCGTCAATTAGGTACTACGTTTTCTACTTATCAGTGGCACAGTTTAACTCAATTTCAATGATATGTATTGAATTTATAGTATCAGGTGTTACTTTGCGGAATTGCATGGTATGAAGTTAAGATAAACAATAAGTTAAGATAAATAAAAATAAGTGTGAGAGGAGTGGGTCTCCGCCTACGGCCTTGCGGTTAACAGACATGGGACCTCCCATGACTTGATGTTGGGGGCCGGAGTATGTACATCGGGTGACCTGTAGCTTGCCCACGTAAAGTTTAGGTCTTGGGCCGCCACTGCAGCAATTCGTGATAGGTACATGCACATTTGGAGCATTTATGCTCTATGTCGAAAGTAAAATCAAGGTTTTAAAGTCAAGACATGGAAAAGTACTGTAGTAGTAGCTATGCTAGATCTCTCCATATAAGGTTTTTTTTTATCCTATTTGAGTATTTTTCTAGAACTTTTATTTCAATTTTCCAAGGTGTTAATCGCCTGTCATGAAGGTGGTAGCACTCTATGTTATTAAATTTAGGAGGCATCACCGCGAGTCTCTCGTTAACCCATTATTGGCCCACTGCTGGACACGGGTCTTCTCTCAGAATGAGAGAGTTTTTAGGCCTACTACCGCAAGTCTACTTTTGCCTAATCACTTCAATGTAACACGCAGCGGTGTTCTAGTCTTATGGGTGTGGTGAAGGATACATCCGAGGTGTTCTAACCGAATCCTAAGTGGTTGCACTACATCTGTGGTTAACCTCAGATCGTACCGCTATCGTATCGATTACAGTCGTCCATGGGCGGTCTCCTTCATAAAAGGGTTTTCCTGCCTGCAATAAATGAGTATTTTCATAGATCCTAATTTTGAATTCCTCAAGATATAAATCTATCAAGACATTCAATGTCATGAGGTAATGATCTTGGCTTATTTGATGACGTAACGCATTTCGCTTCCGGTCAATGCCAAAGCAATTAGGTTGCACGGTGAATGATCTTCGTTACAATCTACTGTTTGGTCATTGCAGCACCTTTTACTGTGTAGTTTAAATTTGATATATTTCTTAGTGTTGTTATTAAATACCTAATAGAGCTGGTTAGAATTATCAGAGTGTCACTAAACAAGCGTCAGGGTCGTCAGGGATGAGCGTTGATAATACTCTTATGTGTGAGTTTTTCTAATGTCATTAATTTTAAGTTTCAATTTACGCAATGTTTACGTTTTCAGAACTAAGTATTTGGTACTCGCCCGCTGTGATCAAATCTAAATACAGCTAGAGCCTTACCCTATACATGTATGTACGTGATCGATAACGTATACAAAGTTGAAACGCTTTAATGAAATCAACATAAGTCGTAAAAGTAATACAATTTTCCTTACGTACATCAAAGCAGAATAGAATATTCAAATATCTGTGCCTAAATTCGGGGAAATATAACCGGTATTTTTTGCGTGTGAAATAACATACATCCCCGCAAACTTACGTATTTATAATATTAATATGATACATTTATTATATCGCAATACTTTGCGATATAATAAAGGTCTTCCTACAGCCGTCTTTAAACTACAAAAGATCTGAGATTGAAAATGAAATTGGATTTGCAAGTATGTGAGTAGGTAGATAGGCACTTTCCTTTCTGACTTTAGCGGGAATGCAGTGCATCTGACAAAGATAAATTTTATTAAACATGAGCACATAGAATGGAAGTTCTTTTGAAAAGTCTTTCATTCAATTTTCCATTCGAGTTTCTCTGTATTTATTCAATATCCATTAAAATTTCTTAGAGAAATGAGCAGCGTCTTTGTACAATTCCGCTTCTTTGTCCTTTCACTTTGACTGTATCGTATGTACATAAAATATTAAATAAAAGTGTACTTTCGGATAAAGATAAGACTTTTCATAAAAAGTTGTATTAACTGGTCATAGGTGAATATAAAGTATTCACCTATGACCAGTTAAGTATCAAAAGAAAATGCTATCTGAGACCACACAAGAAGTTAAGTGGTTTGTTTCAACAATTTTCTTCTAGTTAAAACATATTTCTTTAGAACTTAGCTATCTTTGTGCTTTAGTTTTTAACATTTGTCTTTTTTATTAAATTACTGCTTATTACTTTGCTCACACTGACGGCGTAGTATTCATAAAGAACTCTTTATTGTAATATCAGTGTAAACCTCTACCGTAACTCTACCGTAGCGGTCCCTTAATGTCCGTATTAAGCCAATGTCGACACTGTTGTCGGCATATGCTTTTAGATAATTGCATGGCTTTGGGAAATATATGCTACATATGTATATATTATGAATAAAAAAGTAACTTCTTAGCTAAGGTTTTTGTTAGTAGGTACATTTACCGAAATCAGTTGAAGCTTAAAAAATTGAGGATTTCAGATAGTTACAGATGTTGATTTCATCTTGGCCATTCGTTATTCAGGTAGACATTTACTTTGTGAATTTTAAAACGACTTAAATATTCTTATGTACTCGTGTACCTACGTTTTTTTAAAACAAGTTTAATGGTAGCATCGCGTATGCTGCTCATCTATGTATGTAATTCATATCTATAAGTAGCAATGAGGTACCCTATGATTATTAGGTCACTTTGCTGCACCTGACAATCGAGTTATACGCCTTACATCTCAACCTAGACATTAACAGACGAAATATATTTTCTGTAGAGCAGACATACGCACAACTACTCTCGAACTACAAAGTTTAACAATTAATAAACTTCATGACAATTTAAACAAGATTTGTTGCGTAAATCTATTTTCTCTACTATCGCTTTAAGCAACTGTCGGCTCAATTCGGATGAAGGTTTCACACTGCCAATGACATTAGAGAAGATTGAAATGTATCGCCAATCTACCTATCGTTAAGTGTGTTAGCAAACGATACAGTTCGCTGATCTATCGCTTATGGCAAGGTAAAGTGATTAATCGCTGGAACACAGCAGATATAGAATATGCAGTAGTATCAAGCGCTTGGATTAATTTTAATTTGCACACGACATCTATAATAACAAGTTTATTTCGATGTATGATATCATGGTGGAGAATACAGCATCATTGTGACTCCACATTTTAATTGTGAAATAACCTACCTATAAAACCTATAAAAACCCAGTATTGTATTTGAATTCTGTATGTAACGTTAATGACTAAAATTTAAAAAGCAAACTACAAAACATTACTTAGTAATTGTAGTTATATGATTATAAATAGTAGGTATACCTATAAATTTTGTTTAAACATTAAAATATTTATTGTTTTAATCTCTAATAATCAATTGTATTTATAAACACATTGGTTAAGACACGTTTCCGATGCAAACAGCTGTGCATCGTCATAAAATAATACAAAGATAAGTTCAGAAACTCTATCTCAGTAACTCGTGAAGCGGAAAACTGAAACTGCTTGTAAAATATCAACCATTTCCTCTTCAAAAGAATCTTTCGAAACATAAAACTGGCATAAAAGTGTTTATGATCATTAAAAAGGACTTCAGAAGAAGATACCAGTGTTTTATTCATCCGACGTTGAAAGCGGGATACGTTTCGGAAATTGTTAGCCTTTTGTTGAATGTTCGAATTATATTGCCCGGAAAGTAGACTGTCGTAAATTTTACGTAACGTTACGTTACGTTTTTGTGTAAAACGGTGTGTGATATAAGTGAAGTGTTTGGAGCACGATGGAGCGAGATTGGTGGCAGCTGACGCCACGCCGGGAGATGTACTCGATACCCGACTGTTTGGCAGCGCCCGACTCACGGGTTTGTTTATATTTTAACCTATTTTTAGATGTGCACGCTATATCAATGCACATAGGTATTGTGTTTAATAGTATAGTTTGCTTGCATCGTTTTTGTTATGTAATTATGATTATGAAATATAAATATTTATGTACCTATCGATATTGATGGACAGGTACATCTACAGCATAATAATGAATACTGCATTTGCATTATTACCATTCATTATTTTTTATCTGTTTTAAATACTTAAAGAAGATCAGTTTGGAATCGGTTTTTAATTATTATGTATCCTCATCAATTATATCTTTATAAATAATTAATAAAATTGCTTTATTTTTAGTATATAATAACATTAAATTCTTAATAGTCTGAAGTCAATACAGTATACCTATATCTTATTCATAGAGGGGTTAGTGGATCTCATTAATTATACCTAGTTCCTATGATAATTGTCTGATACTGTGCCTGACGCCACTAAGTCCACTTCCGGGTTCAATTCCCATTAGAACCAATATACGTTAGTCATAACCGGAACATTTTTCTTTGAACTATTTTACTCCCGTGGAATTTGAGTGGTTTGCGATAATTAGTTGTAATTGATCTTTCCATTCTCATCATTCACAATGTTGTGCATGGAACATAACCTGCCTATATTAAACCATCTTTATAAAATATAGTAATAGCCAGAAATATAATTTACAATAGTAGATATTATAATAGATATACAAATTGACCATAAGCTTATATATTAAGGCTTAGAAGTAGATGGAGGAACTTTTTGCTTTTTTACAAGAAATCTTGGAGTCAATTTATTCTGAATTGATTGCCATCGTCTCTAAGATGATAAAATGGAAATGAAATATTTGTTACTGTTACTTTAGAATAGCTTTGTTTACCATTGGTAATGAGAGATACTTGTTAAAGACGACTTAATTTCAACTTAGTTTTCAGGACAGTAAATTACAGATGTCGACGAGCGAGAGTGGCGACTGTAGGCTAGTGAACGAATATTCGCATTCGCAAAAATAGTGCTAATGTTTTGCGATTGAATATTTGTATTGCATTGTGTTGCAAGGTCGCAAAATTTATACAAATGTAATTAGACTAAAGTTTGTGGTTAAACGTAGGTCGCCAAAATTTATAATCTCTAGCACCCTACACCAAAAACAGAAAAAAACAACATTCGCATTCGCATTCACGAAAGGGATGTTCGTATTACATCACTACTGTAGGATCAGAATAGGGCTACGGCATCCCCTGCCTGTCGTAAGAGGCGACTAAAAGGGGCTTCCGGAGTTGCGGTCGGTAGCCGCCCGCATCCCCGGAAGCTCCTTTTAGTTTAGGAATGGGAGCTCGATCTGTTCGATGAAACGACCCCGGGAATGTGTAAGGACGGCGGTATGTATGATCGCATACCGTCGTAAAGACTAGACGTAAAGAGTAGACTAGAGGAGCCCGATGGGGCAACTCGAGGATCAGAGGATTCCGGTTATTCCGGCGGTTCCTTAGGAGATCCTGGAGTCCTCTTTGTAGCGCCGAGGAAGGCCACCGGGGGTTTTTAGTGCGTTAAAAATCCCACATAACCCTGCGTCGCTCCCATGGCGTTGGGGGTAGGTTTTGAAGGAACTCTTCACCCTCAAGAACATAAAAAAGGCACTTAATATCATCAGATGAAAATCATGCTCCGTTGCTACTTCTACATAGCTACCTATTGTATGATAGTCCAACGTAATTTACGTAATGCTCCCTTAATCTCAATGTACCTATTTGTAATTAACCAAGAAAGACAATTAAACGACGAATTAACAAAACGAGGCATTATGATAAAAGAAGTGGGACGAAACTCAATATCGTGCTAATACAATGAACGTGACGTGCTCGCAGTGTATACGAATGGCGTCCATTTGCATAACATTACGTCACAGACGAGCCTCCGCTACTTGACCCCTTATTATAGTTAAACTTCACGGCGAAGTGCGTGATTTACCTTCAAGTAAAATTAACGTTTTAAGGTCAATTAGATAGTAATCATGGCTGTAGAAAGGGATAAAAATACTCTTTACATTAGTGCGTAATTTCTGCACTACGACTTAAGTACTGTATTTAAGTATAGTGCAGAAATAGGTCAATAGTAGTTCTATGTAGTAATTTATGATAAGTCGGCGGAAAAAGAGTGTCGAATAAAAATAAGCTCTCAAAATTAGTTGCACCATTATTACACTGATGGAGAAAAAACCCAAAACCCCCAACGAAATTCTAGTTCCGAACGTGGTAGACTAGTAGAGTTATAATAAACCGAAACCTAGGTAACTCTTTGTTCAGGTCATACACATATTACAAAATAATGTAATTACTTGGTTTAACCTACTTCATGCTTAGTTCCTCTAAGCATTATCTTAGTTGTCCAAAGCGTAAAATCTGCCGTATTGTATCTCACCTAATTGTATGTGGTAGCTTCTAATTTTGAGAGGAGTCTGGTAATTGTATCTACGGTTATGGTTTACATAACGTTGCGAATAAATTCAGATATATAACTTGCGTTTTATAGCAGTACCTAACTCATCGCAATTCTCTGAAAACGTTGCCGATTTTCGCGATTTGGCAAAACGATGAAAGCTTTATAAATACGTTTTACGCAACGAATCGTAGAAGGCGAGGATTAAACAAGAATTAGATTTAACTTTACGAACTCAAGCGCTTAAGGCAATTTGCTCTAAAGCCGAATTGGAGAGTTACTGCCTATTTTGCATGCAAAACGGGTCCGAGTTTTCGTCAGAGGCTTTCATCTAAGTTCAAATTGAATTATATTATTCGGTTCTGTTTATTATATTTTCACTTAAATTTTTACGGGACACATTGTTTCTTGCCAGACACTAGTAATTCTGAGAAAAAACTTTGTGTATAGGACTGTCAAATGCGGTAGATATTTTAAATATTAGCCGGGTTTTATACAGTTTTTATTTTATCTACTGTCCAAAAATATATAAAAGTACGATTTACGAATACCAGTTATCTCTCGTTCCTTTTATTTTGGTTTAACTGTTGATATAATTGATGTTTTAAGACAATACACGAGCTCATTATTAATATTTTAATAAATTTATTTGGCACACAAATTCGTATACCGTTATCAAATGTTCGGTAGGTATATGTATATTAGCCTATATAGTGTAGTGTCTATAGTGCATTATAATGGTCAAGAAAATGACCTTCACCAATTTCCTACGTTCAATTCGCTCTTGTCTCGTAAAACTAATTACTCACTTGTTAGCAATGAGGCGTAACATAGTTTTTATTTAGCGTGCCTTTGCTTTTCACGACACGACATTTAAATTTACATTATTTTTTTAAATATTTGCTTATAATGTTTATAATGACGATCGAAGGTTGCCAATCCGTCTACACGATCGCATTCTATAAACAACGGAACTATTTTTAAATTAATCAACATATTGATATATAAAATTAACTTAGTCTTCTTACTTAGTCTTAGATTATTCGTTTTTTTACTACCCAACAAAGTCAGTGGGATTGACTTTAAAAACTACAAAATTCAGCATACGACGACTATCGTTTTCACATTCGACAAATCGTATCGCAAGTCGTAACGGTCGTACACATCGATGATTCTCGCTAAGTAAAAGGTCGTTTGGCAGCGGCCGCGTTCGTGGCACGCAGCTGACAGTCAGCTGTTGTCGCTTCCGGAAGGCTTCGCTCTCATTCTCACTATGACGTCAAGGTGCACGATTATCTATATAATGACCTACCTGTTAGGTATACATCTATTATTCAATAAGTAGATTCTTTCCATACTATTATTCGACAGATTTCCAGATGAAAAGAGGTTACCTGTTTTTCACCTATTTTTATTTGTAGTTGTAACTTTATCTACTTTTATAATATAATATAATATGTCTACTTTCTAAGGGTTTTATTTCGAACTTCTTATCTTCAAGTTAAACGGGTTTTAGTTTTCCTTTGTCAATTAAATATTATCTCTACCTTGAGACAAATAAAGGCTGTAGTCATATTTAATACGATAAAGGTTAAGAAAATAAAAAAAATACATGATGAATAGATCTTTTCTTTAGGACGTCTTTCCTTTGTTTAATCGGTTGAAATTAATTTATCTCGCGAGCACTTATTTGCTCTCTTTTATTGCTATTTACAAGTTGCTACTAAACCTAATATTCATCATTATTCCAATGTTCCTGGGTCTTTGTTTAGAAGATAAAGAACTTAATTACGAAAATAAATGTTTCAAAGTCTATTACGCTACATAAGTGCCAGTTAAGGGACTTTATAATAAATATACTTTATTGTACCCAACAAGGAAAATAATACAATGAAATCTTAATATTAGAATACAAAAAATTTTAAACAAAAAATACAACCGACTTCCATGCCACATAAAAGTAAAAAATAATTTAAATACATGTTGGTTTAGAGCAAACACAGTTCTTAGTACATAGTCCCGAAGTCGGCGCTCATATAAGATACATGTAGTTTCGTCATGATCCAGCAAAATATGGTAAGCGCCGACTTCGGGACTATGTACTAAGAACTGTGTTTGCTCTAAACCAACATGTATTTAAATTATTTTTTACTTTTATGTGGCATGGAAGTCGGTTGTATTTTTTGTTTAAAATTTTTTTTTTCACGCTTTTCAGTCACGATAAAATCAGTTATGGCTGTTGCTAGTCGTCCGCTAACCGGATGAATAAAATTAATTATTCGTCCGATTTTCGGATGAATAAAATTATGTGCTGACGTCATCATATAAAAATAGACTTCTTTGACACAACCGGTCGGGGGCGCTACCGCGCCCCCTCCCTTAGATTCTGAATTGGAAAAATCTGTTCGAACCTAACCTAACCGAATAAAACAACTTTTTCTGAGTAAACATTTGTTTAAAGAATAGACCTATAATTATCAATATTTAAAGTAGAAAAAGTAATATAAACCTTATAACTAAGAGTATAATTCAACTGATACTGATAAAAATAACCCATCCAATTTAAAAAGGTTGGTAGTACTCTTGCATCTTTCAGGTAATTGTATTCAAAGTGGAATTTTTGATCATAATTATATCCTCTCCGAAACTCATTGTTGGTATTGTGAACAACAACATTATGTATACGTAAGCACAATATGGCCGATGCCTACGTTTTAAACTTGAAGGACCCCAGCATTATCAGGGTTGAGGAGTTGAAGGTCAAAATTATCATGTCATATCTTTGCTTAGTAATCTCATTACATATACGTAAGCACCATATGGCCGATGCTTATGGTTTAAACTTGCAGTACCCTGCATCATCAGGGTTGAGGAGTTGAAGGTCAATTTTCTTATCATACGTCTTTGCTTTGTAAATATATTACATATCCATAAGTATCAAATAGCCAACGCCTATGGTTTAAGCCTGAAGTACCCCTGCATCATCAGGGCCGAAGAGTTGAAGGTCAAAATTATCATGTCATATCTTTTCTATGTAATCTCATCGCATGCACGTAAGCAACAGATCCCCAACTTCTATGGCTTGGGCTTACAGTACCCTGCATCATCAGGGTTGAGGAGTTGAAGGTCAACTTTTTTATCATACGTCTTCGCTTTGTAAATATATTACATACCCATAAGCATCAAATGGCCAACGCCTATAGTTTAAGCCTGAAGTACCCCTGCATCATCAGAGTTGAGAAGTTGAAGGTCAAAGTTTTCATCTTATATCTTTGCTTAGTAATCTTATCAGATATACGTAGCGATCATGTAGCTAACGCCTATAGTTTAAGCTTGAAGCACCCCAGCATCATCAGGATTGAGGAGTTGAAGGTCCAATTTTCCACCGTATACAACCATTTTTCTAATGTTTTACCATACATTTTTTTAAATATCATTTTGAATGCGTAAGATTGAAATAGCTAAGTTTTATGGCTTAGGCATTCAATACCCCTGCATCATCAGGATTGAGGAGTTGAAGGTCCAATTTTTCGTCGTATACCTTTGCTTAGCAATATTATTACAAATCCGTGAGCAACAAATGTCTAACGTTTATGGTTTAAGCCTGCAGTACCCCTGCATCATCAGGGTTGAGGAGTTGAAGGTCAAATTTGTCATCGTACATCTTTGCCTTGCTATCTTATTATATATCCGTAAGCACTAAGTGGCCATCACCTACGGCTTGGGCTTACAGCACCCTGCATCATCAGGGTTGAGGAGTTGAAGGTCATTTTTTTTATAATATGTCTTTGCTTAGTATTGTTATAACATACCCATATGCACCAAATGGTCAACCCCTATGGTTTAGGCTTGAGGCACCCCTGCATCATCAGGATTGAGGAGTTGAAGGTCAAATTTTCATCACATGTCTCTGCTTAGTAGTCTTGTTACATATATGTAAGCACCAAATAGCTAATGTTATAGTTTAGGATAGCTGTAACCCTGCATCATCAGGATCGAAGAGTTGAAGGTCAAATTTTTCGTCAACCTATATAAGCATAGATATATAATACATATTTCAAGTTTCATAAGAATCGATTCGGCAGAAGCCGAGTTATCTCAAACTATCTAAAAAACTTGAGGAGTGGTGGTGGTTTCCACCCCATAACTCAAAGAGTTAAGCATCACAGCATACCCATGTCCAAGAGAAAAAGTTGCGTGACGAAATTTCCTATCAAATGAAAGAAAGAAAATGGAAATCGGTTTATAAACACTCAAGTTATTCAAGATTTTAAGAAACCGACATTTTCCAATTTTCCGGGAAAACCGCCGGAAGGTTTTCATTTTCCTCAATATGGGACTGCCTGTGAAACTAGTCGCATACAATGTCGTATGAATCGTGTCGGTAGGTCGACGATTTCTAGCCATTTCGCCCGAACATACATAAAAAAAAAAAAAAAAAAAAAAAAAAAAAAAAAAAAAAAAAAAAAAAAATATACGTGACGAATAGATAACCTCTTTCCTTTGGGAAGTCGGTTAAAAAGGCGGCCTTATCGCTCAACAGCGATTTCTTCCAGGCAACCTAAGGTTATGGAGTTAAGATTAAGGTGAAAATAAAGAATAGGTAGGGTGCAAAAATCAGGTTAATGAATTTTAAAGCAACATACAGATTAATAAAAAGTAAAAGCGAAACTAGTTTTTTTAAATAACAGCAATTGTGAAAATAATACAGTTTAAGGATAGCAAAAAGCGTAAGGAGAGGATTGGAAAATTAGAGCTTAAGGTAATGGGACTTCACAAGATTTTTAAACGAGTATAGGGATTGGGCAAAACGGATTGAAACAGGAAGGGAGTTCCATAAATGTATAGCTGAAACAGTAAAGGAGTTTTTGTAGAATGAAGTTGAGTGGGAAGGAGTGTAAAGAGTAAGGTTATGAGTGGAGCGAAGGGATCTATCATGAGTTAGGTGGAGAAAGGGGAAACGTTCCTTGAGGTATGGTGGAGAGGTCGGATTAAATAATATACAGTACAGAAGAGATAGAATGTGAGCATTTCGGCGAAGACGAATTGGGAGCCACTTGAGTTTAGCGCGATACTCTGACACATGGTCATATTTCCGTAAGCCGAATATGAACCGTATACAAATGTTTTGAAGACGCTCAAGCTTATTTAATTGCTCCTCGGTAATATCAGGATAACACACATCAGCATAGTCAAGTATTGGTAGAAGTAGAGATTGCGCAAGCGTAATTTTTGTGGGTATAGGTAAAACATTTTTCAGTTTGCGAAGGGAACCCATAGCAGCAAAGAGCTTTTCACTGACTTCCGTGATCTGTGGTATCCACGAAAAATGTTGGTCCATGTAGATACCTAAATTCTTGACCTTATTACTATAGGGAATTGCAACATCATCCAGTGTTATAGGCGGTAACAGGTGCCAATCAATTCTGGCAATCAAACGCGAACTCCCTATAATAATTGCCTGGGATTTAGTGGCATTTAATTTTAATCCGAAGTCTTTGGTCCAAGTCGAAATACAAGTCAGATCCGTGTTAGTAATCTTGATGGCGCTGTGCAAGTTGTTAAGGCTAGCGTGGTTGTAAATTTGCAAGTCATCCGCATATAGATGGTAGTGAGAAGTTAAGTGAAGACTAATAGAGTTAATGAAGATAGTAAAGAGGAGAGGAGACAACACGCCACCTTGCGGCTTTACATAATGTATTAGAGTTTTATGTAGTATGGTCTGAACGGAGAATAACTAATCAACTAGCCACAACTACGGGATAGACTTTAAATGTCCATGGTCAGCAGTGATTAATTACTTATGGACTGCCTACTCGTTTGTTTAAATCAATAAACAAGAAAATAGAATATTATAGACAATATTTTATTTTCAGCAAAATATATTTTGTTGATCCGGGTAGTGAACACAATTTCAATAATAGTAGTTACTGCCGTCCATGGAGATCTATAACCAACTTCACTTAGAAGGGGCTTCTATCTGAAGTCGATTACAGATGCGTTCCTACTTCCGAGCACTAAGATGGTGTCTATAAATAAGTCAGCAACCACCAAAGTAGTTATTTAAGACAAATTTTTCTATTTCCTTACCAGGGCATGGCCTTTTCGATCGAAGAGCGGCAGGCGCTGGGCATCCACGGCCTGCTGCCCGCCAGGGTCAAGAGCCAGGAAGAGCAAGTCCAGCTGTGCAAGCTGTCCATTGACCGCTACGAGAACCCACTCAACAAATACATCTATCTGATGGGACTGCTCGTGAGTAGAATTGAAGTGTTACTTTAATGCTTAATAGGTATCTATGTAGATATATTGGTTCTTGATAAAATGGTGTTGGCAGCGACGAAATGTCATAACAGGGTTTGTATCCTTAAACTTGTCTAATAAATGCTGATATTTTACTAATAAAGGTAGACATTGTTGACGTTTTCATGTTATGAACTAGTTATGCCTCGTGGTATCACCCGCGTAAAAAGAAATCATACTAATATTATAAAGGCGAAAGTTTGTGACTGTGTATGTTTGTTACTTTTTCACGTGTAAACGGCTGGAGCGATTTTCATAAAATATTAGGTAGGGATTTAGCTGATACTCTGGATTAACATATAGGCTACTTTTTATTCCAGGAAAATATCTTATTCCCACGGGACAATCGATTATTGTTAACGCGGGCGAAGCTGCGGGATTCAACTAGTGTAGCATAATACAAATTGATAGAAAATGTGGATTGTAAGGAAAAGAGTCATTATTACCCAAAGATAATAGAGAAGTTGACAATTAAAAACAATTATCTATTTCCGTTGAATAAGTTGAGCTGACTGATCAATTATTTTGCCAAATCGTGAAGAGTAATTAATTATACTTTAGATTTAGATAAGACGTTATTTTTGGCTTGCGCTTGAGGAACTTAAAAATAAAAATCATGGCAGATATTATTATGGTAAATTGTTATAACACTTTACTATAATAAAGGTACATATAGATTCAATAAATGAATAAATCAGTACGTAATTGTTGGTCAGTCCATTCTTTGGTATCGCAATGTTTTTCAAAAGTATGTTGTATATATTTATTTACTTTTCATATAACTAGTATTAATGGATTGAGATATTCAATACTAGCTGAAGCCCGCAGCTTCGTTTGTGTTAAAAACGATATATCGATTGTCCCTTGGGGATAAGATATTCTCCCACAGTAAAAAAAAGCCTGTATGTTAATCCAGAGTGTCAGCTGACTCCCTACCAAATTTAAGGAAAATCGTTCTAGCTGTTTAGACGCGAAGAAGTAACAAACATACACAGTCACAAACTTTCGCATTTATAATATTAGTATGATAACGTTGATTGCACCAAATATTATAGGTACTAGACGTATTTAATAATCTCTATCTCTAAATAAATCG
Source organism: Spicauda simplicius (assembly GCA_949699795.1). NCBI lineage: Eukaryota > Metazoa > Arthropoda > Insecta > Lepidoptera > Hesperiidae > Spicauda > Spicauda simplicius. The sequence continues at coordinate 17,078,808 of OX453067.1, forward strand.
AAGTATTACGCCACTATTGTGAAACAGATATTCAATTTCTCATACCGTATCGTAGATGGTATCGTATGTACAATAAATATTACATATTATTTATTTTCAAATAATACAGTGCTGTTATCAATCAAGCGAGTATGAGTAATCATAAAACATTGTCAGTCTGCTTGATTGTAGATTACTTTCATTTGTTCATATATTTCATGAATTGTCGGTAATTAATTTTACATCTGGCACCTACTACATATAGAACAGAATTTATATTTCTACCCGGGGTCAATCATAGATGACTTTAATAGTAACGTATTGCTTCGTGCATAGACAACCACACACTTCCACTGAAATGCAGGAACTTTTTTTTTAAGTGGGTAATCCTCATGGATAGCCAGCCACCCAGGGCGGCAGCTGGGTTATGCCGGACTATTACCGGCTAAACCCTCACTGTGTTTTCTCCTCGCACAGTGGAACTGCTTCAACTAGACATAATTGTGGCAGTTCTATCTTCTCGGGCGAACTAACTACACTGCTTCTGTACTGATGTGTAGGTACGGTTGTTGTTACTGGATCACAGTAATTTAATATAAATGAAGTCGTTTGTGACATTATACAAATACACATTCACCCTCACACACATTTGCATACATTCACCCATCACACTCACACACACACACACACACACACACACACACATTTATACATACTTACACCCAAAAATTACAATTAAGTTTAGTTAAATATAGCAATTTAGACATAAAACCATGTATAAAATTACAAAATCTCAATTAAGCATTGTTTTCTGTTATTGTTAGTAATAAATACTCGTTTTAATTTAGACCTAAGATTAAATATACTTTATTCTGTGTCTGAAGGTGGGCGTAAATGGCTGCGACACAGTTTTTTTTAACTATTGTAGCTGTTTACGATAATTCAATCCGTGTATCATGTATATTTGATCAATAAAAATCTTTGTAATCTTTGAAAATTTTTGGAATTTTAAATTTATCTTTGTGAGTGTTAGCATTTTTTGGTATAAACTTTCTTCCTCGTGCCAGGACCGCAACGAGCACCTGTTCTACCGCTTCATCGGCGAGAACGTGGCAGAGATGATGCCCATCGTCTACACGCCGACGGTAGGCCTCGCGTGCCAGAAGTACGGGCTCGTGTACCGCCGCCCGCGTGGCCTCTTCATCACAATCCACGACAAGGGGCACGTTTACGATATTCTGAAGAATTGGTGAGTGGTCTGAAGGATTTGTTTCATAAAAGCGGAAGAAATTATAATTTTAAGAGTTTCAGGAAACTTCAGTAAAAGATTTAGCATTTTATGATTTTTCATTTTATTGATCAGAAAGTTAACAAAAAAATAATCTTCAACATCGGTTCATAAACGAGGAAGTTATCGGCGAATAAACATAAAAAAAATATATACGGTCGAATTAAGAAGAAAGAAAGAAAAGGAAGTCCTCCTTTTTTGAAGTCGGTTAAAAAGATACTAGATAAGAGACCGGGAGGAGAAAGAGAACAGGTAATATATAGGTGGTAGAAATGTTCTTTATTCGTCTTTGCAGGCACCACCGCTAATCTGATGTTTGTCTTTTAATATCAATGTCAAGCACAACTGTATTTTGATTTGAAGGATGTGGTTAGAAAAATAGTCTTAGACAAGCAGCCTAACTTAGTTTTAAAGTCTAATAAAGTGTTATGCACGGTGCATGATTGACGCCGAAGCAGAACAAACGTACAAAGTATCCCTTACGCGTACTTAGATGACCTATATTCTTCGTTATTACTTATATTTCATAAAAATAAAGTCTGTATTCTATACGTCAGTGTTAGTGCCCTACTTGTAAAACGCAATAAAACACACAACAAAGATAAGAAACATGTAAACAAGAAAATGTTTATCCGTCTAAACTATCTCTTTGTGTAAAAACAATTACAAAGAAGAAAATATCGTGATAATAAAATCGTGATCAAAAAACAATATATTTATTTTGTATGTCAAAACGTGATTATAAAATTACACAAATAATTTTGTAATGCCAAAAAGCGCTTGCATTTCACTGTAAAGATATATTTAAAATAAATTTAAGGTTCATTAAAAATCTTCTACCGTATTTTATAACATAACCTTATTTCGCTCTTTTTCATAATTTACGCATTGTTGTAAATCATGCCATATAATATGGCATGTAATATTTTATTAAATCTGTTGATCAAGATTGATAGTGTTTTATATGGAAAGTAATTATAATTACAATGTTTTATGGCAGCTCTATCATGACAGCCGACGGTAGAATTAGTTTCACCTTATAGCCCTTTTAGTTACCTGTATTACTTACTCTGTTAATAAGACGCTAATTGTTAGTGCTACTATACTATTTCTGTTTGTCAATACCGTTCACCCTCGCTGTTCAACATCCAATGAATTGCGCATAGGCTGTAAAGGCTACATCTATTCCTAGAAGTTTTAAAGTTGCTGTATTCCTAGCAACCCATTGAGAGACATTGTAATGTCCTTAAACTTCGAAATACTACAAAAGTCTGCTACGTTTATTTATTTAACACTTTACATTCGTATAAAACAAAGTCGCTTCTTGTTGTCTGTCCCTATGTATGCTTACCTAGATCTTTAAAAATACGCTACGGAATTTAATGCAGTTTTTTTTAATAGATAGAGATATTCAAGAGGAAGGTTCTTATGTATAATACATGCATAATATAGTGGAGAAAGACTGATAATTTTGGATTTTTTACTTTAAGGCGGAACAAAGTTCGCCGGGTCAACTAGTATTACATAAAACAAAGATATTATTACGAAAATTGTGTACTTCAGAGTACATTTATAATAATCTGTACACTGGTAAACAGATTTGTATCAGATTTATCAAGGGAAAACCTAGGAACCCGTCTAAACATTAACACTATCTTCTTATCAATGATTGCTCGTTTGAAGTGATATTGACGTAATTCTCGATATGAAAGTCATAACGTTGTATTCATCTAAAATAGACAAGTCATTGAGTGACGTTTGCTATGAAGTAATTTTCCTTTCAACGTTTTATTACGACTCGGCCGTTGCGTTAACTACCAAATTTCCTATGATGAAAATGGCCTTGATATATGTAACTATGCATCATCATGCGAATAAAATTGTAATGACAAATATGTCTATATGAGTACCTAAATTCGATTTAGGAAATTCCGGATGTGTATTTGTTTTGTTTCTGATTGACGCGAATGAAAATATTCAGTATATTACACATAAATGACCACGTCATAATCTCCTATATAGTTATCGTCAACCCATTATTGTCCCACTGCTGGGTACGGGTCTTCTCTCGGAATGAGAGAGTTTTAGGCCATAGTCCATCGCGCTGTCCCTGTAGCTCCGGGATCAGAATAGGGCTACGGCATCCCCTGCCTGTCGTAAGTGCCGACTAAAAGGGGCTTCCGGAGTTGCAGACGGCTAGAGTTCGGACCGTTCGAACCGTTCGGTCAGGCAATCCCAGGAAGGACGGCGGTATGTGTGGTCGCATACCGTCGTAAAGATTAGACGGAGCGGTGGGCCCAGCCGCCCATCTGGGAGGAGCCCGATGGGGCAACGCGCTCGGAGGATTCCGGTTGAAGTCGTTTCGAGATCCCGGAGTCCTCCTTTTTTAGCGCCGAGGAAGGCCACCGGGGGGGTTTTAGTGCGGTAAAAATCCCACATAACCCTGCGTCGCTCCCACGGCGTCGGGTACCTTTTGAAGGTTTCCCCCTCGAGAACAAAAAAAATAAAAAAAGTCCACCGCGCTGGCCAAGTGCGAATTGGTAGGTAATCTATACGTCTACAATAATACTATAAATATAAATATAAAGCATTCGTAAATTTCCGATGTATATTTACTTAATATTTTTGCACCTTACGCAATGTGTGATGTAGAATTATATCTGTAACATACACTGCTTGATACCTATTTTTATATCTTATATACTTTCATGATCGATATCGTGATTGCAATGATAAGAATGTTAAAATGACCCACTTAACTAACCTAAATTATAAATATAAATCAAATTTGCAGTAAATTTCAAAATAAGTGTTATAAACTTCAACAATTAAAGCTAAAACTAAAGTTTATATTTTTTAATGGGGTTATGCTCGCTAATACATCGTACATTATTTTTATAAATTAGTTATATAAGTAAATGTCATATAAAATTAGCATATTAAAACCAGATAAAATGTTCAAGCAATCAGGAAATGCTATTTTAGTAGACATGTCTTAAATATGAGACTCCATGCCATGGAGAGGTCATTAGGTTTTGGTTAATAGAATTTGTCTATCCAGTAATCCATAAATCATATACTTAAGCCTTCCTCAATTAGTTGGCTATCATATTTAAGAAGATTTATTAAAAACTTACAAATACTTTCAGAGATGAGCGCGTCAAAATAAACAAAAACAATGTTTTCCGTCTTATAATATTAAGCAAGATTAATATATATTTATTTAGTTACATAAATTTTATTAATAAATCCCCGGAACATTCCAAATCAACATATTTAAAATAGAGGTGTCAATTACGTGTATGTAAAAACAAGTAAATTAGGTACGTTTAATTATCGTTGTCACGCCTAAAATTTTCATAGCCATGTTAATGAAACGACTCTACTATGCTACTGTTTTTATATACATACTATACAAGGTAAATCATAGGTCTATCAATCGGGAGGTCCGAGGTTCAAATCCAAGTATAGCATCTGATTTGTCTAAAACGATGTACATATTAGTAATTTGCGGTGAAGGTAAATATCGAAAGAAAACTTCCACGCCTAATAATTTAAAAACTTATAAGGGGGTGTGTGACGTCTCATTTAGCATCTAACCAGCTAGGTGGACAATGCCTAGAAATCCTCTGACTTAGAGACGACAACCCAGCAGTGGAACAATATTACAATAATGAGTTGACGATACAAGGTATCATAATTATTTGAAGGTAGAATGGGAGGTAGAACTCCTTGCCTTCTCTTTTTGTACGTAAACCCATTATTGTCCCAATGCTCCCAATGATGTTTTCCTTAACCGAAAAGCAGTGATAATTAATTTCTAATACGCACATAAATCAGTGGTGTGTGCCTAGGTTTGAACCTCGGTCCTCCCTATTGAGAGAGCAAGTTTCAACCATTAGGCTATCACTGCTCTTTTTGTACCTAAACACAGCAACATAATGCTCTGCTGTGTTCTTAAAATAAGTCCTCACGGGTAGCCAAATCCGAGACTAACCTCAGATGAGACTCTAACAGAAGCAGGGCAGTGATAACCCAATGGTTAAACTTGCCCTTTTGATCGGGAGGCAGGCAGGGACCACTGATTTTTCTAAAACTATGTGCATATTATAAATTAATTATCATCCTTTACGGTGAAGGAAAACATCGCGTTCTGAGAGAAGACCCGTGCCCGACAGTGGGACAATAATGGGTTGACGACAAGACTAATCTTATCTGGGGTTGATTAGAGATGTTCATGGGCGACAGTGGCCACTAACAATTGGGTCAAAGTGGGACTGCACGCTCATTTGCTATTTCCATATTATAAAAAAGGTTTACAATTCAATGTATCAAACATGTAACAATCGAACATTATCTCCACAGGCCGGAGACGGACGTGCGTGCGATTGTGGTGACTGACGGCGAACGCATCCTGGGTCTTGGCGACCTGGGTGCTTGCGGTATGGGCATCCCTGTGGGCAAGCTGGCGCTCTACACCGCGCTCGCTGGTATCAAGCCACACCAGTGTCTTCCCATCACACTGGGTAAGAATAATTTAATTTTGTGATGAGTAAATTTATGAAAATAAGTAGTTGATTTTGATTTTTTCTAAGATGAAAACATCATAAACTAGAGTAACAGTAATTCGGTCTTTAACACTGGAGGTTCTAAGTTCAAGGTTGAAACCCTATCTCTGTCTTTAGAAGTCCTGCGCGTTCTGAAACTAAATAATCAATTTGTCTTATTTGAAAACGTCATGAAAAAAACATATTTGAAATATCCATTAACATGTAAAGATTTGCGAAGTTTTCTTTTTTACTGAATTTTTACTTGGCCAGCGCGGTGGACTGTGGCCTAATATTTTTTATCGTAACCCAGCAGTGAGGAAGCGATGGGTTGATGATGAATGAAATGAACAATTATTTGTTTTCGATTGAAGTAGTTAACAAGTTCGCAGTCCACCCGATGGTAAGTGGCAACTGCCGCCCTTGGACATGTGTAAACAACTTCTTAGAATAGAGTTTAATCTGAAGTCAATAATAAAATGCTTTGCTACTCATGTAAAACGAGCTGACAACCACAACCTTCCATCCGCAAAAACTTCTTTACTACACTGGTTATTCCATCTGAGAGAGCCAAGGTAGTGATAACTAGGTAAAGCACGTGGAACAGGTTAACAATATACACGGTTCGGTTTGCACGCTCGTTTCTGCCACCGACGTGCAAGATATGGAACGAGCTTCCTCCAGAAGTATACCCGGGGCGTTATGACATGGGGCTCTTCAAATAGATGCGAAAAGAGCTCTCCTTCAAAGCCGGCGATGCATTGGCGACTCCTCTGGTGTTGCAAGTGTCCATAGGCGACGGTGACTACTTTCCATCAGGTAGCCCGTCTGCCCTAACGTTAGGTTTACGTATAAAAAAAAATGTGTGCGTGTACTAGCGTACACTCGTAAGAAGTGAAACTTCTTTATGACGTTATTTTTCAAAAAAAAATTTACTATATGCAACTTTACAGAAATTGGTTAAATGAAGTTAAATTAGATAAAGTTTAATAAGTGGCTTTTATTAAACTTTATCTAATAATCTAATCTATAATAATCTATCTAATATCACGCGTGGTAGGGATAACGTAACGTAACGGATAATGGCGCGTAACAGAAAAAGATGGCGCGTAACGAAAAAATGTTACACTAATTTTTTTTCCAACCCCGATAAAGAAGTTTCACTTCAAAAATACACCGTTGTTCACAGACGTCGGCACCAACACCCAAACGATGCTAGACGACCCGCTGTACATCGGTCTGCGCCAGAAGCGCGTCCGCGGCGCCGAGTACGACGAGTTCATCGACGAATTCATGTGCGCTGTCGTGCGACGCTTCGGACAGAACTGTCTCATCCAGTTCGAGGACTTTGGGAACGCGAACGCTTTCCGGCTGCTTGAGAAGTATCGTGGCAGGTGAGGGAACCTCTCGTTAGCTAAACTAGCAAAAGTATATAAAGAATAGTTCTATAAATATTTATAACAAGGAGCTTAAAAATATCCGGACAACTATTATAAATAACAAATGCCTAAATATATGTGTATTTTTATTGTAACCATGAGACCATGTAAAGAAAATAAGCATTTTGTATAAATCATTGTAAGGCATTGCAAAAGAATCTCTAACGTAAAGCAATTGTGTTGGAAGAAAAGTTTTACCTGCTGAAATTATGTGTTTGGTATCAATATAGTCAAGATATGAATAGTAAGATCTTAAATTTTTTAAACAGTCATAATTACTTAATTGTTTCAGGTATTGCACCTTCAACGATGATATTCAAGGAACTGCGTCCGTTGCCGTTGCCGGCTTGCTTGCAAGTCTTCGCATCACTGGCAAGAGGCTTTCAGAGAATGTTATCGTGTTCCAGGGAGCTGGTGAGGTAAGATCTGATTATTTATGTAACACAATTTGCGACCTAATATTTTACTACAAATAGAACGCAATTATAAATAGCGTCAAGTTTCAAGATAATTATTCAATACCAGACAAACATTTTCAAGATGGCGCCTAAACTAAAAAGTCTGTCGGTTGTGAACAACAGCGCTATCAAATTTCTAACATTTAGTAATAACAAACTATTTTTATGAACTTACTGCAACATTTTGGTTGCCGGCACACTTTTATATAGTAGCAACGCATCTGTGATTGACTTCAGATGGAACCCATGTTCCATTTGAAGTTGCTACGTTGCTGAAGTGACTGCATGCTCGTTTGCTACTTCAATTAGATGAAATAAATGTGTCATGTAATGAAGGTTTACATAAATGTGATATTAAAAATTACCTTTTTTCCAATCATCTAGGCCTCACTCGGTATCGCGCAGCTGTGCGTGATGGCGATGAGGGCGGAGGGCACATCGGACGCGGATGCCCGCTCCCGCATCTGGATGGTGGACTCCAAGGGCCTGATCGTGAAGAACCGGCCTGAAGGAGGCCTCAATGAGCATAAAGAAAAGTTCGCTAAGGACTGCCCTCCCATCCGCACGCTCACTGAAGTTGTCAGGACTGCCCAACCATCTGTACTTATCGGTAAATAGTTAGAATATGTTTCGGTAGAATACCAAGAATTAATTGAAGTTATAACGGTATCAAGCCTTACTTTATCAGGTCCGCCTGGCTTTTCCTGTTTGGTCTTAAAATACGTATTTTCGACGGTCTATGCTTAAGATAGTATATTGTCAGTTGCTTTAAATTGCCTTTCTAGGTTAAAGCTACATAAATATCCATTATTAGACGTTCAGTTTCACACTCAATCCTCTGGGGTAATAAATTTCACATGCGATTTTTTTATATTAGAATTTTGGGATGTTCATAATCTACAAGTGTGTACGTCATTGACGAACCTGCTTGGCCTCTACTCACGACAACTCTGATACTAATTATTATTTTACTTTTACGTTTATCCCGGAATATATAACAGCGTGCAAGTGTCACTATTTCCACGTTATATCTGGAATAACAGCGTGGAATATCACTTTGATGAACCTGCCCTCATTCCAGGTGCTGCGGCGATCGGTGGCGCGTTCACTCCCGAGATCCTCCGCATGATGGGCGAGTTCAACGCGCGGCCGGTCATCTTCGCGCTCTCCAACCCCACCAGCAAGGCGGAGTGCACCGCTGAGGAGGCCTACTCCAACACTGATGTATGTTTTCTATAATATATATTTACAAGGTGGTAGAACCTTTATGGTTAGACTGGGGACCACCTCCATACTTTTTTTATCTGGCTGAAGTAGCAAACTAGCATGTAGTCCACCTGATGGTAAGAGGTCACTGCCGCCCATGGACTTCTGTAATCAACTACATACAGAACATGGGTTCCATCTGAAGTCAATCACAGATGCGTTGCTACTCCCGAGGACTATGAAGGTCGCCTCATGTGAAAGTTTGTCGGCAACCACACCCTTCTATCGAAACGCAAGAAATGCTTCACGCTAGAAATAGACGTGGCGGTGGTACTTCTCCGGTCGAACTACACTGGTTCTACCACCTTGAAAGGACCTATATCTAGTTTGCTTGTCTCGAAGATTAAGGTAGTAACCTCGTGTAAAAGTAAGGCGGCAACTACATGTAACTACAGCTTACACTTTAGGGACTTTCCAAGATAAATATTTAGTCTCCATGATTCTAATTTTAAGAAAGATCTAGGTACAAGTTTTCTTCCAATTCTACGCGTTAAAATAGGATACTACTTTATATCAATCATACTCTATAGTTATAAAGTAAATTAGTCTTAAGTTACGGAAATTCATTTTGTTTACAGCTTAAGTTAATTTTAATACAAGGCCTATAAACTACGCACTTCCATGCGTCAGCTTCAGGATATCACTTAGGGAAGGAAATTCATATGCGCTATTATTTGTTTGTACTATTTACCTGTGATAATTAAAATACCCTTGTTTTGTTACCAGGAACGAGCTGTGTTCGCGTCAGGTTCACCGTTCCCGGACTACCGCACGAAGGACGGCCGGGTACTGAAGCCGGGACAGGGGAACAACGCGTACATCTTCCCTGGACTGGCTCTGGGCATCATTTGTGCTGGCATTATCGATATCACTGATGACTTCATGCTGTTGGCTGCTGAGGTTTGTAGTTTAAATATATCAGATAATTATATTTATACCAGCATTTATACCAACGATTTCCAACGATTAAGAGCAGTGATAGCCTAATGGTTGAAACTTGCCCTCTCAATCGAGAGGTCCGAGGTTCAAACCCAGGCCAGATTCAAAACCACTGATTCATGTGCGTATTAGAAATTAATTATCACTGCTTTTCGATGAAGGAAAACATCGTGAGGAAACCTACACACCCGAGAGTTCTTTAAAAAAAAAGTTCTCAGAGGTGTGTGAAGTCCACCAATTCGCACTTGGCCAGCGCGGTGGACTATGGCCTAAAACTCTCTCATTCCTAGAGAAGACCCGTGCCCAGCAGTGGGACACTAATGGGTTGACGATATATATACCAACGATTATATAAGTCGATTTATTTGTACCTATAGATAATGGATTGTTGTATTATTGTCGTATTAATTTTTGAACTAAATGTGATAGTAATCTCACATTATGAATCAAAAGTACCTATATAATATTTACGTACATGCTTTTAAATAAACAACTCATCTCATGCTTTTAAATCCACATACAGGATTATCCTGTATGTGGATTTTATGGTTTTTACAATACCATAAAGATAACTTAATATTACTTTGTGGAATGGTTATTTACCGTTATAAATACTTGAATATGATTGCTTCCAGAGGTAGGTAATTACTTGTAATTACAAAGTAAAACATCAAATTCAAAGAAAGGGTAATTAAAGGTATATAGTTCGACTGAAGTAGTACCACCGCCATACCTATTTTTAGCAAGAAGCGTTTCTTGCGTTTCGAGAGCAGGATGTGGTTACCTTCTCACTTTTATATGAGGCAACCATCTTAGTATGAGTAGTGATAGCCTATTGAATGAAACTTTCTCGATCGGTAGGTCTCGATGGGTAGGTTCAAATCTCCAGCACGCACCAATGTTTTTTCTAAAGTTATGTGCGTATTAGAACTTAATTATAACTTCTGTACGGAAAAAAAGGTGTGTGTGCGATTCACACACGATAGAAGTGAAACTTCAGTAAATCGAGAAAAGAATGGTATTAGCTCACGTACTTTTCACATATACTAACACACGTTAAATGCTCAAATACAAGCAAGTATTAAACAGTGTGCTCTCTCGCTTTGGCTCACTAATTACAGGCGACTATGCTTAGAAGACGGGAGTGGGGACGTGTGTATATTTCTGTCTCATTCTTTACCGGCTTCATTCTACCCATTTTTGTATTTGTGTCTCTTACCTGTCGTTTTTTCCGTTGCATCAGGTTTGAAATCACAACGATTCTAAAGAAGTTTCACTTCAAAAACTTAGTTAAGAATTCTTAAAATAAATAAAAAGTCTCAATGGTGTGTGAATTTTACCGATTCGAACTTGGCCAGCGCGGAGGACTATATGGCCTCTGCTGTCTGGGGAATGAGAGAAGACCCGTCCCCAGAAGTGTGATAATAATGGGTTGACGTAACATATCCCTCATATCGATCATATTCCCGGGAGGAGCAATACATCTGTGATTGACTTAAGATGACAGTTTGTTGCTAGAATGCAAGAACAAGGGATCTACTAACCCTGTTCTTATGAAGTTTTTTATAGCTGTCCATGCGCGGGCAGTGACACTTGCCGTAATGTCGACATATAAGAAATTAAATACACTGTTTCTTGTATAAGAACATAAGGCCTTGTCTTGAATGTGTCACTAAGTATTATCTATCATTACCAGGCTCTGGCTGAGATTGTGTCACAGGAGAACTTGGATCATGGCAGTTTGTACCCACCTCTTGAAGACATCCAGTACTGTTCGGTTAAGATTGCGAAGAAGGTCGTCGAGCATGCATACAAGACAGGTATTTTTTATATCACATTCATAAATAATCTTAACGTTATATAATACATTTACAATTTTGCCAGGTGATAAAACCAGTGTAATTCTACCGGGGTGGTACCACCTCCACACTTACGTGAAGCAGTTCTTGCGTGTGGTTGCCGGCTCACTTTTTTAAGAGGCGACTATCTTAGTCCTCGCTAGTAGCGACGCATTTGTTATTGACTTCAAATACAACTCATGTTCTGTATGAAGTTTCTTACAGATGTCCTTGAGCAGTGATCACTTACATCAGGTGGATTACATGCTCGTTTGCTACTTCAGTCAAATTACAAAGTGCATGTGGTGAGAATGTCGTATGTTTGCGTGTGTCTGCGTACATGTGTATGTGTGTCTGTGTGCCTGGGTGTGCTGCTGCGTGCGTGTATGTGTCTCTGTGTGCCCGTGTGTCTGCGCACGTACGTGTCTGTGTGTATGCGCGCGTGCGTGTGTGTCTGCGCGCGTGCGTGTGTCGTCGTGCCTGTGCGTGAGTGTCTATGAGTGTGACTGCGCGCATGTGTGTGTGTTTGAATGTGTATTTGTGTGCATGTATTGCGTGTTTGTGTGGGTCCATTCATTCTGCGTGTTACTATTTTGCACCGTTGTATTCCCAGGCAAGGCGTCAGTGCAGCCGCAGCCGCTGGACACGGAGGCGTTCATCCGCGCGCAGATGTACGACGTGTGCTACGGCGCCGCGCTGCCGCCGCGCTACGCCTGGCCGCAGGACGCCACGCCTGCGCACTCCGGCCCGAGGGTCGACGCGATGTAAGCGGAACGCTGCTAGGACTCGTGGATACACAGATTCGTCCAGCTTGGTGTGGGTTTTCGGTATTAAACTAGGTTTTGGAATGCTAATGTCGGCATCAAAGGGTTAAAATTCTGACTAAAAATATCGTTTTTTTTCCAAAAGACGGTATCGAAATACTAACATATCGACTTTTAATAGATAATAATAATGCAAATAAAAGTAATGACTTCATACTTTTGACGAAACGGTTTAAAAATATCAAAATATTGACTTTTTAAAAGATAGTATTAATGAAATACTAACTACAAATAGCGAATTTTTTAAAGACAATTATTATTACGCGTTCGTGCCGACACTAGTGTTCTAAAACTTTTTCGTATTGAAAACTCATGCTGAGACTACAGTTTTAAAGTACATTGTTGAGTCGTGGTCCGAATATAGCTTCGTACTGTTTCTTAAAATATTATTTTGCAACCATCTTCACGAAATTAAAACGGTTCGCGACTCAACTATTGTGATGTATTGTAGATATCTCAACGGCTCCGACTTTGCAGACCAGCGGGATCTAAGAACACCGTATTCTATACACAAGTATTGCCATATAAAAAATATTTACTTCGTATGTCAATGAGCAACTATAAAATTTTTATCTACATTTCTTTAAGCATAGGATTATATAAGCAAGCAAGAGATTTTTTAAGCAACATTTTGACATTTAAACTTCTTGCAACATTTATAAAGTCGTAGTCGATGAGTAAATTACATTCCGTTTGTCTCAAATTTTCTAATTGCATTACTTTGATACGTAAACTTTATAGCAAAAAAATGTCATAAACTTGATGGAAAATACGAAGTTACTACTTAATTTTATACGCGTAAAATTCCAAACTTGAGACAAACGGGATCAGAATGTATGAAATGTAACGTGTTCGGTTGGTATTTTATTAAATAGGTTCGTTTCTGGTATTAATTTATAGAAAATATGTTCAGCATCTGCCATAAAAATAAGTCGTTCATAAATGATGGAGGCTTGCTTTTAGAACTAAATTTTAATATCATCGTATACAATTTTATAACCCTATCTAGCTGTCTGTAAATGTATTTACTAGAAATAGAAACATAAAAGTATGGTTATTACCTCTCGTAACCGAGAATGCATTACACTAACGACTTGTATGACCGTGGTATGGGGAACATCGATTTACCATTTGCTGATGGTTGTCTACATTTAAAATAGACAGGATTATTTAGTATAAAGTAAAGTATGGAATAAATATTTCAAAATATTACGGTCGTTGAGATTGTTAAGTGGAATGCGGTGATAATATGACATTACGATCACAATTTAATGTAATTTTTAATCAATGAGTAATCTCGTTAGATGTATGTGTACTTAATTATACATGATATATTTGTCCATTTCGAGTTTTAGCAGTGTTTAATTGGATATTTACTATAAGGGCTATCGTTAAGTGGACTTGGAGACCGAGGGACCGTTACCTATAAGTGACACTGGTACTGACTTTCCTATTTATTGAGGCTTGAGATGTATTTTAATTGGATAAAATTTAATACATAATTATATAATATCACTTGCATTTGACATCTTAATACAAACGTTAAAGTAAAAGTCATAAATGTTACTAAAATGTTATTGCAGTTTGTATTTTTACAAGTTGTTTTTCATCTTACCATGCAGTTGTTTACACATTCCAAGATTATAGCAAAATAATATATATGTCTTAACCTAGTTTTATGAATCCCATCAAGAGGTTGGTGTATTCTCTTAAAACGTGATATAAATCTGTAGGTTTTAGTATTTTTTCGCATTAAATGTGATATGTGGAATTAATTCTAAATTATATAACATCAATATATGGCTGTAAAGTGTACTTTTGTTACAATGTTTAATTAAGTAGATCTTTTATTTTCGTTTGTTTTTTATTTGAAGTCTATATTTTGTTATAGTTATTTGTTTGACTAAATTTGCAGTTTTATAATTTTCTTAATATGAACGAGTATGCAATATTTCTGAAATTCAATAAATGTCTGAATGTAAATCAACCTTGTTTTATTTTTAAAACTGTTCCTCAGATGAGTCAAAATTTAAGACTGGAAGTTCTACATAATATAATGTTGAAAATTACTACATATTTTTTAAAAACCAAGTAGGTAACTATAATATTATTTTTGTTACTTGGATATCCTTGTACATTTTTTTAAACTACCGTTACTTTCAACAGTTCCTAATTTAACATCGACTATTCGTGATGCTTCACGACGTGTTACTCAAATAAACACTTTCTACACTACACTTTAGTGCATTGTTACATTATTTTGATGCAAGAGTCGGTTTCTGAAGTAATAAAAGACAAAATTCAGACTGACAGTCTTTATTTCGAGTAGTAATTATTTATAAATACAAATTGAGAAGTACCGATTCACAACAAAATATTACCTAGATTACAATGTTCGACAAAATAATTATATCACTTATCACTTCATTTATAACAAAATGTACATGTAACACGTCACGGCTCTACGGTTGCGGGCCGGGACCGAGGCCGGGCGCGGCTGGCCCGGGCGGGCCGGCGCCGGGGTCCGCTAGCCCGGGCGGGCGCGGCCGGCCCGGGCGGGCGCGGGGCGCGGGGCGGTGCGCGGCGGGCGGGGGCCCCCTCACCTGCTGAGCGAGTGCGATCGCTCGCGGGACCCCGAACTCTCACCGTTGCACCGGGCGCGGTCATTGCCTGCAATACACAATTATTTTAATGTAGCAAAACGATTATGGCTCCAATCGCTATTAATCGCGAGTTACTATAGCCGCACCTACTATCAGTGTGAAGCAGCTCTGTAGAAGGGTTTGGAAGCTTGCTGACTTACATATTAGGGGATAAATCTTAGTCCTCTGGAGGAACAATGCACCTATGCTTGGCTTCATGTAGAACTAGTTGATTATTTTAGATGACCATGAATGGTAGTGACTGCTTACGATCAGATGTAACGCAAGCTTTTCAAATATATAAAAAAAAATCTTTCAATATGAACATTCCCGAATAATGATATTTACATTTTATCTATAGATCTACGGTTACAAGTTGTTACCTACCATATATGGATATAAGACATTTTTAACAACCACAATACAATAAAATCGGAAGTGTTTAGATTATTATTTAATACATCTCTACGATAGAAGCAGGCAACATAATAGAGAACAATGAGAAATAATAGTTTCAATATTGTAAGCAAAATTGACAAAAATCCAGCCGAAAAAGTGGACGAATGTCAATGAATGAATCTTGCAAAAGAATCACCTACGCGTTTACACTCAAATAACAACATTTAAAAAATATACACGTATGTTAAAACAACTGTGCTCAAAAATACTAAAGCCGAAATCAACATAAAAAAAAAAAAACTGTTAATGGACAAAGTATCGAAAGCGCGACAATTATTGCACACCGACAACACAATTCAAATCATAACTTCGAATATCATGTCATACCATGTGTTTAAACTTTACAAAAGAGATTAAACAAAAATAAAAGCAATCATGAAGCTTCTAAAAACGACAAAAAGGCCTGACCTAGCTATTTAGCAGTGTTTAATTGGATATTTACTATAAGGGCTATCGTTAAGTGGACTTGGAGACCGAGGGACCGTTACCTATAAGTGACACTGGTACTGACTTTCCTATTTATTGAGGCTTGAGATGTATTTTAATTGGATAAAATTTAATACATAATTATATAATATCACTTGCATTTGACATCTTAATACAAACGTTAAAGTAAAAGTCATAAATGTTACTAAAATGTTATTGCAGTTTGTATTTTTACAAGTTGTTTTTCATCTTACCATGCAGTTGTTTACACATTCCAAGATTATAGCAAAATAATATATATGTCTTAACCTAGTTTTATGAATCCCATCAAGAGGTTGGTGTATTCTCTTAAAACGTGATATAAATCTGTAGGTTTTAGTATTTTTTCGCATTAAATGTGATATGTGGAATTAATTCTAAATTATATAACATCAATATATGGCTGTAAAGTGTACTTTTGTTACAATGTTTAATTAAGTAGATCTTTTATTTTCGTTTGTTTTTTATTTGAAGTCTATATTTTGTTATAGTTATTTGTTTGACTAAATTTGCAGTTTTATAATTTTCTTAATATGAACGAGTATGCAATATTTCTGAAATTCAATAAATGTCTGAATGTAAATCAACCTTGTTTTATTTTTAAAACTGTTCCTCAGATGAGTCAAAATTTAAGACTGGAAGTTCTACATAATATAATGTTGAAAATTACTACATATTTTTTAAAAACCAAGTAGGTAACTATAATATTATTTTTGTTACTTGGATATCCTTGTACATTTTTTTAAACTACCGTTACTTTCAACAGTTCCTAATTTAACATCGACTATTCGTGATGCTTCACGACGTGTTACTCAAATAAACACTTTCTACACTACACTTTAGTGCATTGTTACATTATTTTGATGCAAGAGTCGGTTTCTGAAGTAATAAAAGACAAAATTCAGACTGACAGTCTTTATTTCGAGTAGTAATTATTTATAAATACAAATTGAGAAGTACCGATTCACAACAAAATATTACCTAGATTACAATGTTCGACAAAATAATTATATCACTTATCACTTCATTTATAACAAAATGTACATGTAACACGTCACGGCTCTACGGTTGCGGGCCGGGACCGAGGCCGGGCGCGGCTGGCCCGGGCGGGCCGGCGCCGGGGTCCGCTAGCCCGGGCGGGCGCGGCCGGCCCGGGCGGGCGCGGGGCGCGGGGCGGTGCGCGGCGGGCGGGGGCCCCCTCACCTGCTGAGCGAGTGCGATCGCTCGCGGGACCCCGAACTCTCACCGTTGCACCGGGCGCGGTCATTGCCTGCAATACACAATTATTTTAATGTAGCAAAACGATTATGGCTCCAATCGCTATTAATCGCGAGTTACTATAGCCGCACCTACTATCAGTGTGAAGCAGCTCTGTAGAAGGGTTTGGAAGCTTGCTGACTTACATATTAGGGGATAAATCTTAGTCCTCTGGAGGAACAATGCACCTATGCTTGGCTTCATGTAGAATTAGTTGATTATTTTAGATGACCATGAATGGTAGTGACTGCTTACGATCAGATGTAACGCAAGCTTTTCAAATATATAAAAAAAAATCTTTCAATATGAACATTCCCGAATAATGATATTTACATTTTATCTATAGATCTACGGTTACAAGTTGTTACCTACCATATATGGATATAAGACATTTTTAACAACCACAATACAATAAAATCGGAAGTGTTTAGATTATTATTTAATACATCTCTACGATAGAAGCAGGCAACATAATAGAGAACAATGAGAAATAATAGTTTCAATATTGTAAGCAAAATTGACAAAAATCCAGCCGAAAAAGTGGACGAATGTCAATGAATGAATCTTGCAAAAGAATCACCTACGCGTTTACACTCAAATAACAACATTTAAAAAATATACACGTATGTTAAAACAACTGTGCTCAAAAATACTAAAGCCGAAATCAACATTAAAAAAAAAAAACTGTTAATGGACAAAGTATCGAAAGCGCAACAATTATTGCACACTGACAACACAATTCAAATCATAACTTCGAATATCATGTCATACCATGTGTTTAAACTTTACAAAAGAGATTAAACAAAAATAAAAGCAATCACGAAGCTTCTAAAAACGACAAAAAGGCCTGACCTAAGAAACGATGGCCTTGTGAACTGGTGTCCTATAACAGAGAATTAGTAATATCACATCACTGCAGCAACACACTGCTCAGATATTAAAATTGGTGATTTGGCCTTTTCGGGCCTTAAAATATTCGTACTTGTTTACATCAAGATAGGGAATACAGCTTTATTCCAATGCAACTACAAAACAATATGGTGGTAAGGTTTGCATATTATGTACTAGCATTAATTGTATTTAGATAACTATAATATGGAACAAAAAAATACAGAAGACTTGAGAATTGTTTCCTTTTGGTGAACTTACATTTATTTAGTGGAGGAAGTTAATAAAGTAAAAAAAAATGTATAAACGCACGTATTACATGTTTTACTATACCATTTACACATGTATATAAGCGTTTCCTAGCATCTTGTTCCGTCAGCATGTATGTATGAGTTGTAGTATGAGTTTTATTTGAATGCGTGTATGTGATGACTAGGAGGCATTTAGTCTAGCTTGGAGATTGTATTATAGTCTCTAGAGATCTAGTGAATATGCATATATGAGTATAACAATGATGTGTCAATCTGTGTATAACTCATTTTTTTATTATGACAATCCGTATCGTGTATGTATGTACATATGGTTTACTAGGCTAAACCCGCAGCTTCGTCTGCTTCGGGCACGTCTACCGCGGTAACAAGTACTAGATCTGTTTATCTAGGTAACTGGGTTGAAATTTCTATCTAGATCAGTGGTTCCTAATCTTTTGGTGACGAAGGACCATTTCGCAAAATATCTGTCGACACATGGACCACCAGTATGAGGCTTTAATTTAATATAAAAAGGAATGTGAAAATATGGTGTTATTTTTTTTTATTAAATAACGCGTACATTATTGTCAAAAGCAAACAATATTTAATGCGCTTTCTGTATACCTATTCTTTACTAATTCCTGTTCCTTGGTGTAGTCACGACTGACTGTTATTGTGCTATATAACAATATTTTGGATGACTTATCGGACCACTTCGGGTGCTTCTAGGGACTATCTGTGGTCCGTGGACCTTCGGTTGGGAACCACTGATCTAGATCATACATGAGATGTATAAAATTTCACTGAAACCGACCCCGTAATTTTCCCGTAAGTGTAACAGACACACATCCCTCTTCAACGTCCGCGTTTGTACACCCATGAGGGGTAAAGTAGGCGGACTCATACACCATACTATCGACTATCCTTGTAACATACCTTATTTCGACAAATAAATGATATTGTATTGTATTATAGACATAGAGATAACATTTTCTGTACCTATCTATATATTATAACACCTGTTACGTACCTATGTTCCACAATAAATATATTATGAATTATGAATTAATTATTGTATAACATTATCATGTGGAGCATACCTAGTCTCTGATGCGGCGCGAGCTTGGTGAAGAAGGGGTGCTTGAGCGCGTCCCTGAGCGTGATGCGCTGCGACGGCTCGTACTCCAGCATGCGCGCGATCAGGTCGAACAGCTGCCGGTGCTCCTCGCTGTTGCTTTGCAGGTACTTCTGTTGGGGGAAGGGTATGATGAAGGTATGATGGGAGTTTGTGATCGTTGGACGAGCAGAAGGTATGTTTCGTTAGGAGTTTGTGATCGTTGGATTTATTTTAAAAAAAAAAACAACCATCTTTCTTGCATAATCGTTATCAATTTCCCAATTATTGGCCATAAGTCCTTTTAAAGAAATTTAAGCCCTAGCCCAATGCGGATTAATAGACTTTTGAGAACTTTTTGGTTTACACAATCTTTAGGGTGTACAGTTTCTTTATAATGCTTTTCATCACAATTAAAGTGACACAACTATTTAAATCATAGATGAAACTGAAACCTTAAAGTCAAAAGCGGCATGTTAAATGATACATCAACCTCATAATTACATAATGAGTACATAAGTATTTAGATTCTCAGTCTAATTCAACATTCAACATTATTTCAATATTTCTACTATTAATTAAATGCAACAAAACTAAAATGCATTTTAACATATTAAATTAATATTTTCCTGATATGAAAATAGCACAGAACTTACTAATAATGGTTTGCAGTTTTCCCTGACGTATCTGCCCGCTGACGATTTGTCATCCCAATCTAATTTGCCATGATAAAAATATTTTGTCCTTGTTTTCCTCGCCATTCTGTAATTAAAATATACCAAATATGGTTACAACATGATTAAAATAATACACACAAAAATGTATATAATTTATACATGTTTTGTCTTTTTCCTATGTCCTTCTATGAATAATAAATACACATTAAAACAATTATCTATCGTCAACTCATTAGTGCCCCATTGCTGGGCACGGGTCTTCTCTCAGAATGAGAGACTTAGACCATAGTCCACCGCGCTGACCAAGTGCGAAATGGTGGACGCAATTATAATGTGTATTTATTCTTCGAATGTTATGATACCAAAAAGCAGGGGCTTTGACAAAGACAATTAACTAATAATAATCCATCATCTATAATTTAGATTATGAACAGGTTTTTTTTTAATTTAAATTTCTTTATTGGTTTTTATTATTTTAATTCCAATAAAACATTAATTAATTAAGGATAGATGGACGCCAGGTCATTGCATTGCTCGTTTGTTACTCAAATCTTATAAACATTATCAATAATATTTATTTGTAAGCTGAGAGTAGCAAGCAATCGAAGATGAAATAAAGACAACAACACATATCGCATTGTGTAAATAATGCAGTGTACATAATTACACACGAATCGCGTTACCTATATGGGATGGGTCCCAGGACATAATTAAGCTATTTACCTGTACGGGATGGGTCCAAAGGATATAATTAAGCTATTTACCTGTATGGGATGGGTCCGAGGATCCTCTCCATCATGGCGAGGTGTTCGCGGTTGTCGTGCGTCTGGAACAGCGTGATGCCGAGGTGCAGCTCGAACATGATGCAGCCTATCGACCACACGTCGCACGGCTGAGACCAGCCCAGTTCTGGAATGTTACGTCATTTTTTATATTAATCGTTATAAATGTTTAAAAGTAAATTTTAAAAGGTCGTAGAACCAGTACCGGTCCTACGATATGGTAACATCGTCATGTATTACTAGCGTGAAGCAGTTCATGCGTTTTGCTTTTTTTTATATTAAGACCTAACGATAAGGCTGACGGGCCATCTGATGGAAAACAGTCGCCTATGGACATTTGCAACACCAGAGGAGTCGCCAATGCATCGGCGGCTTTGGAGGAGAGCTCTTTTTACACCTTTCTTGAAGAACCCCATGTCGTAGCGCCCCGGGAATACCTCAGGAGGCTATAAAAGCATGCATAGATAGTAGCATAGATTTTGAAACGCAAGAACAGCTTAACGCTAGAAATGAGTGTGACAGTATCTATCCGGTCGAACTACACTTATACCACTAGGTGGTAACAAAATTTTATATTGTATTTTATATATTATATTTTATACACGCGTCAGCTTCGTCGTCAGTCACGTTTTTGCATAATAGAATTAAAATACAATTAACTAACACCTTAAAAACATAATTTCGTTATTTTGTTGGTACCAATATGGAGATGGTGACCATTTTCTATTGTCAATTGGACATTTATTCACATTAGGTATAATCAATATTTATTCGATCCATAACACGAATGCTGTGACCTTACCTACAAATCATTCAAATATGTATCGTACATAGTTAAACAGAATTATGGAATTGTTACAAAACAAATTTCATACTACATCTAATTAATTGGTTGATTAAAATTCCAAAGGCCGTTTCGCGCATTTCGAAAGACAATAATACATTACTGTTAATGACCATAATATACCACAAATAGTATGCTTAATATGTTTACATAATTATTTAATGAGTAGTATTTTTCCCGCGGCTTTCTATGCTTCGGCCACGTCTATTATGGTAATGAGTGTCCTGTGTTAATAAGAATTATCACTACATAGTATAAAACAAAGTTGCTTCCCGCTGTCTGTTGCTATGTATGCTTAGATTTTTAAAACTACGCAACGAATTTTAATGCAGTTTTATTTAATAGACTGATGATTCAATATGAAAGTTTTTATGTATAATATACTAGAGAAACTCTGATAATTTTAGATTTTTGTACTTTTAAGCGGAACGAAGTTCGCCGGGTCAACTAGTGAACTATGTGTCAAATTTTTGCCAAATCTAAACGATCATTTTTGAATGAAAGAGTAACAAAGACACATACAAGGTCACAGACTCTTGCAATTATAATTTTAATAAGATAGCATTTATTTTAGTTCATATTTGATGTATTGATATCAATATATCTTTCATGTCATGGTTAATATAGCATAACATAAATGACCGAAACTCACCTAGTATAACTTCAGGTGCCCTGTAATGCCTTGTGGAAACGATAGTGCTGTGGTGTTCGTGGTCAAACGTGGCGCTGCCAAAGTCGATTAGTCTCACGTCGCTGCGCTTCACACGCCTCAGGTCATGTTTCTGCGAACAAATAATTTAGACTTAATTACGACATATTGCACATAATTCGTACACACGAGGTGTTATATTGCGATATTGTGTTGAAAAATATATAAAACAAAAGGTCGCCGTTACACAAACGTGCGCGCGTCCGTTAATTTAAGCAATTAACGGTTAATTGTTAGATAAATGGTATAAATAACTCCACTATCAGCCGACCACTTGGCTAGAAGCGCAACACGGAGAGTACAGATTAGAAAACGTCAGATTAATTGGTTGAAATTGTTAGAACGCTTCCGTCCGCTGACAACAGACGCGTGTACGTCAAAATGATATAGCACGATAAAAATACCAAGCGTGTTACGCGCTCAATTAAAATAGCACACGAGACTTACAAACCGGGTGCCGGTTGATAGTGATTAAAATTGTTATCTCTTGATTTAAGAAACTGCTTCAGAGTTATGTACAAGAACCAAGTAGCAGGATAACAAGTTAATAAACATAACTGCGACATTACAATTGATATTTTCATAGTTTTTTAACCTCAAAAGAAACCTCCTTTATTGTGACCATACTTTTAGTTATTATGATTTAAAATGTGTAAAGTGCCATAGATTGTAAACAACTGTGAAGAGACATTTATAATTATATCGTCCTCAACGATAGCAAAATATTAATGAGCGATCTTATATCGATACATTTGTATTTTTTTAAGAAACCATAAAAAAAATTGTTAGACAACAGTCATCGCTTAAAATGTGTTCGCTCATTGCTTCAATAACATAAACAACAATATTTAGAGCACAAATAGATATTTTTTAGAGCATTTAAAGTTAGTTGCAACTGAAACGAAATATCCTTTCCTTTTATTTTTTATAGAGGTACGGTGCCCCCCTACTTACTACATATCAGTAACAATATTTTTCTTACACTACCACCAGAATGGAACACGACCTCAACTGAGAATTGAGCAAGAAAATATCAGCGGGTTTGCCTTTTCATTTGAAAAGTATGTTATATTTTGTTTTGTTTTCTACGTGGCAATAAAAGAAAGCACCAATCCATACCTTCTTAGAACTGTTATATACACTGACGACCTCGTAGTCGCTGTCTACGAACAGTATGTTCTCCGGCTTGAGGTCGGTGTGCGTCAGCTTGTTGTCGTGAAGGAACAGCACGCTGTATATCAGCTGGTACGAGATGTGCCTCACTTGCTCCAGCGGGTACGGCTGGTAGTTGTTGTCTTTCTGTGAACATAAGGAAATAATTAGAAAATGGAAAGCAAAAATAAGGGTCGCAATGTATGCAATAACTGAGATGATTACAAAATAAAAATTGTACGAAATGAATAGCATATAACATATCACTAGATCGATAATTGTAATTATTGAATAACATTACAATAATAACGTAACGTAACGCTCCGGCGTAATCATTTCCGTAACATCAATACGTTCTGTCCCTATCATGGTGTACCTTAACAAGTGCCACTTTGAAAAATTAGAAAATAGTTAACTCTTTTGAACATATATTAAAGCATATTTGGCTAACTGAATTTTCCAGAGGCAGTATTTACGCCAAATATATTAAGGCGTAAATGTGATAAAATATTTGCAAACCACTGCCATTTCTATTTTGGTAGATGAGCGACTGTTTCTATCCTTGTAATCATTAAAGATTTTGCAAGTATCTAATATTGCTTGACGTTTTTATCTACACTTTGTGTCTTCGTCATTACAGTATAATAAAAATAAAGAAAGTGGTACTTCGTGAATTTTCAGTTTCTTTACAATATTCCTACTTATTCCAGTCTCTCTCAATTATAAGAAAGTGTTACTATTTCTATATCTCGTAGTAAATAAAAAAGGTTATTACAGTAATTAATCAAAGTAATTTGTAAACATTGCAAGTTAATTGTTTTATTCTGGCAGGATGAAACGTTGAGATGTTTGTTGTTATTACATTTAAGAACGCGCACTGCACCGTATTTGCGCGCTGGCGCTTAAAATACAAACAGGCGAAAGAATTTTTTACGAGTACATCGTCACAAATATATATTGTCAATAAAATCTCACTTACCAGGAAGTCAAACACGCTTTGTCCGAGCATTTCGAAAGCTATACACATGTGTCCGTGGTATTCGAACCAGTCCAACATCTTCACACACAAGCTGAAAAGATAACAAAGTTGATTATCATTTATACGTGCAGTACACTGGAACGTTCCAGAACAATGAGTGTGCTTAGTCAAGGTTGGGGTACATCAAAGAATCCATAAGCGAGTTTCTGTTTGGAGAGTGAGACGCGAGAAGCAGTAGACGGTATTTTTGTGTTTTGGTTGACATCAACTGGTCGCTGGCGCGCCGCCAGCAACGGCATAACGTCGCGTATAAACACGCAAGGTCAAATATTGCTACTTTTCGCGTCACTCGATAATGTTTCGCCGGATAATATAATCGAAGCGGTCATATGGCCGACTCGTGCGATACCTGAAGGCGACTTACTTTTTACAGTCCGGGTCGACGTCAGCTAATTTTTCTAGTACGTTAATTTCTAGTTTTGCAGCCTCTCTGTACTTCTCAACATTCTTAATTATCTTCAGAGCCATCCTGTGCTCCCTG
The DNA here is from genome assembly GCA_949699795.1 of Spicauda simplicius. Taxonomy (NCBI): domain Eukaryota; kingdom Metazoa; phylum Arthropoda; class Insecta; order Lepidoptera; family Hesperiidae; genus Spicauda; species Spicauda simplicius. Next base: position 17,104,146 of record OX453067.1, read on the forward strand.
GAAATCATAAGAGAACACATCTCAGTGCAAATTCGTCACACGCGTTCATTCTTAATTATGAAAATAACTTTGGCATTCGCCGGCAAACTATCTAAAGAAAACGTTTCTACTATAAACAAATGAAAATAGAGCTGAATAATCCAAGTGAGTGTTCTCTTGCCAAACAATACGTGTGTGCATGTGTGTCATCTGCAAACGTAAATTATGACACACCGATATGCAGTTAATGGCACTTGCTAACGTCCGTAATGATTATAGATCGAAATGTTGTTTCGAATTAATATTAAATTGTATCAGGGCACATTCTAGATATTTCAGATAAATTACGATACATTAATAACATGTATTCTTCATCTTTGTGTCCATGGCACCCACGACACAGAAGAAAAATCTAGTGTGTGTGTGTGGGGGGGGGGGGGCTATGAGTGTAGAAAGCGTCTATGTGTATGTGCTAATGATATACAATAGTGTTATAAAATATTTAGATCCCGTTAATACTTCTGTATATAAGAATATATAAGAAAACTAGTTGTCCCGTCGAACTTCGTTCCGCCTAAAAGTCAAAATCTATAATTATCAGTACTATTCCACTATATTATGCATGCATTATAGATAAAAACCCTTCCCTTGAATGACTCCATTTATCAAAAAAGACTGCATTAAAATCCTTATCATAGTTTTAAAGATCTAAGCATACATAGGGACAGACAGCGAGAAGAGACTTTGTTTTAAACTACGTAATGAAGAAATACTAAATGATTTATAACTGCATACATTCACTATAAACGTAATGCAGCTTGCGTATGGAATATGAATCACGATCGAAACGAAACGTTCGTATATCATAAAGATGTCTGCAAGTAAAAAAATGTTCTAAAAGCGAATCATTTATACATTCTTTCGCTCTAGGCACCTAACGCCACTAATATAGGAATTTAAAGCCGATACATTTTGTTTTTTTTTTACTAAGATTATTATACAAGGCGGAAACACTAATACGAGGTTTTTAATCTTAATCTTATTTGGAGTCAATCAACAATTGTTTGTGGTTGCGAGCACTCAAAGTATCAGCGAGCCAAATGCTCGTTCGGTGTTACGATTAAGCAAAATAAAACCAGCCAAGTGCAAGTCGGACTCGCGGACGAAGTGTTCCGTAGTCGTACCATCATTACATAGTATAAAACAGATTCGCTTCTCGCTGTCTGTCCCTATGTATGCTTAGATCTTTAAAACTACGCCACGGATTTTAATGCAGCTTTTTTTTTAATAAATAGAGTGATTCAACAGGAAGGTTTTTATGTATATTACATGCATAATATAGTGGAGAAACACTGATAATTTTAGATTGTTGACTTTTAGGCGGGACGAAGTTCGCCTGGTCGACTAGTTATGTGTGTGACTAGTCACGTGTGTTATATGTGAGGACCCCTTATATTTCATTCTGTTTTACTATTTGTTGTAATAGCGGCAAAAATAATACATCATTTATGAAGATTTCGACGGTCTATTAAGAGATACAGCCCGGTGACAAATAGACGGACAGCAGACTCCTAGTAACAGGGTTTTCACCTTTTGGGTACGGAACGCTAAGAATGCAGTAAAGCAGTAAGTGGTTGCACGAGCCACACGTCAAATCTGACGAGTGGCACGCCTCTGCTGCAATACGACAGTTGTGAGCAAGGTCGATTTCAGTTCAACACAATATCTTAATAAGCTAAAATATATTTATTTATAAACGGTTGCAGCATTAGTAACTAGCAGTACAATTATGTTATTTGCTTTTGTTAATGGAAACTTTATTTCTATTTGCTATATCTAAACTTATGTTACAAGCATATATATACTAATAACGGCATTTAACTATCTGCTAATATTTTTGTCTATACTTCCTAAAATGGATTATAAAACGAAATGTATGAAAATGCAAACAAATATTTCTCGTACAAGATATGATTTAATGTTTTTTTTAATCCGATATTTTTTTCATGTATAATGCCATGTAACACATTTTCTACGCGTCCATTAAATATGAGTATAAGTCTTATTTCAAAAATTGTTAGAAAAACAGAGATCTGGTTATATGGTATCTTTGTTTTTCTAACCTTTTTTTAAATATGAGACCTATCGATAAATTTCCTTGTTGGAAACGTCTTACGATAAATCGGAGATCTTTCACAAAATATCTGTTCGAAGATTAGTAGGCGTCAATTTTATAAAAATCTGACTTAAACCCGTTTTCACTTATTCGCAAATAAATTCTTAAACAATTTACCAACTAAATGCTTCTCATGAAATATATGTTATAAAGAATTCAAAAAGGTATTTCATTAGCAATTACAAACTCACATAAGCATAGCTACACTATACTAGTACCTAGTCAAATAGTACACATTTTTCTTACTCACATTTCTAAATCTTTCACCTCCACCACCTTGCCGAAGGTGCCCTCACCAAGCGTGTCGATGATTTTGTCTGAAATGAAACCAAGCCATTATAGTTAATTAACTGTGCGTAAGACAAAGTCATGGTGGAATAAACATTGGTTTTTCATCTACAAAGACCTCAATCCGATCAGTTGGCAGATTAAAATGTTTTATAGTATCTTAAACGAAATCACCAATGGTTATCAGTTCCAGCATGACTTTATTCGTAGATAGAAAATGGTCGGCGCTGTTATTTAAAACTTGGAAAAAAATTAGAAGCAAAACTTTGAATGACTGAAATCCACAAATTGCAAATCACTGATCTGCAAGAGATTGAGACAAGGCAATCTATTCTGATTGTGTCGATTGTAATGTGGAGTAAATTTACATGTTATCTGCGTTCGTAAAATCAGTCATGTGAGTCAAAACAAAATGAGTGACATGTTTATGTGGTGTACCTGTGTCGTCAGCGGCGTGTATAGTGTTTAGTGTATTGTGTGTGTGTAATTGCGTGTTTGTGTTTGTGTGCATAAAATACATTGGTTAAGTTATGTTGTTGAAACGAACATCTCGCTCCCATGACATATCCGGGCCAGTACACCAGGTGTCCGTCCTTGTCGTCCTTCACGGAAGAGCGTGCCCGGGAGCTCTGCACGCGCAGCGCCGCCGCCGTCCGCCGCCGCCGCACCACGCGCCACACGCCGCATGCGCCATCCACACGCACCACGCCACATGCCACGGAGAGCGCCACGCGATCGCCACGACCCGAGTAGTGTTGTACCCAACAATCAGACAATGGAACGGTTGCCCGTCAGACAAGCGACAATTGGTATGGTGTCGTACATGCTGTTAAAGGGCGGACGGGTGGGCTCTGCGGCGCGGCGCACCGGCGCGGCGGGCGCCCGAGTCGCGCCGCGCTCGGGGGCCCGCCGGCGTTGCGCGCCGCTCACGAGGAACCGGCTCAGAGGGATTCACCGGGAAATGGGATCCGATACAATCATTCACATCACTTTCGAAATCTTCTCACACACCGGTTTATCGGGATAAAGTGTCCACCCGAGCCTCGTTAAAACATTTCTAATACTAAAATTTTTTTTCCAATGTGGACTAGATTGGTGTTTACGTTTAGCATTTGAAAATATTCTTACGCAGAATAAGGACATGTTAACTTTAAGAACACGCACAAAAAGGCTTAGCACATGCACTATCATTTCACTGTTTTTAATATTGCTTCCTTCTTTATAGAAAAAAATCCTAATGATGATTAATTACTAATGTAATCATAACTTGAATTTACTATAGGTACGGAAACAAGACACCAAATAGTGACATTCTGAATCTGCCTACCGCACTGATTTTAAATGTTACGAGTATTTCAATTTACCTTCGCGAACCTTTATTTTTAGCAATCTACCTTCGAATTCATGTTTATCGGCGTAAAGATACATGCATTTCACTAATAGTATTTACAAGTAAATAGGTCTAAACTAGAAGCGTAGAGGGCGTTGACGTCAAAGTATAAATAGTTATTTTCCTATTTTTGTTGTGAAAACTACGCGGTCGCATATTTTCCATAGCGAATATTAAAAATGACGGACCCGATTTAGGTTAGCAGCACACAGAGCGCAGGCAGGCGGTTAGCTTGTGCTTACAGGCGGCGTGGCCGCGCGCCGCATCAGGTGCCGCGGCCGCTGCGGCCGGTGGCGGCTGCGCAGCTCCGGCGGCAGCATCACCACGTCGCCGACGCTCAACGGCTCAGTTTTCTTTAGCGCGACCGCATCGCTCACCACACCGTTTGGTTCCTTTTCAGTGATGCGCCCGTACACTTCGTCCAAATGGGCATACTTCATTATGAGGCTCTGAATCTCCTTGCGCCTTGTCTCCCTTTCCGTGAGCACTCGATCGCCGACCGGGGTTTTGTCCTCGTCCTCGTCACTGGACGGAAAATATATTTGTTTTTGTCTTCCGGAGTCTTTTGCGGGGGATGATGCAGGTGTCTTTGTTATTTTCAACTTTTGATCGGTTTGTTCCTGTTGTGGCGGGGAGACTAGGTCACGGGCGCCCGATTGTAAATTAATGTCGACGGGCCGCAATGATAATTTACCTCTTCTGTCGCTGTTATCACTTTTTTCAGCTCTGAGCGACCTTCTTTGATGTTTGCGGTATATACTGTCTCTGTCTTTACCGACGTGAGGTCGATCCCTCAAAGAGACGTCAAATCCATTTTTATATTCATTCCTATCACTTTGTTTATGACTAGACGATAAACGACGATCAGATGTATTTCTAAACGGAGTTTTATCTCTTGTTTTTTCTCGTAAGTAATTGTTGCTTTTGTTGAACGTATGTTCTCCGAATACAGCGGTTGTCAAACTTCGCATTAATCCCCTAGACAGCGGCTGATCAGGCTCCAAGGTTTTATCCCGATCTTCCTTATCCTTTTTAGCTCTTTCTTTTTTCTCAACAGCTATCCTGTCTAACACCGATGAATATTTATCTTCTAAACGACTGCGTGTGCTACCCAACGAAATAGTAGCCTCTATGTTGTTGTTATTGGTTTCTTTGAGAGGATATCGTTTTGTAAATGGGGATGATTTATTATCTTTCATGTGAGCTCTGCGGAATGAGTCACTACGCGTGACAGCGCTTATGCCAGAGGTAGAATGTAAAGGTGAGGTATCGATTCGAGATTTAGTTGCGCCCAGGTAGCTGTAAGTCCGATCGTCATTCAACTTCCTGACCACCGGTGTAGGTAAACCGGAAGTAAAACTTGTGTATGGAGAAATGTGTCTATTGTTCTCGTAACGCCTCACATTGGCCAATACAGAATTCTTGTTCGAATGCAACTTATCGTCATAACGTGATCTTGCTGTAGACAACTTCGCTTCGACGATAGGATCATTTTTTTCAGAGGGTCCCCGACGTGTCAATCGGTTGATGATACTGGAATATCCATCAGACAACAACTGAGTCACACTTGTAGTGGATGCGCGGGCGTATCGTTGACGTCGCGGACTTGTTGTCCCGTTTCCGCTGGTGCTGATTGTGGCCATGTTCGTTCTTTCCGACAAATCCAATATTGCACGTGCACTGATTAACCAGGATAAATCACATAACAAGTGTCAAGCAACATAACTATGTTTGCAAACTTCACACGATATGCAGTATTCCAATTGAGATCGCTCGCTACCGCTTAATATGTAACGAGCGGCGAATGGCTTGATATCGCACATAAGACTGGATCCACTTCAGATTGAGAGCGTACCTAAGCGAGGAGGGATTTCAGAAAGATCACTAGCGCAGCCGAGTGCGGCCGTCGGTGCCAAGTAATGGTCGCGGACTAAAAATATCGGCAACCCGTGGGAGCGCCCTCCCGCGCAGGCCGAGGTGCCGCCGCTCGCGCATTTTCGTCACATTACACCCGGTATACCTACGTACACAACTTTTTAGCATTTAATTATAGTGAGATTATTCTCACTAGCACGTCCCTACAACGAATTAAATGAAACAAAATAAATTATAGCTCATGTTCGACCTGTGCCATTTGGCTCCGGCGCGTTGACCGCTATTTTGTACTCGTTAACAATTAAACGTAGAAAATCCTTCGCATTTTTAGAGAAGAAAATAGACATTTTAACCTCAATACCGCCTACGTAGTTATGGATCATGACACAAACAAGTGCTCTCTTATCACTTTGTAATATTAAGGATAATGTCCTTTCCACAGTTGATGTAAATGAATTTTATAATTAATTATTTTTTATCTATATTATACTGTTTAGAACCATCAATGGTTTTAACGATCGCGTGCTGCAATGAGTCATAGTGTTTGTTGACATCTTGATGTAACAGGAGTCTTGAGTGAGTGATTAAGCCTTTTTTGATCTGTAAGGCGTTCGAGCCAAGACAGTTCTGTCAATAAGCGTCCGGTAATTGGGTTAGTGGGGCGCGTGCGAGCACTGAACAATGCTGGTGTTAGCATGCGCAGGCGTTCGGCCGACCACGCTGCATTGCCGTGTCTAAAAATCGCACAACACGACTAATCTATAGGTCAACTTTTCTACACTCGAGTCGTCTAGATGTCTGCGAGTATTTGATATCGCATTGTATACAACATTAAGTAATATAATCTAAAATTTCCATAATATGTGTCAAGTCCTTTCACTATTAATCTTGAACTTCTGTTAAACGATGTGCCAACTGCCATTACAGTTACGGTTAATAAACGAATGCGGGTCAAGCATGGTTAACGATAACCATAATCTATAACGATTGTTATTTACGAGATGTTCCGTCCCTTGTGCCTTATCGGTTTTATAGAGACCTAACATGTATGAAGATGTCCACGAATGCGGCATTACAAAAGTTGCGCGTGCGATTAATAATGCGATGTAATGTTTAACATTCTCGAGTAGCGACCGCTTATCTTATTATAAACAAGCCATACGATTTGAAGTTCAGCTGCTTCATTGCTTGATAAGATTTTACTGATTAATTTTATTACCCTAATGATAAAAAAGCCATAATTTTATTTAAGGAAATTATGCAGAAATATTGCAGGAAAATACACGAAGAATAACCCTGAGAAATGGCATTTTTGCAAGGAATTCTGCAGTTACATTTCTACGATTGGTTTGGCGCAACGGAAGTATGGTAATGTCGAACATTCTTAGCATTCATCTACACTTTCTCTTGGCAAACAAATTACACCGCCTTTCAGCGTCCGATTTCAGTTAAATGCCGACCTTACTTATAATTGCTGATCAATATCTCTGGCCTAACACTAAAATAGCTCGGGCCACTTTGCACGGCAAGTATGCACTAGTATGTGGATAAAAATGCACGTATTTTAACAATAAATAACACTGTCACTAATTTAATTGTCACCGCACCTACCTCAGGAAGTAAATATTCTATCGTTGGGTAAAGCAGGGCTGTATTAAATAAGTTTTCGATAACTATAAATACTTCAGTAAATTTCTAAAAGTGTACATATTTTTTCAATAATTAACACTGTCACAAATGCCACTGTCACTGCACCTACCTCGGGAAGAAATTCTTTTATAATAACATACATAATGGATGTATTATAGTAGTATCGGATATTATTAATCACTTTGTTTATGTCGTACGATTTCATCTTTTGAAAGGCTATGTACATGATCAAAAACAAAACTGTTGCCACAATTTCGTTGATCCAAATGATTAAGAAATGTTGATGTATCGCCACTCTCATTGTAATGCAACTGAGTCGTTCTGCGTTAGTCTTGCCAGCTGTTCGAGACGATTTGGGATAACAACGGTAAACGGGGTTCAGGTAAAGGACCCTTGCGATTGGTGCCCGAGTCACCCTTTTTTATATATATGAAAAAGTGGTAGAAATAAAAAGAGATAGGTAGATATTCTCAAAATTCAAAGAAAAATGCGTTTCGTTCAGTTGAGCCGGTTCCTTTAAGGGAATAAGGACTTTAAATTTATATTCATAAAACAAATACTTTACTCAGCATGTACGTAACAAATTAAATATTAATAACATGCCAAATTAATTGAAGTTACTGTTTAACACGAATTTTACAGTTAATTATACGTATATGATGTAACCCGATGCAATTTGCATAAACATCCTAAAATACAACGGATGAGACTGACCTTGCCCGCGATTTTACTGCACGCATCGTCCACATCGAAAAGGATATCAGCAACCACCGCGAGGAGTTTCGCAACATCGTGCCACTTGCAACCGTGATCCTTGAGAAACCGTCTGTACAGCTCGTAAAACGATCCGAACTTGAGCGTCTCTCGGATGCGCTGAGGTTTTGTCATTACATCGGTCATTATACTTATCACAACACAACACGAGTTTAACGATAAGAGGCGGGTGGGTGGACCGCCAGTCGTTTCACTACTGTAACACGCGCTCTATGCGATACGACGGGGACGGTTAAATCGTCACACGAAACAATACTGTCCACACAAAACGTTAACAAACGAAAGTATCAGAATTAACCAGCTATCTATTATCTCATGGAGAACACTTCGCGACGAGCGACGACTAAAAGTAAACTGAGGACGGCCGGCATGGCACATCAATTAAAAGATGGGAGCGAATTGTACAACCAATTGTCTCGGAAGCTTTCGGTTGAAACAGGATTTATCCGCAAAATGGTGATACGAGAACAGTAATTGTTTCCTGTTAATGAGTAATGGTACTGTTTAAAAAAAAAAATTAAAATTACCCCGTTTATAATGAAACGTCGAGTCATAATAATCACTTTTGTTTATTTTTATTTGGATTAAATAATTAAGCTTATTGTTTGTTGAAACTCAAATACTTATTGTGTGTATTATGTGAATTCATAATAAATATCACGTGAAATTCCATAACATCAGGGCATATGATATTTAATAATATTTCACTATAAGCACATGGATCTTGTAGCAGATCTTGTAAAATGGCAAAATTAGTTTAGGTTTTAGTGCCAAGCTAAAGAATTGGTTGGAAATACGTTTTTTAAAATGAGGATAGTTTAACTTCAAAACCCTTTTAATACATGAACACGCTACAGAAATTCTTAGTAATTAAATTTATAATCTCATTCGAAAAAATATGATAAATCGATGAATTTTTTACCGAATGCGTCAGGACGATGACGTTTTTTTGGTATTATTCATGTATTGCTTCGTAAGACCCTTAATTTATCCAAATTTCTTAGGATATTTAATAAATACAAACCGTGTACCTACATGTGATAAAACGAAACCCCAGGTACTACTTCGAATGTGGATATGTGTAGGAAGTTCCTTCTAAGTACGGTATATAGGTCGGTAAATATATTTTGAGAAAACCAATATAAATACGTCACTCGTTTTGAAACGTGACACGATACACGACTTCTAATTATATTGATGGGTAATTAACGGAACAACCGGTTGGGTACTTTCATTATTAGGGACATTTTAATATATGGCTCTCGTTCATCCCATTGCAAGAAACGGTTTTCGAGAATTCTTTTCCACGGTGTTATAACAGCAATAAAGATTCTTACAAAAATGTTTTATGAACACAAATATGTAGTCTTTATTTATTTCAATAAGTATTTTGAATAAGCGTTAATTATTTTGTTTATTTGCTAAATACTGCATTATTAACTAATGAGCCTTTTATTTTTTTATTTGTTCTATAGTCATCACTTGGTGAATTCGAGCATATTACTTTAATACGGAGTTAATACTTCGGTACCAACGAGGTACAATTCCGGCAGGTAAGGTGACCGGAGCGGCGCAGTGTGATTGGTATAGGCAAGGTCGGCCGGAAGGAACAGTGCTTTACCAAATAGATAGTCATTGTTTAGGGTTGTCGCGATGACTGAGATTTGTAGTTGAACAGAGCTCTAGCATGTAGGATTTTGCCAGACCATTGTTATTCAAGAGAAACAATAATTTAAGTCATCCTTTTGGAGACATTTCCTTAAATAAAATGTATGATATTTTGCACATTTTAACACATACTTTTGAAAAGCATAAAAAAATAGTCAATCGGAATTTAATAAGTGTTACTTGTATAATAAACGTTAAAAGGATTAACAGCAAAAAAAAATATATTCTGCGAATCTAATGATAAAGACGTGTTACATATACACATCTTATATAGGACAAAAATATCCGCATTAATTTCGTGGTCAATGCTATTTGACAACAACCCTGATATATCAGATTTGTAATCTTGCCGGCCGCCACTTTCTTATATAAATGATGTGCGATAGGGCTCGAATCCCCAACAAACTTGACCTTCGCTGCACATACCGTAGTCGAAAACGATAAATCTTGTAACATAACGTAATAACACATGCAGAGCCGCTCGATAAAGTAGCGTATTCTTGCAAAATTAAAGGACGTGGTTAAATAAAAGTCGGTTAATTACACGCGGTGATGGTTTTCAGCATTTCTTTCGGACGTCACCTGTCCAAATTTAATAGCATTATTCCATTTGTTGTTGGTTTTTTATTTTTGACAACTCATACATTTTTAGGAAATTATACTCAACGACGTTATGTTTCGTTTGTACTTACTTGTAAATGGACTTATTTTATTATGTACCAATATTTGATCACAAGCATTTTTGCTAACTTTACTTTGACATAAAAGTAGGAAAAAGACCGGGCTTAGAAAGCTTAAGTGTCTTTCACGAATTCTGACAAATTTGCCATACAACGTGCTACATAAGTGCAAATATGTTATGGCGGTAAACCGACGTACCTATATGTCGAGGAAAAGGCAGTAACATGTCCTTTTGAAAACTATCTACAAATAGCAGCGTAAAGGCTAAGTTCAAATGAATGCAATGGGTTAAAGTTTCTCAGTGCCTTGTAGACAGCTGAAATCCTGATGAATTTATGGAATTTAATTAAACTAGACTTGAAGGAATTTTAGCTTATGTACACATAAAGTAGCCCTTACTATTATCTTGGTATATTTTAAAAGACTAAAGTTATCTATATATTTTTAACTCTGATTCAGTAAACATGATGTCATGAATGCTTGACTAAACATTTAAAAGTATTATTAAGTAAAGTCAAGATATTGTATACTTTGTACTATTTTATATTTTAGAAACAATGCGAGTGTTCAGAGATCTTTTGTACAGAAGACACCAGCGGAAGAAAATATAAATGTTTACGTACAGCATTCATAAATAGTTTTATATTAAAAATCGGTAATTATTTGCAATCTATATACATGACGACCACATCGTTTAGGCTTATTCTAACCAAGGGGCTCCCCTGATTAGGTGGACTGATGACCTGAAGAAGATGGATTCAGAAGCCATAAGACCGGTTAGTGGCGCCGTTTAGAGAAGGCCTATGTCCAGCAGTTGACCAAAAAAATCCTAACGAATGAATGGATTTAGTTAGATTCTTTTTATTTTAATAAATTCCATATATATGATCATACTATTGCATACCATGTGCTTGTATTGGAAAAGAATAATATTTTAGACACTGCCTATTTTATGTTTGGATAATGCAAAGCATTTAATTCCCTAAAATGAGTTATGGCGTTATTATAATGATTTAGTATCATTTCCTAATAATAATAACAATAATAACTGGATAGACACTCTAAAAATGCCACTAATCATTTTTTTCATCAATGTGTGTGTCACATTGCCACAAACAGCAGGCAAGAAAAAATATTCGCGCCTATCATTACTGAATCATATGCAAGTCGGTCATAGCCGGCTACAACAAGTTTCAATCTAAGAATTTTGTTTTACAACTCATAACAATTGAAGAGTGGCGCTTGATGAGTCTCGATTAGGCAAACGTGTGGCAGATGGTTGTACTACAATATTATTCGTACTATACTACTTTTTGTATATCACAAGGTTTTAAGTGACAAAGTGCATGAGCGGGCAATATTAGTCAACGTTGTTATAATTAAGAAGAATTCACACGTTATCTATTAAAACAAATTTTATATAAGTGCATTTTACAAATTGTGTTTCAGTAAGACATATCTCCCTATCGACAAAAAATGTATCTCTAGTAAGTGTTAAATATCAAATATTTAAAACGCGTTAAATCATACTTTTTAACCCAAAGTTGTTGACTAATTGGCAGATGTTATGGCGAGAATTCGCAGTTTCGATATAATATTGTTATCGAGTTGGCGAGATCAAGTGGGCGGCGCGTGCGCCGCTCTGGCAATGTTAGTTATCATAACGGCGTGCTTGTAGACTGTTTCGCCTAGGTGAAGGTGATCGACGCTATTTCTGCGCGCATGCGTGCCATCCACCAGCGGGCCACGTGGCGCCATCTAGCGTTCACCGTTGAAATCAAACAGTTATTACCAGCTGCTGATACTATTTTGGTCGTTTTATTCACCAAATATTATGTTTCCCATCATAAAGTCTCGTTTCCTCTGTCTTATGCAAATAAATGTATTTCACATACAAAATTGGACTCGAAAGTGTAGGAAATTTTGCTACGTGAAATATATAAATTAACTACACGCTAACTACTGACCAAACTAATAGCATTCCTCTGAATAAAAAATCTCATGTTTAAAAAATTTAAAAAGCAAAAGATTGTTATGAATATTATCCTTGACCTAATAATATATTAGTTAAAATAGATGCGCATTGCTCTCATTGCGCGCACGCTGGCATCGTGTTGCGTATATTCTATTGGTACGCGATCATTTATAACGTTATTTATTGATTGGCGTTAATAGATATTAATTAATCGACGTGTTATAATTATTTGGAAATATCTATAGAAAGGCAAAAATGTGCAGTCGGCTGACCTCTACTTCTTTGGGTTTGAGCTGTGTAGATTGCTGGGCCGGCTGGGGCAGGGGCTGAGGTTGAGGCTGAGATGGCGTATACGAGCACGACGGTTGAGGCTCCACTGTTTGCTGGTCACTTTTGACAGGCAGCGGTGATGGCTTTGAACTCTTCTGCTCAACATTTGTCGTTTGACCATCCGCATTCTGAATACAAATTTGAGGCACTTTGTGTTGCTGTACACTAGCACTAGTAGCTTGATGTATATTATTCGGGAGTTCTCCAGTTTGTGTTTTAAACAACCAAGCCGGTGGAACTGCTGGCGGTTGCGGATGTGCTTCTACTTTCTTCACTACGTTCGCATAAGCTATGTTATTTGTTGTTGCGTGAGATGTCGCAACTTGATTGTTAGTAACACAGGGTACTGGTGTTTTACTCAATGCTGTTTTTGTATCTAAGGAGTTAACCACTTGAGTTTGTGTTTCTGTCGTTGAAGCATTTGTGCTTATAGTTTCTTTATATGGCAAACTGTTCGGGATAGGAGGTAGTTTAGTTGGCAATCGATCGTGCTGTGGAATGGTATGTAATTGGCTCTGAGGTAGATTTACCACTGATTTATCCGATGCTAATACGAAGGGTCCATTACAATCAATTTTTTCTTTACAAATATCACTGGTCACAGGGTTACTATTGCTATCTTCTACATCAGCTAACACCGGAGAAGTATCATCCCTACTTTGTGAAAAACTATCTGTACTATCACCTGTCGAGAGTTCATCTAAACTTTGAGCAAGATCAAGCGCTGATGCTTCGTGGTAATCCGTAGAACAAGGTGATGTGTCATCACTTGTATCATCGTTTCCATGAGGTATTTGAGAACTTTTGCTGCTAGGGACAAATGCAAGACTCGATGTAACATCATTAGAAATGTCTGCATTAAATGATTCTTCACTCTGAGTAGAAGATTCTCTATTGGTATTTGAATCTGTTGTGGTTTTGTCATCTTCATTTAATACGTTACTAGATACAACAACAGTGGAAGTTTCTGGAGGTACTGACTGTATTTGTGAACTAGTTGCAGCTTCTTGTATATTATCAGGTACTTCGACTATTTTTAATTCTTCATTATTATTTTCTTCTAATGTTTTAATTTTATCTTGTTCTAACAAAGGTAACCCCATGTATTGTGGGATTGCATATTCTAAGTCGGTTAAGCGCATATAATTTATATTATCTTCGAGAGGTATGTCATACTGAGGCGAATAATAATCATAATTTGTGTTGTCATTATAAACCGACCAGGGATCATTCGAAGGTAATAACGGTAATCCATCATAATATAAGCCGGTATTAATATCTCTATCGACAACTAGTTCAGGTTTGTATTCCCATGTCGGTACAAAGGAATCTTCAAAGGCTAAATAATTTTCAGGCAACATCACCATACCCTGATTTAATTGTGATGGATCAAAAGCATAAGAACCATCGTAAAAAGGATTATTAAGCACAAGTGGTGGAGGTTGTAAGGGCTCATTTTCCAATGTAACTTCCGCTTCAACGTAAAGTCCGTATTTTGACAAATCCGGCTCAGATCTTCTAGGTTGGAATGCGCAAGCGTCTATATCATTTTCACAGTTACCAGTATAAATGTCCGAAATATCAAAACTTTGTGTTCTACGTAACAAACTAACTGCTGGAAAATGCTGTCCGATGGGATTTTCTCCTTGAAGCACATGGTTATTTCCTAGATCACTACATAATCCTTCATATGTTGGCACACCCACGTTGTTTATTTCGTTTAAGCCATTCGCATCGTTTGTTTGGCCAAGGAGAGTGTCGGATGCAGCGCCTATAGCAGTGATGTCACGGGGGGCATCTTTCGGTAATAGCACCACACGCGGTAATGAGGGTGGAGGTCCACAAAACAGCACGTTGTTTGGGGGTGGACGCGGCGGCTGGGCAGCCATGGCTCGCGCTTGGCCGCCCGTAGCCGATTAGAATACCGTGCGAGAGCAGAAACGCGCTGGGCGGCCGGCTGAGCTTTGCGACTGACTGAAGGCGTACCGTGTGACGAAGGCGAACGCAAATAGAACGGGCGCAAGCGCGAGGAGGTCGCCGTCTCTCGCGCACATCTTCACGGGCGAAGGCGCATGCGCACGCGCACTCATATGCCAAACCCGTCCCGCATGTTCTCCCAAACAGGCACAGTGACGTTTACGCATTATTCTGGTTCCGGACTTTGATTACGACTGTTACATTCAGACTCACACAAGCGAGTGGAGAGACAGGTTTTCGGGTGGACACTTAGGATGGCGGGTAGTGATGGCGAGCGTCGGATTTCAAAAATCTCACAATTTCATTCTTACATCATCTTATATAAAATAATCGGAAACGGTAAGACTCACCTGTTCAGGGGGTGAACGCGGCGAAGACTCGTCGCGATGATGTCTCCTTCTCCTGTGTGACGTTGGTGAACGCCGATGGTGTGATCGCTTGGATCGCTCATTTCTCCGCCTCCACGAGTGCTCCGAGCTGTGAAATCAGCGATCGAAAGGCTGTAGGGTTAGTGAATAGGGGGGCATCGATTTTATACGGTAGGTATATGAGAAATGTTTAAGGTGAGGTTGGAGTGTGTGTAAGGAGCATTAAAGTTTCCACATTACTAACGTTGGCGAGCGTCGTCCGTACCCGGAATGTGGGTCTACGAGACTTTCGAGGCTGTCGGGCGGTGGCAGGCAACAAGCACGCAGCACCGCCCTGACGGCGGCCCAGTGCCGTCGCCCCGTGCCTGTGTCTTTATATAAGCCTTATTATAAAACCGCTAACCTATCGACCGTTTGCTAGGATTTTACATAATTTTATCATTTAGCTGACGTTCGTTAACTACCGCACGTGTATCATCATTTATTTTAAACAAACCGTTAAAGATAACAACTCCGAGATCAGTGTTAGTTTTAAATAAGTTCTAAGTCTTTATCGGTAGCGTACCGCTATTACGTGTGTAAACTAATAATACGATAAGATATAGATGATGAAGCATAACAATGATGCTACAATGCGGTGGTGGTTATATCACCGACGGCGAGAACCTGGCGCGTACTGCGGTCGCGGACAAACTGCCACCGTCGCGCCGCCCGCTAACGAGATACTGCTGAATTGAAGCTACGTCCGATCAGTACGCGGTCCAACACAGCCGCCGGCACAGCCGAACAATCAAAACCTCCACGTCACTTGCCACAATGTCGCTATTTATGAGAAATCGTTGACGTTTGTATTTCACGATATGAATCAAGGAGAATTACAGCAATTACTTGTGCTTAGTCATTCTTTGTTGTCGTGAACGCGTATTTTGTGTGCGCTTTTTGCATAAGTTGCTGACCCTATTCTAGCGAATCACTTACCAGATCAATCGTGGCACTACTGAATTCGTTAAAATATAATCGATAGTTATGACACTTTCACCTTTATTTTCTATTCGGATTACAGAATATACTAAGCCGTAAGACTGTTTCGGTGGTTTTAATAGAATATTATTCATTTTTTTAAAAGCTAAGTAACAGTTGTGTCACGCTATGCGAAAGAACGTGTAGGTAACTGACTGCAGCCTTAGGGGAGCCCTAATCACCACTAACAGAATTAAGTAGTAGACGTAACTAGTTGATGCAACATACATTAGCAATACCGAGATCGGATCCAATTTAGTTAAATAACGTCAATAATGTAAACTGAACGTTTATAATTTTAAAGTAATACTACGTTGTCTAGTGACTATGAATAATTTATAACATTAAAGCTCATTATAAAAAAGACATTCATTTAATATAATTTAACGAAAACCTTGGAAGTGTGTTTTTATATAATTACACATTTTCCAAGTGCTAAAATAAAATTAGTCACTTATCAAAATGAAAAACTAACAATTTAAGTTTTATTATAGCGTAATAAGCTAATAAGTATATTTCATCGGGCCATATGTACATATACATACAATAAGTGTTTCAGAGAATTTGTGTCACATCTGTCGTCTGTGCACTGATCAATAAAGATAAATGTTGGTTGGTAGAACCTGCTTTGTTTATGTGTGTACATGTATCACTCTTTATTGACAGCACTACTACACTACTTAAATTGTCAAAAAAGTCCATGCTAAAATAACATTTAGTAACTGGGTATATTTTTGTTGTTCCTTAAAACTCAATATATTTCAGACATACGAGGGGAGGTCCAAAAGTTCGCGGAATGAAAGGGTTGTTAATAAAATATAACAATAAATTTATTTTTCCTTTTCAATATAATCACCCTTAAGTCTAATACATTTATTCAATCTATGAATTATTTTTTCTAAACCATCGAAAAAATATTTTTTGTCTTTGGCCTCAAAATGCGCCGAAATTGCCTCCTTCACTTCGTTATCGTCGGAAAATTTCCTTCCCCTTAACTCTTTTTTTAAATTCGGAAACAAATAAAAATCACTAGGGGCCAGGTCTGCACTATAGGGTGGGTGAACAAGTGGTTCGAATCCATGCGTGTGCAGAGCAGCCATGGCAACTCGGCTCTTGTGAACCGGCGCGTTGTCTTGCAAAAGCAACACACCCTTGGCCAATTTTCCTCGACGTTTTTCTTTAATTGCCTCCTTTAACTTTTCCAATATCGTTGCGTAGTATTCTCCGGTTATAGTGGTACCCTTTTCTTTATAATCAATCAGTAATATTCCCTCACAATCCCAAAAAACAGTGGCCATCAACTTTCCAGCCGATTCTGACACTTTGAATTTCTTGGGAGGTGGTGTACCCTTTTTGTGCCATTGCATGGACTCCTGTTTTGATTCAGGTTCAAAGTGATGAACCCATGTTTCATCTCCAGTAACAATCTGCTCCAAAATCTGCACAGGTTCGTCTCCACACACCTCCAAAAAGTGCTTAGACGCGTCGACGCGCTGCTGTTTTTGAAGCGGCGTGAGCATTCTCGGCACCCATCTTGCGCTGACTTTTGACATGCCCAGGTGGTCGTGCAGGATCCGCAAAATGGTTGTATCTGATACTCCAACTAATGCAGATAATTGTTTTTTCTTCAAACGTGTGTCTTCGAGTACAAATTTTTTAACTTTTTCGACGATATCTGATGTGGTGGCCTCAACTGGCCGCCCAGAGCGAGAGTCGTCTTCAATTGAATCTCGACCATGTTTAAAAAGTCCATGCCACTTATAAACCATTGTTTTACCAGGGCACTGATCTCCATAAACGGCGTCCATTTCATTTAAAATGGTTAGAACGTTTTTTCCTTGCTTGGTAAGGAATTTTATTACAGCGCGATGTTCAATTTTCTCCATAGTTGCAGTTTGCTTCCGGATTGACTTGTTTAGCAGGCGAGTACTCGTAAACGAATGGCGCTGTAGGGTTGAAATGTTAAATATATACTAATTATGAGTGCCTAATTAGTATGACACTAAGCGACCTACCCTATCCCCACTCCATCCCCTCCATTCCGCGAACTTTTGGACCACCCCTCGTATGACGATAAAATACGAATACCAACTTGTTAATCATATTATTGAATATAGTGAAGCACTTATCAACAAAAAACCCCATGACCCGTAGGTATTTTACCTACGTATAAGGAAAACTTGTAGTGATATATATACATATTTATATTTTTAGTATGTGACGTATAAAGAAAATTACTTAGGTTGCAGAAAAACCATACGTGTTTACGCCGCAATTTTACCACATAAAAAATATTATCTTCATCATGAATCTTCATGACTAAGCCATTGAACAAAAGGTGTTCTGGACTCATGAGTTTTCCCAGAGACATGAGAATTAGCGATATTTTGGATATAAAATTCTACCCCAATGGATCGATTTCAAATTATGGATATGGTACAACGTCGGGCGTTCCGGTAATTACAAATACTTCCGGTTACGAAATTAGATTTAAAAGCAATAGTAAGTACGAAAGATAGAAATAAATGATTTATTTGTAAGTTGTCGTCAGGGCCTATGATTTAAATGAGATTGTAATCTCGGGAATATTTGATACATTGACAACAACGTGCGAAAATTTTAAATTAATTTTATTTAAGGTTTTGGATAGAATTTTATTTCGAATAGGTACCTCATATTTCCTGTTACAGAGCTTGCTATACATCATCATCTATAACAACCCAACCTTTTGGTGACGAAGGAATATTTGGCAAAATATCTGTCGACCCATGGACCACCGTTAGAAGGTGTAATTAAAGATAAAAATAAATATGAAAATTAATATGGGATTATTATTATTTTAATAAATCACGCGTATATTATTGTTCAAAGCAAACAATATTTAATGCGCTTTCTGTATACTCTTTACTAATTCCTCATCCTTGGTTCAGGCACGGCTGTCTGCTACTGGACTGTCATTGTGATAACTCCTTATATTACAATTTTCTTTTGATAAATTCTCGGACCACTTCAGGTGCTTCCAGGGACCATCAGTGGTCCGCGGACCACCGGTTGGGAACCACTGATCTATATCTATAACATTCGAGGCCAATCTGGCTTGCCAACCGCGGTTGGTACAGTTTAGACACCTATGAGAGACACCATTCAGGGTTAGGATTGTGGGTTCCCGTTTAGGCTTTTAATACACGAAGCGGATAACAATTGTTGCTAGCTTATGGATTAACTAAAAGTAAGCAAAATCACGATCGATCACAATATTGACACATTTATCCTAAGGTAACTTCGTATTCATATTCGTATTGTAAAGCTTATCTTACATAATTTATTCACAATATTTTTTCGCCCGCATGTTACATAAAAGTGACGCAGTGTAAATAAAGGATTATGATAAAAAATAAATATTAGTCTCATTCTGAAAATCATATGTGAATTTGGTTTTCATTTTAAATAACAATACAAGCAGAAGGCTCTTTTTATACTTCAAATTATGTTAAATTTTACCCCTTTTATATATTGAAACATTTTTAGACCAACACAATACTAAAAAAAAGAGGAAGTATAATTTGCACGGGAGATTCAAGATTACAGCTCATTACTTACTATACCTACTACTTTTTATTATACAATACATTAAAGGCAAATTAATAACTTACTCAGATCCCGCTAGGACATAGTAATAGGATTATTTTTTCTATCACAATAATCACTAGAAATAAACAAGATTACGTTAATATAGCACGAAAAATAGGTAAACTGAAACTGACCTCTGTCGAGTATTAACTAAACAAAAGAAACTACTTAATGCATGACAAAAACTTAGATTAATTTTATCGTTTGATGCGTACATTATGTAATTGATGTAGCTGAGCTTAATTACAAGTCTGTATTACGGAAGGAAAATCGCCTATAATAAAGCTTTCTAAAGAGTTTTTTCAGCTTATAACTTTATATATCGGATACGTGTAACAAACCCATACCTAATATAATTTTATTAGGCTTTCCGTACCCAAAGAGTGAAAGTGGACCAAAATTACCAAGAGTCCGCTGTCCGTCTATCAGTTTGTATGTCCGTCTGACTGTCACCAGGCTGCATCTCATGAACCGTGATAGCTACATACAATTCTCGTATATGCTCTGCATATACTCGAACTTTGCACAAGAAGTCAACGTGACTGAACAAATATAGATAAGGCCGCCTTTTGTATTTGAATATTGTGATTTCACTGTATTATTTTTCTCTTTTCTGGGTACAAGCAAGTATACTATTATTATAGCTAGGTAGTTAAAATTTTCACAATTAATGTATTTCTGCTGTCGCTATAACAACAAATACTAGGAACAGAATGAAAATAAATATTTAAGGGGGTACTCGTACTACAAACCTGATTTTTCCTCTTATTATAAACATAATGGTACGGAAACCTTCGTGCGAGAATTCGACTCGCACTTAGCCGATTATCTTTCATTGGTAACTTTGAAAATGCTACTATAATTATTAATATTATAAATGCGAAAGTATGTGATGGAGAGATTTGGCACATACATAGTGTGTGACCTCTAAATAAGATATCTACTCATTGCCTACTCATAGACATGACCGAAGCGAGCGAAATCTTAGGAATAACTTTAGTAAATTATACAAGTGTTCCATATATCAATCGAAGGCTAGGGATTGTCAACCTATGCTTCAGGAATTTAGAATACTTTAGAACAAATAAAAATAGCTATACTGCATAAAGCTTGCTGCATAGACCCAAAATGAGTTATCGCGGGAAAAACTTTAGTAAATTATACATGTGTTCCATAAATCAATCGAAGGCGAGGGATCGTCAACCTATGCTTCAGGAATTAAGAATACTTTAGAACTATTAAAATTTCTCTACTGCATGAAGCTTGCTGCATAGACCCAAAATGAGTCGTTTTCACAATGAAACGAATTTCACTCTTTCTCAATCACTAATATTATTTGTTCTGTATGTTACTCAACCACACAAAAACTACAGCTTTGGGTTTGGATGAATATCTTACACAAATAGATCATGACCTGAATAGAACACAAATATAAAATACTTTTTATAGGCCCTGTTTGAGTATGTCATGTATCTATGAGGTTGTGTTGTGTTTGGTTATTATACTAGGTTTTCAGGGTTCCGTACCCAAGGGATAAAAACCCTATTACTAGGACTCCGTTGAATGTCTGTCTGCCTGTTACCAGGCTATAACTCATGAACCATGATAACTACAGTTGAAATTTTCACAGATGACATATTTCTGTTGCCGCTATAATTACAAATACTAAAAACTAAATAAAATAAACATTTAACGGGGCCTCCTATACAACAAACGTGATTTTTTCGCCGTTTCTTATATATATTGGTACGGAACCTTAAGTGCGCAAGGCGGACTCGCACTTGGCTTGGTTGTGATTGAATATTTACGTGCGAATATTTGAAACATCACATGTAGGACAAAATGTATATCGGAAACTTATAGATCATTGTATGTATGCTATGGTAAATAACAATAATATTATACATCTTTCTGTCTATCGGCTATTGATACTCAACGCAATAGTTTCACCTTCATTGTGCCTCGTTTTTTAGCATTGTAACCTACATAACAAATGTACCGTAATTATCGCAGGTACTGCCTTTTGGTTATGAGTTACGACCACTTACTTAATGGATAACCTAGTCCAAAAAAAAAGGAGGTCGCGCGGGCAGATGAGTTTTTTTTTAATAAAATTAATGAAAAAATCTTCCTTTTGTGTTTGTGGAATTGGCATAATATACTTACAGTAACAAATACTGTAAATACACGTTACAATACGATAAATCGGAATTCATTATTATCTGTACAACCATCAAATGATATTAATTTTAACGTGTTTATCGACTGAAAGTGTAAGAATTAAATAAAGATGATTTCCTTCCACAGAACGAGAAAGCATTCTAAATAATGAATAATACATGAAATATATTTTACATAGATAAGATATTTTTAACTGATACATGTATAACAGTAGAAAAATGAAATAAAATAAGTATTAAATAATTTTTAAGCATAGAAGGACGAACACCGTTTAGGTCGAAACGGAATATAAAAATATTTATCACCGAGAAGTGCAAACATCAACACAAAACCTTTACCAAAACCTTCATTTCTATGACTAATAATTAAGAGAACATATTAACTTGTTTATCTAAAGCTAAACTGAAATATTCTCAGAACATCGTTAAGGCAAACTAATCAACAGCACCCTGACACGAACGGTGGCATTTTTAGCAAATGGTAATGTCATATTGTTTATCACACTGTCGAACTTGAAGACGTAAGATTCGCTAGACCTTCGTTGAAATAGGAATCGTTTGGAATATGTCTTCAAACACCCAAATGTCAAGAATGTTAATTGGTTTCAAAGGCAACTGGTATTAGCTACACAATCACATTAATCTGTACAAATATTCTATGCTATATGTTAAATTTTAATCTCGTCATTAGGTACTTAGTTCTGTTATTGTTACCTTTGTTGTTGATGCATATCGCAATTTATAACGTTGCTGACAAAAAATTAAGTTAATAACAAATTAAGCAAATTTGAAATAAGCGACATAATTGTCATCTAATATAATTATACACTTCTCGTGTCACAATGTTCGTTACTGTACTCCTCCGAGTTGGTCTGAGAATCGGCTAACATCTATTTTTCATACCCCTTAACGATAAGGGTTGTCACCCCTTAACATATTTTTTATAATATTTTAGACGGCAAAAAAAACGTTTGCCGGGTCAACTAGTCAATTTAAAAGTTTTACAAAAAAGATGATCTGTTAAATCACTGTAATCAAATATCAACTTTGTGGTTGAGTGTATACATATTATGTGAAACTTGCTTATCCTGCGGCCAAGCGGAGCCGCAAAAATAAGCTTGTTTCGAAAGCTTCGATCTCGTTTGCCCCGACAAAGGGTATTTTAGTTATTGAGTTAGTTCAAACTACATGTGTACCATATTTGCAATCTAATATGAACACTGAATTTTGCGTGAAAGAGTAAGAAACATGCATCCATCCTTGAAAATTTAGCCTTAATAAAATAATAATAATAATTTATAATATAATCAATTTTTTATCTAACTTATGTAGCAAACGAGGATGCAGTCCACCTGATGGCAAGTGGTCACTGCCGCCCATCTGTAATCAACTACATACAGAACATGGGTTCCATCTGAAGTCAATCACAGATGCGTTGCTACTCCCGAGGACTATGATAATCGCCTCATGTGAAAGTGTGCCGCGTGTGAATTTAATATAATCACATAGTAATAAGAAGTTTGTGAAAAAACTATTTCAAAACTGAGGTTTTGAAACATTATCTCTTCAAGCCTGAGAAGGCACGGCATAGCAACGTGTGCTTACGTGATATTTGTAACAGAAATTGAAGGCTTTGTTTATTGCATAAAGTGTGCACGGAAGCCCGTCAAGTTGCATTAATAGGATTAAGTTTTTGCGTCGTGAACTATAAATAAATAAATTACAAGCACATAAGGAAATAACAAAATAGTACAAAAGCCGAAGATTGTTGGAAATCCTTCTGTATATTCTAGTAATTTAATTAGTTAAATGAACGACTATTACTGTAATGTTTAATTTCCGTCTCAAAAAAGTACGTTGTAATGTTTACGACGTATAATAAAAAAATATAGTCGATTTTTAAACAACATTTACGTATTCCAGCATTTTAGTAATCTTTAAAATTGTTTGAATGGAAACGAGAGTGACAATATGAGTGTCATCCTCACATCAACTTGTACATCTTTACGAACTTTCACATTTAAAATATGAAAAACATTAAAAAAACCATTTCCTTGTTAATATCAAAGTTTCGAATATCATTTTTATGCAATAAACATTGTCGTCAACCCATTATTGTCCCACTGCTGGGCACGGGTCTTCTCTCAGAATGAGAGAGTATTAGGCCATAGTCCACCGCGCTGGCGAAGTGCTAATTGGTGGACTTCACACACCTCCAAGAACTTTTTTTTTTAAAGAACTCTCGGGTGTATAGGTTTCCTCACGATGTTTTCCTTCACCGAAAAGCAGTGATAATTAATTTCTAATACGCACATAATTTTAGAAAAATCAGTAGTGCGTGCCGGGGTTTGAACCTCGGACCTCCCGATCGAGAGGGCAAGTTTCAATCATTAGGCTATCACTGCTCTCAATAAACATTCATCAATTGAAAAAAAAAAGATCGTCCACATCATTTTATCCTGGTCTAATACGCACATAGGATATTGTACTCAATACTTAGAAGTTTAGTGTCGGAAAATATAAACAACAATATATATAAGGAAATAACAGGAATAACGTAACATTGATTACACCTTGAACCCATCTATTACATTATTACAGACGCGTAAATTTAATACAATTATTTTAGTCATAGTAACAATAATACAATTGTAGGAAAATTAATAAAAGGTTGATTGTATATTATTGATGTAAGTGCCAAGTTCTAAGTAAATAGAGCATCTATTTGATTAAGAACCCTTTTCGCTTTAGATTTACAAAAGTTTAACAAGTTTTGGTTCGGTTTTTATATAACTTATACTTAAATAAGTGCGTAAGGATCTTTAACTTACTTTTGCAGAGCACCAGTGTCATGTCTACAACTTAAGAGAAATTATATGCACCACGCTGCCATGAAATTCGCCCTTGTGAAGAGAGACGGACACAGACGTATATCACCGCTAAATAGCACGAAATCGCTCGTAGAAATTTGCTAGAACGAATCTACGGACGGACGCGCTGATTATTTGCCTGATCGACAGAAAATGCATTTCAACACAATTCTTGTCAACTTACTGTCTATATATCTATCTGTATCTATATCTGCCTTCATTTAAAATATTGTTTAAAATTAATTTATGCAATTTGTTCTGTCTTCATTTAATTTACCGTTAATATTGAGCAAGTCCAGTAACAATTTTACATCGTAATCGTGTTGCGTAAAAGTGAAGTCCGCGATGTTGCGCCCCATGCAATCTCACCGGAAATATCCCCATGGTGTGTACGTGGAGACTTATTCAAATCGCACATGGCGTCATGTCCAGCGGAGCCAACCGCGTCACAGCGGCGGTGCACTCGTCGCGAATAACAAACAGAACGTTCAACAAGTTCACTTTCGACGAACACATTGTAATTCGACGTCTTAATATGTTACGTGTACACCCCATTGTCGATACAATCATTTCGATATACGTCACGCTGACTTGCTGATCTACGAGGCGAAGCGGTCACCACACCGGGAGATACGCAATGGGTACCGGGTTCGATCTCCGGTGAGATGTCTGAATGATGAATTCAGATTTCTGTTCTGGATCTGGGCGTTTGTGTGGTCGCCTTTGTTTGTTCATGGCACCCACGACATAGAAAATACCCTAGTGTGCGGCTATAAGTGTAGAAAGCGTTATTATTGCCTTTCTTATAAAATTTATGAGCTATTTGTGACAGCTGATCGTAAGTAATCACTGCTGTTTATGGACATTTCTAATAAACTCTAGATATTAAATTTACAAGAGATCGGGATAGAGACACTATACTACGTCTGACTAATTCGGAATGCTTTGAACGAAAACGAGCTGGTAATGATGCCTGAAATAAAACAAACAAGTCCATCTGATGATAGGTGATCATGGCAGTCCATGGACAAAGCAACTCCAGGTAGAAAGTTCTGGCTAACGTCGGTTGTACATGGTCTATGTTACCACTATTCCTAAGGCCTAAGTCGGAATGCTTATTGATACTCCTTTATATCTTGTCAAACGCTTTGCAACGCTTAACACTGCTTCAATAAGTAGATGTAGGTAAGATGATAGCGCCTCCAAAGTCCGGTGTCGAACCACAAAGAGCCCTACTATTTTTGAATTTGTGTCTGTTTGAGGTTTTCAAAAATGTTTATTTCAAGCTAACTGACACCCAATTTATATTAACCGAAACTTTTACTTTTAATTAATTACAAATGAATCTAAAAATCGTTTAGATAAATGATTTCATATGAACAAAGAACTGCTTATTTTAATTAACTTGCTGTTAACTTACCAACTATCATTAATAACGTTTTTATTAGCCTTATCTATTTACGACTACATATTTATGTTCATACGTGCAGTTAAAATGTATGCAAAATCCGTTGAAATAGTCAATTCGTGAGCTTTAGATTTCTAAGCAATTTTATTCCCAATTTTATCAACTGACAGAGGTCAAGGTCTTAGACTTTGAAAGCATTAATCTATGTCAAAGAACTATTTATAATCGTTGTTTGCAATCGCAAGGAAACTTTCTGTTCCACTCACTAATGGCAAAAACATCGTGTGATAAAGGCGCAAGTCAATATTTGTAGAAAAGTTTTGAGAAAGTGTTTTACACGTTTACACGTAGGAGGTATTGATATGCGCATATTCAAACACTACTAAAAAGTTGAGACTAGGTAAAAACAAATATAGCTTTAAATGGTTAGAGGGTAAAGAACGTAAATAATATATTTCTACAACCAAAGAAATAAAAAGTTATTAGGTATACTGTATTGGTATTGCGAAAATTCCAACGAGTCCTTTTTGTCCAAAGTGCATTGACACTAATTGCCAGTGACGTATTACCGCCTGAACGAGCAACACCATTAAGAAAATTGCGCAAATACGGGCAACTAACTGAAAACGCGATGGAGTTAAAACGTTAATTTGCAATGCGGTCAACGTTCAAGCGAAGACGGTATTCATACAACGGTACTTTATATTTAGAAACATTCAACACGTGTATGCGATTGAATCATCTCGATGCCGTTTACAATGCTACTGGTATTTCCTTGTGTCGTAACATTTCACATTTTTACTTTCTGTGAACTTTTACTGGTGGTGTTTTCATAAGGGATTTCCGAGTTGTAATGTCAGGCATCGCTCGCGACCTAACATTACGGCTACTACGAGTGACACTGTGACAGGTAAGAAAATTGGCACGAAGAACAAGGCAATCAAAGGTCAGCAAGACTCCGCGTCGAGAGAACAGCGCGTGGAACCGTGACCATAAATCGATTCGCAGTACAAGCGAGTTACGAAATCGATCGAAAGCGTCAGTCCTTTACGTGACACGAACTGTGATGGGTCAAGGATGTATCTGTAGCGCGTAATTGACTTTGTTGATCGATTATCATATTTTTACAAAGGGGACATCCACTAATTACAAGAGGTCAGGCCTAATCTTATTAAATTTCAGGTAGGGGGAATAGGTCTCAACTTAATATCACGTTTTTTTTTTGTAAGAAATTCACGGTGCGATGAGCAGTAAATGAAAAATCGTCAAAATCACCACACGCAATTAATGGACGCTCCTTATCAGATGCGAGAATCCAAGTCGTTCGTTCTGATGTGACGCAGCACGCATGCAACAGTTCCCTGCAGTTCAGTTCCGCGGCCTAAACCGAACGCGGCAGACAAGGCCGCGCCGGATGAGCGATTACTGTGAACCATGTCAACGGTGCCGCCGCGACTAATCGCCCGCCCGCGCCACGCTCGCGACAGGTCAATGACAAGCGTGGCTCTCGCTAACAACCACATGATCGGCTTAATGAGCCCAGGCCATATGCTGCCGTATCGCTTGCTAGGCCATTCCAGCGGCTTCCCTCATTTCAGTCAAATCTTCCACATAGAATCGATGTTGATGTAGGTCTTGAACTGTGTGCCAAATTTCAGCGAGCGATAGTTTTTGCGTAAAAGAGTATCAAACACACAGATCCATATAAAAAATAGCATTTATAATATTAATAAGATTACCAACTGACACCTTGTTGATTGTAATGATAATAAATTTAACAAGCCTAACTATAGTCGATGATGGAAAGCAGCATTTTGACATTTACTTAAGTCTTAATCATAGTTCATTACAATGCAACCGCAAATCGATAGTAGAGCGCGACGCATATAATTCAAAGTCTAAATTAACTTCCTTGTGAGGTAAACTTAGATCTAAATCTTAGATATCGGCAAGCGAGCTTTCTATACCACAAAGACAACCTATGAACTGTAATAAGCATATTAATGACTGCAGCGATGCTCGATATCATTACATCAGCGGTAAGAAACCACGGGGCGGTAATCGAGCACAGTACGAGACGGTGTAACGCACACGTGCGCACGCGCCGGCGGGACCAGTCGCGCAGTGAAAGTTGAACTGCGTAACTACAGCTCCGCTTTTGACATTTGTCAGATGTACGTGAACTGGACACAAAGTCGCGTTACCGATAGAGACACTTACAGAACAAAATCACGACATGTTTACCTGTTCGTGACATGCAAATAATACTAAAAAATGACGTCGATCAATTTGTGAAATTATGCTTATGAACTACCGAAATATGCTTGTATTCCAAATGATATAGCTGCGAGGTTGGTTTCTGAATAGTTTGGAACCTTTGTTTATAACAGAAGCCGAGCATCATCAGCCTTTATATTTTTTTGCTAAACGCTTGACAAGACCGGTTGTGTGATCCCACAAACAAAACGGATGTAAAAGAATAAAACTAACAGAAATTCTCACAATTTTGGCTAATTTCGGTTTATTGGTAATAAAGACGCGATAAAATATATTAAAGGAAATTCGTGAATGTCTAGCAAACGTGAGATAAGATACTGTTATCCCCGCTTATAACAATAGTGCATTTAGCTTTAAATCGTGCAAGCTAAAATGGTTCAATGGATGAGGAAAGCCAAAGCCACAGCTTCTACCACGAACTCTCGAGCGCTTTCTCTCTCCATAATACGCGTTTTAAATTAAATTTATAACTTTAAAAGCATATCACTCCACTTTGATGTATGTGGTGTTTTGTTATAATTTACAATAATAGATCGAAGATAAAGTTGGTTGTTTGTGATAGTTAAGACATTTATAGAAAAAATAACAGAGACAATATAATGTAATTACGTCATGTAGCTAAAACCAGGTTGACAAATCCTTTGCGAGCGTATTAACCAGGACGGGACCTTGAAACATTCACTAAATGCTATCGAGACGAATCTTTTAAGTTATACACAGAGTGAGCGCCCACGGATCTGCGGAATATTTGTGTGCTTAGTTTTTTATGTGAACATACAATAGGAATGTAACTATGAAGTATTCATGGCGCCTATCCGATCGCGAGTCAATTACTTATCTCATTTATACAAAAAATATCCAAATAAAGCTCAATCTGCCGCCTGAAAGCAGTGATCCTTGAAATTTTACACAGGTACGATGCAAATCGAGGTCTTTGTTTATCAAAATAAGATACGTACGATAACAGTAATAAATAATGATACGTCGGTGCTTATTGCGGCAATATAAATAAGCTTTCAAACCAAAGTAAATAACATTCGGCTGAACGTAAAGCCGTCGAAAACCTGACTTTTGACTTATGTCATGTGTAAGTTACTTGGTGGCACGTTTGTTTAAATCAAGAGGCGATAATGAAGTACGAAATGAGGCAATCGTCAGCGGGATGGATAATAGAGCCCGGCTGGTGAGTCACCGCTTGTGCAACGGCTTTTGCTTTGCACAACCAGTCCCCAGACCCTCGCCGATACCGCACTGCATAATGCCTCGAGTAAATAGATTCGGTCGCGATAACAATACACCTATGAAAATCTATTACGTGTCAGGGGCATCGTTAAGCAACTTCGAAATGTGTTTCTTAGCTGGAGCACGGTAACGAATGCAACAATCTTCGGATTAATCGCTTTTAAACGATTAAGAAACACGCGAATTGTTATACGAAGACTATGTCTACATTAAATTTTGCGAAATATCTTTGCTTTTAAAGTTTGTACAATTTTGCACATTTATAATTTCAATTCGAATCGTTTTTGTTTTGAAAAAAATACGCTAAGCTTAGTTAAATATTTAAAATCGGAGTTGGTATTTGTTCGGCTTCGTTCGATAAAACAAGAACAACAAAATTAGAATCCATTAACTATAGAAGCGGATATCACAAAACCATATTGGGAGTATAAACTAGAGGCGAAAACGACCGAGACATCAGGTTTGAATTTATTTATAGCGATATAAAACTGCATTTGAATAAATCTCTGCTATCAAGAATAAATAGCTAGGATAACCAAGCCTAATGGCTTGCGAAACACGATTGTAAAAGCGCGCTCGCGCTGCACTGCGAACCAGTAGCGAAGTCGATGCACTCCACCTCCCGGCAATGTGCTCGCCTGCCTTCGGAGTTGTTTTTTTTTTCTATTTATATGCGCACAGACACGCTCAGAGTCGAATCTATTTTGTAGTCTCGACATTATAAACTGATACGAAGCTCCTGGACAACACACCCGTATTAAGCGACGGACAAAGAATTAGGGATGTGAGCGCCGAGGGATAATGATAGGAATGGATTTGTTAGAAGCAAGTCGGAGGTGAATTCGCGCAAGTGCGCTGGGTACATACGATACGCTCCACTCGTGTTCACGCATGCTCTTCTGGAAAGCGGCAGACTTGGGCGTCCAGGAGTCGACGCCGAGGTACAGAGCCGGCAGCTCCGCCACCTTCACCTCTAGCCTCTCGGCGAGCCTCTGCTCCACGACGGACTTTGGGCCGCTCGTCAGCAATCTCTGTTGCTGCTCCTTCGCGCTTCGTCGCTCAGCGCCCGCGTAACCATTGAGTTTCTCGCCGTTGCAAGACGTCACGCTTTTTGGACCATCTGTGCTGAGCAATTTACTCTTAACGGTGTCCGTTTTACCGTAACTTTTATATTGCACTGATTCTGTTCCGTTCGCTAATCGCGAATACTTCAAAGAATCATACGTGTCGCCGTTCAGGCTGCTGTATTCGATGTTGTTTAGGTTAATGTCTCTGTCGCCGCGTTTGGACGTGACGTACCCGTTTCGTTTGCTACAACGCTCCTCGTGGCTTTGTTTGAGGAAGTTATTTTCGAAACTAGTTTTACATTTAGGAACATTGTTTAAATAGTCGCTATAGCTTAAATCTTTATTGTGTAACCCTTTATCACAGCTCTTCTTTAGTGTTTCCTGTATATCTATACCGTTACCATTGAACCGTCCGTAGGTAAAACTGGCAGGCTGGCCGCTCTCCACATTGTTTTCAATTTTTTCCGTTCGTTCTGCATCCTTGCTTTCAAATTCGTGTTTAACCAATGCAACACGCGATACCTCTTCGCCGTTTACGCCGTTCTTATAGTGCGACTTAACGGCGAAATCTGTAGCTATGATGCCAGCCCTGCTCTGTTCGTTGGGAGCGGTCCATGTGTCGTGTTTCTTCTTATCACTACTTTTAGACGACCACGCTTTGGCGAGTGCTGCCTTAAGTGCCTCCCGCCTCTCATGCACGCTGACCCTCGGGTATTCGTGGATGGGCACTATGGCGGGCGCATACAGTGTAGACCGCGGTGTTGCTCGCGTTATCCGGAAACTTCTGAACTCCCTGTTGAACTCCGAATTGAGAGAATAAGCCGGTATTCTCGAAGTCACCATTTTGAGATCAAAATTTCCACTACTATTAATAATAACTTATCTTTTCACACTTAGACTCGTATTGGTAAAGAGCACACTGAACACATATCGACTCTACCTGCAACGAGATTGTTAGTCGTGGAAATATGTCGAACTAAATACGATGAGAATAGGGAGCTTTCGCGACGCTTACGAGGATGATGTCGGTCAAGTGTATAATTTCGCGTATACTGCAAGTATGGGAATATGTAGGCTGTGGGCCGCGACCTTCGCGGTGGGCGGTGGCGTGGCGGGACAACGCACTGGTCAACGAACCGCCCCGTCCGCTCCCACTCGCGGCTTGCATAACGCACTCGCGAACCGCTGCCTACCTTATCTCTTATGCAGTTATCCTACTGGTCGCGTCAGCACTGCATCATCGGAGATGCTAAGGAGATTGCTTGCAACTGATTTAACTTACGATCAATAACATGCTATGATAGATTTTATATATTAGGTTGCGGATAAACGATAAACGTCACTCATGCATTAGGTTGTAATGTGGAGCAGTTATACCGTATAAGTGCAACAAGTGTCGCCTTGATGGCGTCCCTAATATGGGTAGTGGCGGGGCTGCCATATGGCCCGCGACCGACACATCCTCGCCTGTCTCAACTCCAGCTGCTGTGCGATCGCTATCGCTATATAAACATCTATTCTAGGACAGTGCTTAGAAACTTGTTGCTCCATTTGCTACGTATGACAGATTGAACTGGCTCATAGAGCGCCTACGGCTACTGTATCGTGAATTTTTTTCACTGGACTGACATTGAATAAACATTACATTCGTCGATCAGTAAGGCCAAGTCGCATTATTAATGTGCATACATATTTATGAACAGTTTGAGTCTGTCATATTGAACACATCATTTAGATAACAACAAGTCCCTGTTTGTAAACGTATTAAGTAATTGTTCTGATATTATCTTCAGCATTAAGAACACTGATAATTTAATTGTCGGAATATTTAGTTCAACAGATTTCCACGGTTAACGACTTGTGCACTTAAGGGCCGTTCCCCGATCACTCCACCGAAACAATAACACCGATCAACACACGAACCTGTACGGTGGTTGCTACACAAATGGCACTTATCACCGGACAAGACAGCGGAGAAACTAGTTATTCATAACATTTAAGCGAGGTAGCCGATAACGCGACGATATCCATAATCGATGGAGAGCAACCACCGGAAGCGAGTGCATGCGTCGAACGGCGGCGGTGCGGTGGTCGGTACGTGCATACCTTCTCGTTGCGCGCGCGAGAACTGCGTGCGGTGTGCGTGCACCGCTGCGACTCAACTGACTGAAGGGAGGCAACGCACGCTCGCCTGCGAGGACCCCACCGCCGCCGCCTCTCTCCTGCGGTCCGCCACTTGTGACTCTATCGCGGAGCACTACGGCCGGAATCACAGGAGCACTGACCTTCACTACCGCGCCGAGCCAGTTTGAGTGCCGCCTGCATTGCTTGTGGCTCCGTGTGCTCTACTAGCTACCATAACGTTAGCCCAACAAACAACAACGTCCGAGTCCACCGAGATACAGTTTACACAGATACCATTCTTTGGCCGTTCAAATACCTAACCAAATATTCCTAGGTGCAATACACATCGTATTCGTTCGCGTGATACTACCGAGTTCATATTTTGTTTTCAAGTTTGACGTGATGAACGTAAATTGTGAGAGATTTCGCATGTACCGCTACCGACGAATTTTCTCTCGGAGAACGTCTCGCGAGCGCTACAATTTTTTTTATCGTCTGCATTTTGTAGAGCGCTCTCAATCAGCTCGTTAACGGCATAAAACACGAATTTATTAATTAAAGCGGCAAAGTATGACGCCGACCGTAAATAATGTTTATTTTATTCGAGAAATCTATTTCAGTTATTTAAGAATGATTAGGAAGGAGGCCTCACCTTAAACGCTTCTTTGAATTATATTATTGATGAAGTAGAGAATAAATATGTACCTGTAACAAAATAAAATTCAATTAATTCATGTATTACTTTTGACACCACACTTTTGTTACCACACAAAACAACATTAGTGTGCATGTTTTAAACAAAAAATGGAACATTACGCGCACAGAGATACAGAAGGTCAACAATGTTTCGAAAGAGTAGGTACTTACTGCTGCATATTAAGATTATAATATATGCATTTGGGCCACCGACAAAAATTATAATGACGATATGAACACACTTCAATTTATGTAACTATATTAAATAGAAATTATTATTATAAACTTCACATGTAGTTTTGAAAATTAATTATAACTAATGAATTTCGACACACCTTTATTATTTCGTGTAATCTTTAATCAAACTAAACACCGCTAATAAACACACATGAGGTCACCAAATGTAGGTGAAAGTGTGGAAAACAAATTAAATTAATGGCCAGCTGAATCGTATATCATAAATTATAGCTGCCTACGGCTTGTAACCGAGAAATAAAAATTAATATGGGCACTATTACAACGTGTTCTTCGATCTATAATTAATTTATTTGCTCTTAATACATTAAAATTGGGAGTATGACGATTAGTCTGGATGAGAACGTCTTTGTCCTACGTTTTGAAATATTCGCTGTATACGTTATTTGAAAATTGTTTTTTGTAAAACGGCACCAGTCTATATTAATTAATAAAGAGTACATACACTAAAATTACCGCGAGCACTCTTTATCTTGAAAGGAATGGATAAATCATTAATTTAGAAACTCTTATAGATAGGTCTTTGTAAAGTTAGTCCTCTAAAATAGCAGAAATATAATACGTATTATAGAATCGACTATTATTATAGAATATTAAAAAATAGTAAACGAGCAAGCATTCCACCTAGTGCCAAGTTAAGCAAGCAATCAACTAATTACTAAGTGGCTACTGCCGCCCATGGACATCTGTAATGAAGCCCAAATAACACCTACCGGAGATCAAGGCTCGGAAACCGGTTTTATTTCTAAACCGGTTTCGGTCATTGACCCCAAACCTAAATCAATATCGGTTATAGGTTGTACTTAACCGGTTATTACCGGTTTATGCGAAGTACCGGTTTTTCACGAATTTAGGTTTCGGTTGTAACAATTAACCGGTTAAAACCAAGTTTATTAATATTCTGCCGTGTTTTAGACATGCTCTGGACGCTGCGCTCACTATCACAAAGTTTTTAGACGCAATCGTATGCGCTTCAATTTTGTATAACGTCGTCGTTCACCTTCTTTTATCTTTCAGTAACAATCCTATGATGAATAACAAAGGTAATTTTTATTTTAAAAAATACCATTCGCATCATCGTTTAATTTTGCCTCAAAGTTTTAATTTGAAAGCCTGAAATTTTTAAACTATAGAACTATAGTTATATAGTTCTATAGTTTAAAAATTTCAGGCTGTCAAACAGCTGACAAACAGTAAGGCACCGGGCGGTGACGGAATCACAACAAAGCTGCTAAAAGCTGGCGGTAAACCCGTACTAGTGGCGCTCCAAAAGTTGTTTGATTCTGTCATCCATAGCACGCAGAACGACCCTGAGCCTCTGAATGAGGCCTACAGTAAAGGACCACGTTTCGGCGTCGTAGGCCTGGCAACACGCATTGTTCGAAAAATTTTGACTTCAGGCAGTGCCTGAAGTCGAACTTATTGACGAATCAAATTGTGGACGAGAAGATACTATGTAATTTCTCCAACGCAGCCCAGCCGAGTTGGTTTCTCGTTTCTCTCAAAGTTGGACTTTCTTTTTTTTTTTTTTGTTTTCGAGGGGGAAACCTTCCAAAGGTACCCAACGCCGTGGGAGCGACGCAGGGTTATGTGGGATTTTTACCGCACTAAAACCCCCCCCCGGTGGCCGTCCTCGGCGCTGAAAAGGAGGACTCCGGGATCTCGAAACGACTTCAACCGGAATCCTCCGAGCGTGCTGCCCCATCGGGCTCCTCCCAGATGGGCGGCTGGGCCCACCGCTCCGTCTGGTCTTTACGACGGTATGCGACCACACATACCGCCGTCCTTCCCGGGATTGCCTGACCGAACGGTTCAAGCTCCCACTCTTGCCGTCTGCAACCCCGGAAGCCCCTTTTAGTCGCCTCTTACGACAGGCAGGGGATACCGTAGCCCTATTCTGACCCCGAGGCTACAGGGACGCTCAAAGTTGGACTTACCCATCCGTTTGTCCCAGGTAAATATACGCGTCACCAACTTTGAGAGGAGTGCTGTCAACAACTACCGGTACGGGTGTGACATGGACATTAGACATGATTTTCGTTTTGTCCATGTCCATCTTAAGACCCACCCGTTGTGAGGCACTGTTAAGGTCACCTAGCATAAGTGCTGAGGGCCGTCAGCGAATCTGCCAAGATAACTATATTATCGGCAAATCGAATATGTGTGACGTGTTTGCCATTGATGTTCATTATCCATGTCCATTAGCTTGAACAAATCTTTCAACGCAGCGTTGAACAGCTTCGGTGATATGACATCGCCTTACCTGAATCCCTGCTGCAGTTGGATTGGGTTCGTGCTTCGATCGTGTACTGGGACTGACATGGTGGCGGCTGTGTAGACACACTTCCTACCTATAGTCGATCTGGCAACGCTGAAGAGACTCCAGCACCGCCCAGTGCTCGATAGAATCGAAGGCTTTCTCATAGTTCACATAAGCAACACATAAAGGCAGATTATACTCCTCGGTCTTCTGTATAATCTGCCGTAGCGTGTGTATGTTGTCCATAGTGCTGTAGCCTTTTTGGAATCCAAATTGTTCGGGAGGCTGGCAGTCGTCAAGCCTGCGTGCAATGCGGTTAGTGAGGACTCTCGAAAACAACTTATACACGTGCCTCAGAAGCGCAATGGGCCTGTAGTTCTTCAAAAGGGTTTTATCGCCCTTTTTGCCGAAGAGCACTACTATGCCTACGCTACCGGTGCCTTGTTGTTTCCAGCTGTTTGAGAGCCTCTCTTATCTCGAATATGCTGATGTCCGGGAGGTCTTCAGTATAGTGTCGGGTCAATTTGGCACGTTTGTCGTTCGCCGTATTTCTACAACTGTCCGTAGTATTTCTTAATTTCTCTCAGAATATCGGGTTTAGACGAAACTATGGTGCTCGATTTGGTCTTCAACCTCGTTAGCAAAAGCGTCGTCTACTTTGAGAGATTTGTTTATTGAGCAGTCTGTATTTCGACATTGAGGTTGGACTCACATAGTTCTCGCATCTCCCTCATGAGACCGAGAGTATGCTCTGAGAGAACCCGAGACCTAGAGACACCACAGAGACATCATTAAATATGTCCACTTTTGCTGTGCCCTCTTCTTGAAGAAAGAGTTCATCATAAAGTCTTCCCTCTCTAAGAAGTTGGCAAGCTAGTGGCGTTCCGTTGTCCAATTCTAAAGGGTCCCGTTTCCTTTCGCTCGCCATCATTCCTCGTGCCTAGTCTTCCTTTAAAATCCCCCATAAAAACGGTTAAGTGCCTCTTTGAGGTATGCATGGCTCTACTTACGTCCTCATGCATAATCTCGACCTCATAGTTTGGGTGTGTAGAAGTCGGCGCATATATGTATGTACTGTCAATTGCTACCACGTTGTTGACGAAGAATTTGTGGACGAGGAACCCGACACCACCCTGAGACAGATGTTCGCCCTCCCGATGACAGAACAAGTTGCCTTATTTTAGGATTATGGTGTCTTCCCCCTGTCTTCGGACTACAGACAATCCCAAAACACTCCAGTGTAACTTGTGCATCTCTTCTTCCAGCTCCTGTATCTTCTCGTCTGTCTTCAGTATCCTGGTGTTGTATGATGCCAGGTGCAGAAGTCGTCGGTTTTGGTAGCCGGATGTCTGCCTTACCTTCGAATAGCGGGGCTGCCGGGGACTGGGCGCCGGTTTCTCTGCACCTTTCACTTTGGGGATTTTGCCGATAGTCACCGCGCCTGGCAAGCGGGTTGGTGACCGCAGCAGGTGTAACAACTACGCAAGGAGATGCTGATGCCAATCTCCCGGATTTTTGTTACTTATTCGTTTCAAACTCTTCCTTGCAGGTGGCAAGGAAATAGTTGAGTTAGAGTCAGAGTCGTGGTTTCACGATGACGTATCCTTAGATGCTGCAGCTCTTGTGATGCACCTCCATGTCCCTACGATCTTCAGCGTCCCGTGCACATTGAACAATGGAAGTTTGTGTGGCTGCTTTTATGATGTCTGTCCAACGCGTAGGTCATCGACCGCGTGAACGTTTGCCTTCCATTTGCCTTTGGACAATGAGTCGTTCCATCGAGTGCTGGTTTCGTACAACGTGGCCAAAGTATTTAAAGATTTTTATTTGTACTGTCGACGATACCTCTCACTGATTTTGAGCTCTTATAGTATTGACATATTGGTCCGAAATGCAGTCCAAAAAATGCGGGCGAACCGTCCACTTTTCCGCGCCGTAAAGGAAAATTAGAAAGATCAAGCTTCTTATAAGGCGGACTTTGGTGGCTTTGGTGATGTTACCAGACTCTTTTCATCTTATCGACGGCAAACCTTGTCTTTGGATTTCATCGTCACACCCTCCAGTATTCGTGATCGTGGAGCCGAGTTACACATAATTTTGGACAACCTTTCAGTTTCCTATCATGTAGATGTCAGGATGATTTAGTTCAGCTCTGTCCACGATCATCATTTTGGTTTTGTTTTTTGTTTTTTGGTTGATCGCGAGTCCAAAGGAGAGGTCTCTAGGCGTGTTAACAGCTGTTCCATGTCTTCTTTTTTTGAATAAGAAGTGATGTGTCATCAGCGTAGGTACCTCAAGTTGGATGTCTTCCGCCCATCCACAGAAACACCCTTATCCCATTGCTCCAAAACGATTCTCATGATGCACTATGTATAGAGGTTGAACAGGAGTGGGGACAGTATGCATCCCTGTCGAACCCAGCATGTGTCTGAAAACCTTCCGAGTCGATGTTATCGATACGGACAGTCGTCGTGCCGTCTTCGTAGAATCGGCGTATGAGACAAATTAGGTGGCTACCTAGTCACGTAATTCATCTTATATGCATAAGTACGTCCCTAGCCGAAGATCCGAAGCCGTCGAAGGCCTTACGAAAGTCTACAAAACAGATATAAAGTGGGATGTGAAATCTGTAGACCTCATTTTTTTTATCTTAGAATTCAAATCTGTTCCCTTGTTCCTCGACCTCTGATAACGCATTTTACAATAAAAAAAATAAAAAAATAAGTTAAACATTTCGCTTTGACCGGATTTTCATGAGCATTGGCGAATCCGGTTAACTTTGGAGCGCTGTAGCAGCGTTTAAGATGTATGGAAATAAGAAAATATGTATATAGTGAATAATTTTACTTAAAAGATCATCTACAAGATAGGTCTGATTTTTTTTTTTTTTTTTGTAAAACATATATTAAAGTTATAGAGCAAGAAAGAAAATATAAAAATTGTCTTTCTTTTTTTGCTTATAACTTCTTTAATTTTTAAATTAGGGCAATTAGTTATATTAACATAGGCAAAGGTAGGCAAAACAATTTGCTACAAATCATGAAGTTCACTGCTAGACATAGGTCTTCCCTAAATGACGCCACTGCGACCTTTTTTTTTGATACCCAGCCGCCCGGGGCAGCAGCTGGGTTATGCCGGACTCTTACCGGCTAAACCCCCACAAGTGTTGGGCGCGCTTTAACATTCATCCGCGAACCCGCCGGTGCCCGATCGCTTCCGCAACCCCCTCGTGTGGAGCATAGAACTCCCTTCCAACAGGAAGGCGCGCCAGAAAACACAAAGGCGCGCCCTACCTCCAAGGCTCCCATCCGCAGGGCGACAGACCAACCCCGAGACCGCCACCCAGGAGCCGTGGGCATGGGCAAGCCGACACCCTCAAAGACACCGACCTCCCACATCACGCGGTGGATCCGATCCCTGGTTCCGCCGCAAACCACCAAACACAACAACAAAAACACCAACGCCACTCCGACCTGTCCTATGCCTCCTGAATCTAACTAACAACAATGGATGATAATAGTATGCGCCCGTTGAGATGCTTCGGCGTAAACATATCAAAACATGAATCTATCCAATTCACTCCAGTTTATTAAAATCGTATTATGGAATTAACCGGTTAATTTGGGTGATAAAACCGTTCGTACGAAGGAACCGGTAACCTTTATCATTTGGGTTAATTTTAAACCGTTCACCTGTTTAACCGGTAAATGAAAGAACGATTTTATTTACCGGTATTTAATCGAAATTAACCGGTATTTTGAAACCGGTTCCGAGCCTTGCCGGAGATAGGCCTCAGCGTTGCAACTCTTGCGGACTAAGTTGGTACGTTTCGGATAAAATTTTCCCTTTAAACATCCCCAATGGGCCTTAGGAAAGTAGAACGAACAAGAGTTCTACTTACAAAGTTAGTATTTGGATAGACAGCGAAAACTACTTAATATTAGGCGAACAGCAAGCCTGTTTACTTTTTCGATTACATAAAACAAAACTTCATTCGAACACGGTACAATAAAACATCGCTAATTTACTCAGCTGTGATTGTGTATTCATTTTGTTGACTTGACCCAAAGCTCTGAATACTAGTGGAGTTCTGTTTTCACTTGAATGGTTAATATTTATGTGAGAAAATAAATTTAAACATTGCCTACACTGACACATTATTGCTTATTCAATGGGGGATGTGTGTCACTGCCAGCTATTATGCGCTTCTATGATTTTATTACCTCCAAGATCTGATCTACGCCACATTAGACTGGCTTACGATGCTATATATAACTGTAACTACGTTTAACGTCATGAAGAAATTATTACTGCTTCACTGCGCCGGCTGCGGCTGTCTTCTTTCAGTGTAAGAACTTAAACGTTATATGTACAATATGCGATTTGTGGCTTCACCTACTTAAGAAAAAAAAATAAAGATTGAATTACCAAAAGAGCATATAGTGCACCTGGTGACAACTGGTCATCGACGCCTATGGACATCTATAACATAAACATTCTACCTTTCGAGGGCTAAGATCGAGACTGTGTAGTTACATGTAAATTAGCCACTCCCTTACACGAAAAGAAAGAACTGCTTCACGCTAGAAATAGATGATGACAATGGTTCTTTTTGAGGTAATTTATATTGGCTCTATCACCTTC
The DNA here is from genome assembly GCA_949699795.1 of Spicauda simplicius. Taxonomy (NCBI): domain Eukaryota; kingdom Metazoa; phylum Arthropoda; class Insecta; order Lepidoptera; family Hesperiidae; genus Spicauda; species Spicauda simplicius. The sequence continues at coordinate 17,144,950 of OX453067.1, forward strand.
TATCGCAATTCTAAGTTGGTAGGTTTTTGTCTTATAAAGTTCCGTTAAAGCAATTGTTCTAAATTGACAATTGTTCTCGAGGGGGAAACCTTCAAAAGGTACCCGACGCCGTGGGAGCGACGCAGGGTTATGTGGGATTTTTACCGCACTAAAACCCCCCCGGTGGCCGTCCTCGGCGCTATAAAGAGGACTCCGGGAACTCGGTCCGACCGCTACCAGAATCCTCGAGCGCGTTGCCCCATCGGGCTCCTCCCAGATGGGCGGCTGGGCCCACCGCCCCGTCTACTCTTTACGACGGTATGTGACCACATATACCGCCGTCCTTCTCGGGATCGCCTGACCGAACGGTTCGAGCTCCCACTCTAGCCGCCTGCAACCCCGGAAGCCCCTTTTAGTCGCCTCTTACGACAGGCAGGGGATACCGTAGCCCTATTCTGATCCCGGAACTACAGGGACTGTGAAAAGCACCTAGATCTTATACAAACATGGATCTTTCGCATGGAGTGCATGGACGCAATTCATACTTATTAACAGTTATAAATCTCAAAAGATTTCAATTTACAGCATTGTTATAAATCAGCCAATTAACTTCAACACAATAATCAAAATAAGAAACGCAAAAATAAGTTAAACGAAATCAACGAAGAACTAATCAGTAGAGTCAACAAAAAGATGAACAAAAAATGTTTGCAGTGCAAACGGAACGAACATAAAAAGGTGTTAATAAATTCTCAAAAGTGGGACCCGCAAATATTATTGCGCAACTAAACGGAAATTCATCACACTTGAATCACACATTCACATACAAACATCCCTAAGGTACCGTTAGGTGTTCCTCTCTCGCATCCCACACACCGGACACTTTGTGGAAACCTACAATCAAGTATTGTCCGTTATATCGCAGCCGAGTGAAACAAAGTATCGATGGCCCAGTACATTCATATTCTCGACCTAACCGTCTGTATGCGACCGCGTTAGACCATTCAATTGGTGGCACGTAAATGACGGCAAAAAATAATAGCACCGGAGGCGGCGCGTCGTCGACAAACGGCGAGGTCCAATGACCCAAATGGTTTACTGTGCCGCTGAGACTAACGAAAGAAAAATCGGTCACTGTTCTCTCTACAACGCCATTGGATGTTTTATTACTTGCTTACATCGTCACAGAACAACGTTGGCCACGGAAATTTGTTGGGACAAGTGAAAAAGTTTTTCCTTTTATGTATATCGAATAGGTTCATTGAAAACAGTCTTATTGACATTAATCTTAAAGAGACAGCAAGTGAGCACTTCGACTACCGGCAGGTCAGCATTTGTACTGTTGGCAGATTTATAATGTACTGGATTTATATTGAAAATACCTTCATGCCTTATTGTTACCACACCGTTGTAGACTAGAGTGAAACGCAATTGCATCAACATTCTTTGTCTATAAAAACTGTTTTTATTCATAAATTAAAGTTACATAGTGAAGGGTAATATTTTTGTTACGCAAACAAACCTACATAAGCAGTGATTGAGTAATTAATAAATTATATTAATTGATATATTCACAAATGTGAAAGTTGCTTCCTGACGGTTATTTGAATAGGCGAATCGACAACCAATTATGTATGACATCAAAGAAGTTTTACGTGGTGTCAAAAATCAAAAGTTTTTAATTTAATTAACACAAATTTGTAGTTAGTTTTTTAAAATAGTCTTTATTAGGATTTTGTGTAACATTTTTATTTCCGACTAGTTAGAACGGGGACTTACAAGTAGACCATGATGTTCCGTAAAAATTAAGAAACGTAAAGATTTCCGTTGCTACTACTTGACTTTGCTTAATTTTGTATATCAGTTATAATCTATCTACACATACCGCGGAACTATGCGCTGTTATTATTCACAACATTTCGCCATTTTTCAAAATAACATGTGTATGATAAAATATTTTAATAATGCGTGTGACTAGATTAACTTATTTTATAACCGTATAATTATATTATAGCGGAAATAAACAGTAAGATCAACGATAGCACGTTTCAGGAAACGTGAATCTGCCAACTACAACGAAGCAACCCAAGAAGCAAGTACGCACAAGTCACGCACCAATGTAGCTGCTAAAACGCTCACGGCCCATAAAGGAAAGAATCAGGCCAATAGCCAAACGATTAATCAAAATCATAAGAAAAAAAAACAAAGAAGCATAGAAGCCAGATACAACTCAAACGTTTTAAACCATATTCACGACTAGCAATGACCACGGCGAATTAATCTTGCGCCGTAAATGGTACTCTCACAGAAACCTGATCCGGCGCGAGTCCAACACAATCTAAACAATTTATCAAAATAGCACCTATAAATAGACTTCCTGGAGTCCAGAGATTCCTAGTTGCTTTGTAATTTGCCTATGGGTGAACGCTGCGGAGATAGCAGAAAGATGCTATCAATAACAAACAGGCTAACGTTTGTACGGACTATGGTGAAATACAATGCATGAGAGCTTGCGGTTTTCGTGATTGACGTAGTCTTGTTTCTGGGTAATTATGCTACGTTAGCGGAAGGTGATGTTCCGTTTTTAAAAGGTAACGCAATATTAACTGAGTTAAGAGTAACGGTCCTCATTAATCATCGAGGTCAGGATCGGTCATACACTAAACACGTACCAGTACGTTAACCGATATTGATTCGTCATCTTACTATTTCACAGATAGTTACTGACGTCACGAGTCTAATGACAATACCATTGTCAATTTTTACATTTTTATTGCTTTGTTATTTATTAATACAAATTAATTAATTAATTTAATGAGTACATTAGAAAGAAAAGTCAAAGTAAATTTTGACAATGCAAAAAATAACATATAAGAAAACGCAGTAATGTAAAGTAATGCGAATATAAAATGTAACTTTGTTAATTAAATGAACACAGGAAAGTTAGAGATAAAAACGTATTTATTATTTTCAGTACAAGTCCATTCTTACCCAATTCTGACGATGTTTAAGTCAGTCAACCTATTAAGCGATTCAGACTAAAAGTGAAATCTTTAACAATTGAACAATTTATTTACGATGACTTTATCTCGATGGTAAAACGGGTTCGCACGCATCGTCATCGTCGCGAGGCTGTGACGGAGATTAATCCAATTAATTTAAAATCGTTTTAAGAAGTCCTGCGCATCGAGCATGATATATTATTTTAGTTAAGTGATGCAGACATTTAATTATATAAAAGCCTTAGCGTCGCAAGCAGGACAGGAGAAATCAGTCCGTCGACCTGCATTAAAATACCTTTCCCACAAAGACGTGCCCGTTGTGCTTCCAAGAAGCACAACAAAGATCCTGTACATGTTTGTGACTCACGCCTTTTGGTAGAGCCTTCGTTCCAGACAAATAAAAAAACACATCACATTCTAAATAGAACTCAATAGAGATACTGACTTATAACCAGTTGCGGCATTTAATTTAATGTAAACCAAGCAAGTCTGGTGTCGTGGATTACTCAGAAGAACACAACTCTTTTAAGGAAGCACATTAAGTCTAATAAAGGTTTTATTTTGTCTGGACAGTGGAGCTACCCGTCTTCGCCAGCAATTTGTATTTCCCGGTTCCGATGCCGTTAATGAGATAATTGGGGCAGAAAGCTGTCAGTGCACCAGGGTACTGTTTGATTCTTCGAAGAGGCGCGTAGGTGTCTCGCCACATTACGCGCTCGTCATCTTTCGTACACCAAATTGCTTGTTCCCATAATTTATATTCTGGGTCGGCGTCACACTTATGATGGCCGATTAGAAAGGAGATTGCAATTGTATTGATATGTAAAACGATTCACACGTGGGTGGTCATGCGAAATTAATTGCGGAAAAATAATACTTTTGACATTTACAAGCGCTTAGTAATGTGAAAGCATTATAATTATTAATAAATAAAAAATTAACCACCCGCCGCTCCATAACTCAGATAACATGTCTCGATTAAAGCTCGATATCGTATTTCCGAGTTTCCAAGTTAAAAGTGGTCTGGAGATAGGTACCGTGACTCACATACAATATACTGTTGCATCAATAATAATATAATATTCTTGTATGCTAATGTGGAATGAATAAAGAGTTTGGTATGTTGTATGGATACTTAATTGATACAATTTCCCTAAGAATTCCTACATGCCCTTAAAGGTTCTGTTGTACATTGTGTAGCTAATTATTTTTTTATCTTACCTGTCATCATTAACACCTGGGTCGACTGTTGACGTGGTAAACTTGTTAAATAATTATAGAAATAAGTAGTGGGGGCATAAGGAAGAAAGTGAAGGATTTTGTTTTATTACCTATTTTATACTTTTCCGCACCACGGCCCCGCCGTCTTTAGCAGTTTTACTTTTGTTAAAGTTTTAATGTTACACGGTAGTAATAAATATTCCTTATCTGTTTCGGGAGATCTAAGGTAATTGGTGAAAGGGTTTGACAATAAAATGATACGTTTTGTTCACGAGTAAATATCAATGAAATGCGATTTCTAGAAACTGCACTCATCGAGTTTAGTCACATTTTTGTACGCTAATTAGTGAGAAATGAGCTTGATTTTTTTTTATTAACAATGAGTTATTCCTTTTCCATACTTGATATGTCAAGGTCGCGTCTTCTTTATGATGATGAACGGAAGCGTTTTAGCGTAGAGAAGTCTATGCTTACTATTGATGGTATTTCCTTATACGCCGCACAATGTAAATAGGATTACAGATAGTCGTACTCAGCCAGTTCCTGTGCTGACTTTCGCTTATTAATATTTCTTTTGATAAAAGGGAAATCATGTCGCGCCAGTTGACAAACGACTGCAGACAATGTGCAGTGAAGGTGGGTAATAATCAAGGTCACGGGCCGTGCTAAACACCGAAACCAACGTTTGAAATCAAAAGTGATCACGGTTAACCGGTGTGAATATGTTGGGATTGCGTAAACGGAAAGTTTTAGATAGTTATGCATGTGTTCGGCGGAGAAATTAAATAAAGCAACAAACCAAACAGGTTGATAACAAACGAGAACTTGTCACATTACGTGCAGCTTCAAAACTGGTCAATCTTAAACTGGATAACATGCTGATTTATTATTATTACCAATAAATGTTATAACAAACTTTTTTGCCAGTCTATTAGGTAACTGCCTAGTAGGAAGTAAAATAACTATCGCAAAGTTTAGTAATGATCGTTCATGGTCTTTGAGGCGTGTATTTTGAAGGGAGTGTGAAGGCCATAGATTCTTGGCCACAAGGAAGAATCGAAAACATGAAAGACCTAGTCATAAAACACATAAGATAAAAAACACGACAGAATTATCGCAACAAGTGAGTTCTATTTACGAGCGTATTCTGATTCGACACCGATTATATTCCCACATGAGTTATGACTTGAATCGTTCAACAGGTTATATGCCGTGCCTGTACCAGATAAATACTTCCGTGAACGGACGAATTACCGAAAGATCGTTTGCAGTGTTTTAGTGCGACGCCTCCATCGATTTCTGAACAATACGTGGGCGGCCGATGCATTGCCGGTCCATAAACGGAAATCTTGTTTACCTACTTGTCTTCCCTTTAGGATAACTGATATCGGTGCTCGACAAGGTCTCTTATTAAATTGGCTCTTGATAAGTTCAGAATGCAATATCGTTTACCGTCGCGATAGATGCAACCTAATCATTGTTTTTATATTGGCATTTATTACAATCGATCCTTGAACACAATAGATTTAAATAACTAAACCTCTTCCGCAAACGTGATGCGGGTCGTTTGAAACACTGACGGTGGTGTAAACATTACGATTGCACACGTAAGAACCAACATTCATTTAATTATTTTATTTTTGTCGAAAAAGGCATCAAATGGCTTGATTAGCATAATCGACTACTATGAGCCGTCACGGTTTGTCTTTATTTAGTAAGTTTCACATATAAACCTACAGTGTATAATTGTAACTGCATAGCGTTGAATAAATTATCGATAAAATGTCATATTAAAATGCTAATATGTGTAGTACTTAAAAGCGTTACGGCGTTAGTAATTTCTTTAAGTGTATGCTTAGTCCGATAGTATGCGATGGTCAATGTCATTGCTACTATACAATATGTAGACAAATCGGTACGACTACGGCAAGCCTAACAAAGGACTAATCTACCTGTGACTCAAAAAGGTTACTCAGTTTGACTAGTTTCCTGATTATGCCGTGCCTTCAAAACACATGTAAACGTTACTAATCGAACAAAAACATAAATACATGATTATTGGCCTTATCATTAAATGCACGCTTGAGAACACGCCAAGCATCAAATTATTCCTAATTCGGATAAACAACCCGCAGATTATAAATTCAATCAGCTTAGAAATATAGAAAAAGGTCAAGATTACAACACACGCTGAAGGATATGTGATACCCACTTAGTACATACACTTGGCCTTATTTGAAAAACGGCAACAAAATAAAAGTGACAGCTCTTGTGATACATTCAATGTCTCGCTAACAAGTTAGAACAGTTTAGCTCGACCGAAAAACGAACGACAAAATAATGAGTTCATTTCACTGGGAAATAAAGACTGTAGGTACATTCATACGAATATTCAAGACAAAAAACTTAAGTGCGTCTTCGTCAATTGAGGTTAACACAATCATTTGCGAATGATGAGTCAAGCAGGAGTCAAGCTAACTGTATCGGTCTAGGTACCAGCCCGCTCCAATTACCTACTTTTGCGGATCACATTACCTGCACTCAAAACCTCTGTACGATTCATTGCCATCCACTGTACCATCTTTGTACAAATCATAACTCGATGCCGACCAGTATCATTTGTACAGATGTATATATGACACATACATATAAAATATACGTCTTACCCATATATTTTGTATTGGTAGTGAACATAATGCGTATGTGTCACAAAGGTTAAACTGGCCAGACAATTTGAAATACGTACGTACATATAGAAAAGACAGTTTCATTCGCTTTGATTTCAAGTATAAACATATGATCATCTATACCTACACATAATAGCTTCGTCCTGAATGACTGACTGACGGATCAACGCACAGAATAAACCGCTGATCGTAGAGACTTAAAACTTTGAGAGTGTGTTCTGTGTATCACGTAGTGATCCGATAAGAACGGATTTTCCAAAACCTTTACCCCTGAGGGGATGAAAACCCGGGGCAAAATTTATATGGAAAAATGTGATTTCTTGGTCCAGGCTACTTTAAATTTTCGATAATCAATCTTGAACAAATTCCGCATTTTATTGAAACGCATGGTCTAACGGACTAGAAAAATATTTTGGAGATTTTTGCATCGAAGTGGATATCAAAACTGCATGAAAACTCCATCTGACGGACTTAATGACTGACATTTCAACGTATAACACAAACTACTATGATAAAAATAGGGTTGTTTATGTGAACTACTGCCACGTTTGGTGCTAATTTAATGTTATTTAATATATTAACCATTTTGGTGAAATATAAAAAAAAAATAAGAATATAAGAGTATATAGAGAGAAAATAAGAAAATCTTTTTTTACAATTTTAGGATAATCAACCCACACACAATAAAATAAGGGAGTGAAAATTTTATCGGAAGTCCGCCAAATTTAATGGAAGCTAAATGAAAATTAGTATTTACCTTTGTGATTGAATATAATGAAACGTGTAATTTTTTTATGATAATCAGGATAATGATTGTGATAATCAGGATGCAGATTTGTTTAGAAGTGCGTAAGTTTTGATGTAAGCAGAATGAAACTTAGTATTTGGCTTTGCGGTTTAATATAATGGACAATATTTTTAGGATTATTAGATAATCAAGCCCTAAGCGGGTAAAATAAGTTGCAAGAGTATATGAAAGTATGGTACTTTTGATCCAAGCTGAATTAAACTTCGTATTTAGCTTTGTGGTTTTACATCAACGTTGTTGGAACATCAACCCGTAAGAGAGTGAAATTGGGGTTAACAGTTTCATTTGAAGTCAGCCAATTACACAAGCAGAAAGATACTTAGTATTTGTCTTTGTGTTTTCAGTAGCTATCATTTCAAGAGCTAGCTACTTGTCCCCGGGTTTAGTACATTTTACACACGAACCCTACATTTTTCGGGAATAAAAGTAACCTGTGTAATTTTATCAGGCTGTAATCTATGTCCATGCGAAATTTTATTAAGATTCATTCAAGGATTCTGTAGCATGATGGAGTTACAATTATTCATCCATCTAAACTTTCTCATTTATCATTTTACATATAAGTAATAATTATTTAGGTGCGTTAGGGCTCTTTCGAGAAAATTAATTTAAAGTAGCACATGAAAACGTAGCCCGTCAGGTGGCAAAGACGTAACCAGAAAATAGTAGCTTTAATACTTGAAATAAGGCACAAAAAAGACATTAGCTATCTTATAGTAGCACAAGAACACTCCGTTAAGGATTTTTATCTGAATTATGTTTTTGCATAGGCATGATTAACACTTACGACACTGTTGCTATGGCAATGCAATATGCTAATTGCATATTTTGAAACTTTAAACGACCAAAGTCTGGGTACATTGCTTCTAGTTCATCCCGCTTCGCATTGTTTTATGTGTTTAGTTACTTTTATTGAGCTTGCATCAAATTTAGCAGATTTTCAAAAAAGTTTCAATCCCTAATTTATCCTCTTAGGGGTTGATTTTCCGACAATGATGAAGATTTTCCATTACCTATATACAATCAAGATTCTTAAATTATATTGCAATAAAAAATGATCGGAGTTTCAAACAAACTTATTTTTTATCCCCTTAGGGGGCGAATTTCCTAAAAATACATTGCGAATATAACCTTTTAATCTGTTACTAAATATTTAGCCGCAAAAATCTTTAAGTCTACTGAGAGATATCGGTAGATAAATCTCACTTGATAATTTATCATTCTATATTAGATCAGTGGAACACGATTCACTCGTCGTCGGCGCAGCCAACTGGTTTCTCAATAATAAATAGAACTACACCAATATGGTATAAACAATACCACAAATTAATTATCGAAGTAATGTCAGTCAGTATGACCCACTTGCGCGAGATACAGATACGTGCTCGACCCACGCAACCCGACTAGAATAATACAATACGATATTGTATGCTCGTCAATTCCATGAAGCTTTATGCATAAACATGGGGTACAACCCCTAGGGCCGTTTCTCGCAGATTACTATCCGATTATAATCTCTGAAAAGAACGAGACTCATCTTTATTTTATTTTTCATTTCGTAGCGCATGGAATCTCTTAATTAAGACTGTCGTCGACAGGCTATAAAATTAATCAATTAGTGAAAAATCCAATTAAAGGTGACGCCTGTTCGTCTAGTGAGTGGCACACCTACCTAAAATCATTGAGCGTAAGATTTTATTTAATCTAGTGACATTTAAAACACACTTCTATAAATCATTACTACAAACTTGGTTTTGAAGTCTTAATATAGATATACTTGTGTTTTATATTAATTAAATGAATTAGTCTAAAACTCGGCTGCTAAATTGAAAAGGGTAAAACAAGTACTACATAATTATTAATTATATGAGAATAGACATTATTATCTTACTAATATTAACTAATATTGTTAAGGCGAAAGTTTCAAAGGATAGATGCTTGTTATTCACTCTTACCAGAAAAGCTGAATGGATCTGGATGAAATTTGGCTGTCAAATAATTTAAAGCCTGTAATAACAAATAAAAAAAATAAAAAAATATACGTGACGAATAGATAACCTCTTTCCTTTGGGAAGTCGGTTAAAAAGTAAGCTACTTTGCGGTTCTCCTGGGATGTTTTTTGATTCTTGACGGAGCAAGAATTTGTTAGCATATGAGTTAGCATATTGGTAGATAAGTTGTCAGAGAATTATATAACCACCTTTTTATCTTTGTAACGGATGGAAGATAATAGTATATACTGTAAGGTGCTACTCGTGTTGACAGTTGAGTTACAATTTTCTATCATGTTTGATTGTTTCTTGTATTAAGTCAAATCGACTGAGCTGTTGAAGGTGCAATAAACGAGCATACATATATGTTCGAAAAACATTGCCTTGTGACTCTGTCGGGTAAAAAGCAACACTGAGATATCGAATGTGAGTAACACATGTGCATACATTTATAATTCGGCACAACCGATTATCTCTCATCTGAATACAATGAAGATCTGTTGCCCGATTGACTTAGAGGCATCGTGTAACATATTTTGAAACCATTAGTCAAACCGTTACACGCATTACAACGGAAACAAGAAAAAAACGACAAGAAATATTGATTGTATGTAAGAAACTGTTTATGCTCAACTTATTTATGTGGGCACACTTTGTGATTTAATAGCAATTAAACTAGTTTATTGCCTATTAATTCTGTAAAACCAGGTTTAATTAATGTTCGTTAATAAAAGTAGAGCCTTTCATACATTTGATATATCATCCATTTCACGACACATTTGTATCCAATTCATAGACAAAAATAATTTGAACTTTCATACTTTAGAATTTTTTACTTGGAAATATATTTCTTGTATACATGTTTTAAAAAATGTCCACATTATAAATAGAAGGAATTTTAAAAGTAATCAGATACTACTAATCAGGTTTACTACGAAGGAAGTTCAAAACGGTGCATGATAAGGTAATAGGATAATGTAAAACGAACTTGATATTTTTTAAAATATTCTAGACTTTTAAATGCAAAAATGTACGCAACCGTAAATTGGACGAGCTAAATCATTATTTTTCAAAAACAACTTTCACCAACACACCCCCTACCACCCACTATCGTTACGGTTTAAGTTCGTATTTTATATATTTTTCAATGTATACGCGCTAAACGAAAGGCTAAACACCTAATTTAATGCGAGAAGTTTCAATTTAAACTAATTAGTCTCTGCTAATTATGAATTTCTTTTCCAAATTTGATTGACATTGTAATAGCGAAAGTGAAAATTATGACACGCTTTATAATTCCAACGGAGAAAGGCATTTACAAAACTTTTTGAGTGTTTTAAGAAGGAATGTTTTATGTTTGAAGCCAAATAAAATTGATGACTTTCATAATTAAATTTGATGTAATCTATCATATCTAAAAATGTAGTCGACGGGATCTTAGTTCAGGAAGCATCTGCGTAATCAATCATATGGCGAAGGTTAAGTTGTTAGAAGTTAACAATAACGTTATTTTAATGATGTATCGATGAATACAAAGGGCACATATCCAACTCATATTAAGTGGACCCTGACTTCCAAGAACTATAACTCGCTCCAAGTAGTATGCGAATCCTTCTTGAGATTAGTCACAGATGCGTGTTGTTTCACCTGAGGTCTAGAGAACAATATCGCTATACGGCAGAGATTGATGTGATAGTACCTTCGCAGTATGATCATGGACTGGAGTTAAACCCGTTTTCTGTCTTCGTTAAAAATGTATATTGAAAATGAAACACGTCAAGATTAAGATAAGCACGTTATTTATTGATGATTGAGTATATCAGATTTGTAATATTAATACAATTGTTGACGGTAATTTATCACAGATGGTTTTTGTGGTTTCACTTCATAGCGATAGGGTAGTGTTTATTACATGAATAATAGACTGTGCGATAACGTTATCACATTATAGGGACGACAGTGCAAGACGTGGAACGATTGTTTTCAATAAACATCCGACTGTCATGAATGTCACGGCAGAACAATACAGATGCAGTAATTACCGTTCTTGCACGCGGCGGCGGTACTTTCTACGACGGTACACGTTCCACAATGAACAATCACATTATTATACTTTTTGTGTATATTAGTAAAAGTAAACATAGCTGCCTCCGAGCGTTTCTTTACAAGGCACATCTGTTTTCATTAGGGTTACCGCAGACACCGAACAGAATGTTTGTTAATCTAAACGCGCGTGACGTAAAATGAGACAGGCTTTACAATTCGAATGTGGGACATTTTGTACATATCGCACATCTATCTACCCTTTATTTGTGTCACCTGTACATTTGAAACATTTAAAACATGGCCGACAAAGTCATAACATAATCAAATCATTTTAAGATTTCAATCTACATTTGAAAATAATATCACGAATTGTATCTAACTCGTTAACTGACCAAATAACGTTAGTTTTATCGTATTAATTGTCTTCGCAATTGATGAGATTCTGTTTTCTCTACAGCTGAACTTACTCTACCACCCAATGTAATAACGAAGTACTATAAGGGCTCATCAACCATCATCCTTGTGTTTCAATGACTATAGGAGACGGAGGCTAATTTCCATCATAGCCCGTGCCTTATCGTTAGGTTAAAGTATTCAAGAGTTAGTAGAATTTATGTTTATTACATCTTTTGTTCTATTGTCACGTCTCTACGTGTCTCTCTGGAAAGCAAATCTTACAATATGAAAGTGAAGATACAGACTTTAAATAAATTTAAGACGAAAAATAAATGTCAAGCACCTAATAACAAGAAATAATTTAAATTACATATGCCCAAAACTATTAGTTTCGTTGCTGATAAAGATTGAGTGCGGGCGCATCCGTGGAATAATTAGTGTTACAAAAATATGAAAAGTATAGTCTGCTACATATATTTTTAATTAAGTATTGATGATATTTAAATACACTGACCGCTGTAGGGTCCAGTACGCTCAAATAAGCGCTCACTGAGCGTGAAACGATGTACGGCGACAAAGGTCACTCATGTGTGCTTACCAACCATGCGTTCGATAGGATAAAAAAAATATCAAAACGTTGCTATTATAAGCAAAGGTGCTGTTTATATTAACATATATTCTTGTTACACGTATATACAATGTACTTACAAATATTTTTTCTACGGAGCGAGATGTATTGTGAATATTTGATAAGTAATAGAAATTCTAATTTATCACTCACTAATGGTTTTTCCATATAAAACTGTTATCTTTCATTTTACCGTATGACAAACAAAAAATAATCATTCGGAAATATTGTGAATCATCAGCTATCTCTAATTCCGGCAATATTGAGGAAAACCCACATATAAAAATTGTATAACATAATTTAATCATAAAACGCCCATATGCACATAAAACGAAGTGGACAACTGGACAGGAGAGTGCGCAATAAACGCATATAGGGGGACTGTAAACAATTTCACTTTTATGATAATAACAATTAAACGGGTAATCTGGGCTTCGCATAAATAAGCCTACACTCGCTTTCGTCTCCCAAAAATGGCAATAGCAATAACGATGAGTAATGAATAGAGAGCTGTTTTAATTCGCGCCGCTGCCTGCGCCCACGCACCGCCGCTGCGCCGCCGCGCCGGCCAACCACTCGGAACAATGATTACTGGTTTACTTTCTCGATTGACTCACTGATTCATTGTACGCGTCTAGCTTAGAATTAGATTAATAAAGCCGCTCTCAATTATTCTCAGAAGATCCCAATTCACAGGTCAACAAAACTTTCGATAGCTACGCCCGATGACATGTGGGGATAATGTACGTGGCCTGTCAATTTGTCAACCGCCCACTCACTACGTAGGTGTCAGCAAGGCTAGTGAGTGTTAGATCTAACAAAACATAAGGGAAGCTAACTTAACATCGATCGCTTATGACGACGTGCTATACAACTCATTGCTATACAATACAAATGCAATTGTTATGGTTTAATAATAAAATAAATATAGAGAAATTTCATTTAAGATTTTCAGACGAATGATTTTGAAGCATGCTATCAATTTTGCAACGTAACTTTTTATGTGAACACGTATTTACGTGTAATTTCTTTAAATCATCGCTCGGGAGAAAAGAGTAAAACGCCTCTCACTTCAGTTAAAAGCCGTCGTGCATTAAACGTATTTGTTTTGTAGTACGAATGTAAGTAGACAGTCCAACAACAAAATATTTGCGGTTATGCAGAAAATACAAAGCCGCAAACAGACCTCCGTGTCGACCCTGAGAAGTGCGATGTGCTCGCAAATCTGCATCAACAATAGCCACCTTCTCCGGCAACAGATGATGAATTATTAACTGGTAAGTCGGAGAAATCCGTGTAATAAAAACATTAAAACCCGCTAAACGCCAGTCGAAATTGCGCACTAAGGATTCCGTACAAATATCTTTAAAACACGGTAATAAATCACGTTTAAGAGCCCCCCTTAAATATATATTTTTATTCTGTTTTTAGTATTTTTTATCTTGTTATCATACCGGCAACAGAAATACCTCATCTGTCTAAATTTTAACTGTCTAGCTATACCGGTCCATGAGATACAGTTTGGCGACAAATTGACGGGCCCCTAGAACAAAATCGCATATGAAAAACTACCAATTTACAGTATGAAGTTTTGTGGATTGTAATAGCTATTTAGGAACTTATTTAATAAGTTCCTAAATAGCTATTACTATGACTTTCCTTAGACCCTCTTTCTTGGCACAAGTAATCAATGTTTGTGTGTCCACAAAACGACCACACAAAGCTATGAAGCTTTAGAAGTCTTGTGGACTATTGGTAATTTTTCATATACGATTTTGTTCTAGGGGCTTGCCGAGATGGACAACGGAGTCTTAGCGATAGCGTTCCGTTTACACCCTTTGGGTACGGAACCCCGAAAACAAACTTATCGGAGGACATTTTATGCAAACAATTGACGGCGCACCGTATTTAATATTAACACGAGTTTGGACAGTGCGGAAAACAAAAATTTACGGCTTCCGCGATGAGGCCTTCCAACATTCAACCGGACGGCCTTCGAGTACGCTGTGTATTGTCTAACAAAGGAGTACGTTTTGAAAACAAGAAATTATTATGAAAACAAAAAAAAATCCGAGTAACTGCTCAAACTAAAATTTGCAATCTGTTTTTTTGTTTTTCAACAATTTACTTAATTTGACACTTTTTAGGAGTTCGTGGCTAGAAAAGTAAATAAACATTTTTATTTCTACAATGGTCTATTTACTAGCTTTCAGTTGATATCTATATTGGTTTTTCTAATCGCAAGTGCCACATTTAAAAATTATATGATCTAGTCACATTGCAAACTAAGTCGTTTTGAATGGTATGTCATATGTTACAATCCGTTAAGCCGCTTTGGTTGCAGCGCGTGCCAATAAACAAACACACATATAAACAAACAAACGATGATTTAAAAATATAAAAATACAAAAAATATTAATCTACTAAAGTTATCAGCATTGCAATATAGTGTCGAATTGGAAGTCTTTTATTGATAAATACGAGTATGTGAGTGCCATACATTTAGAACGCCTTAACCGGCATATTCAATTTTTGGCGCAATTTAATTGTAACCCAAAAATTTACTAAATAAAGATCTTTCTTTCTTTCATACATACATAAATATGCTCGAAAAACATTACTCTCCTAACGCAGTCGGGTAAATACGAAAGGTACGGATTATGTACGTATATTGTTTTGGCTGCGCTTGCGCACGCGACACAGATCCGTCTTTGTCTTCAATTTGTAGTATAAATATAGTGTATGCAACTATTATGTGCATGTATTTGAAATGTTGCCAAGTATAAAATTTTCTATTACGTTTGAAGGGTTTTGTGTTGTAATGTTACGACATATATGAACATAAACGATAGCTCTGACTAATAAAGCAAGCAATAGAAATTTCATTATGAATACGTTTGACGACCCGCGTTGCGCAGCGGTTACCATACCGGTCTACACGCAGTGGGTTCGATTCCCGGCCACACAGGTATCTGAATGAGGAGCTTAGATTCTTGTTCTGAGTCTGGGTGTTTGTGTATTTCGTCTTTGTGTGTATCCATGGCACCCACGACAGGAGAAAATCCTACTGTGGGGCTATGAGTGTAGAAAACGTTATAAGTTTTTTAAGTTTTTTTAAGTTTAAATGTTGATGCTCTTTTAAATCCGCAGTTGCTGTTGCCATAACGATTAGATTATTATTTTTATACAATTTTTTATATATGCACACGAATATGTTACGGCATTTTCTATATCACTTTTTTTAGAATTATTAGTCAAAGACAAAAATAATATTATACTTTATAGTACCTACAATCATGTGATCTTTTTTATGGCTTTGGTAACTGCAGTATGTACCGAACTCTTATAAGGCATCCTCTTCAGTAGTTTACTTATGACAGATGGGTCGTAATTTCATAATGATGCCTATTCCAGATACAATAAAGTGATAGGCTATATGGAAACATCTGACAAAGATGACTTGTGTCACAGCTTTTACTAGGATATTATCCAGAATCGGTTCGTTTGTGAGAGAAAATAAATTTTAAAGGACATGGCCAAGTTTTGTACGAAAATTTGCATAGTTATCGAATTTATTGTACACGCATATTTGTTGGCGTTTAGGATTCCTGAAGGTTGGTAAATTCGATTGCTATAAATAAAAAAGTCGTTTGTAAACAGTTTCCTTGTACCTTTTGTTATATTGCTAGTAAAGTGAATTATTAATAAGACTTTGACGTTTATGTCGTTTATTACGCCTTGTTAAACGCGTTAAAACGTTTCGTTTCATGATTTTTATGCGCTAAATAAAAAAGAGATATTAACGTACTTCAGGTACATTACATAGTATACATGGTGAGGAACTTTCAATAATATTATTTTGATTTATATTGTTCCATCATGGCGGCAATTGATAAACGATACGTAAAATTACTTATTATTTTGAAACGGACTGACAAGTGTAGAGAGGTTGAAAACTATGTGTTAATTATATTTTTAGATTTTTATTGTACAATATATTTTCCACGTAGAATGTATTTTTATGTATTTTTGGGAAACTCCTTTGAACCCCTTACTTACAAAAATAAATAAAAAACATATTGTGAATCATATTTACTAATCTCCCGGATTAGAAAATACGCGTTACCGTCATCTAGAGGTTCAAGTGTATTTTTAAGTGTAAAAAATGACTTATTCATTGAATTTGTGACATCTGGTATTCAGCGTAATACTCGCGAATACTGATTTTTGATAACGAGGTGATGGTATACTTCTTTTATTCTGATTCAAGATAATAAACCTAAAACCCTAATACGTCTTGTAAACTTGGAACTGTAACCCTTACCATTACCATTGTCAATTAGCGTAAAAAAAAGAAGTAAATGATCAAATGTTACATATATTATTTTTATATATTTTTGAATACAAGCATAGAAACAGTTTGAACAGAACCGAGTACAATAAATAAACTAAAATTCAACAACTACTTCCTTACATATCTAATCCTGTTTACATATTTACAATAGATACAATAGTTTCGGTTATATTGTATGCGCGAGCGCACATCGACGCGGGCGCACGTACCGCGTGTCTGGTGACCCCCGACCCACGCCGGGTTCGACGCCCGCGCCGCCCTCCGCCCTGGGCCCTCGCCGGGACCTCAGACAACGCTATCACTCCATCGGCTAGTCTAACCATGCTTATTATTCAGCCCTTCGGAAATAGAAGGGAACTTATTAAAAACTATGGAATTTGATAGTTTGTAAGAAGTCAAATGTTTTAAGAATTCCTAACAGAATCTCTCGGGATACAGACATTGAATCCTAATGTTAAAATGGCATTAAAAATAGAAGTAAGCTTTAAGGAAAACTTCGAAACAAGTAGGTATGATATAAAGAAACAGCCGTAAGTTTTCCTATAATTGTGAGTGACGAGCTGCGCGGGCGCACCTGCTGGCAATTACACACAAGCGGACATGTGTAGTTAAAATAACGAGCTACCTGTGGAACCTGTCAGTTGCAAGTGAAACTAGACGTGGCTTACTGTACTTTTATGTACCTGACTTAAACGGATTGAACCTTCGTTTGACAGTTACCGCAAATTAGAACCGCATGTCTCATACGTTATAGACATACAACGACACGAGCGCTTATTTTCTTAATTTCCGGTATTTTGATCTTGATCGTACGGTATTTTACCGTCGCGTTAATAAACGATCAGAGCTAGAATGCAAGCTTTTTGATTTCAAGTTATGGATCATTAGAATGAATCGTCCGATCGAGTAACGGATTCCGATTGACGTGTGTTTTGCATCGAACGCATTGGTTTATATCGCCGGATTAGGTTGAATTATACATGTAGTTAGCCCCTAGAGGGCTCTCGTCTGTGATAGGTACAGAAGGCGATCATGTCCGCGAGCTGGTCGCAGGGGGAGCGGGGAGAGGGGAATGTGCAACGGCGAGAGGTGCACAATTCGCGTTCGTAGGCGCAGGCGGCTGTCGCGAGTCAACGTACTGGGACCGGTTCGTTAATCGATCCCGCCGACCCGCACTCCTGGCCACTCCTAAACGCAACTAGGTATAACGGCTCTTCCACAACTAGCCATCTTGTCCTGCGCTCGTTCTGCGTTGCACACGTTTAACTCATTTCATGGATGCTGAACACCGTTACAGAACTTTTAATTAGTGTTATATTACTTCCGTACTTCGTGCGTAAATAGGTGGTCGTTGCATATTCGTCGACTGACTATTATCCCTCTGTTGGGCACGGTTCTCCTCTTAATGTAAGAAGCGTTTAGGTCGTAGTTGCGTTGGGTAAGTGCAAGTTAAACAATTTCACACGTTACGCAAGTGATAATTGATTTCGAATGCGCAAATAACTAAAAATCAAAGCTATTCCTACGCGTCATTGACGAGATTGAGTTTCAACTATTAGGCTCAATCACTGCTTCTGATAAGTACTTAGGCGTACCTTCTATAATTTCGTGTAACGACGAATAGCTAAGAAATGTCTTGATATCGATTATGTAAGATTTGCGACAGGATGACGTAGTCGATCTCTCGAAGGCAATTGTCCGCACTTACCAAATTACACCAGTCAATGCACTGAAAGTTTGTCAACGAACGGGGCGACCGTCTGTTTTCTATAAAACGATCAAAACGGCGTTAAATTTGGCGACGACAATTCGCTTGATTTCCGTTGACGGCAATGGCTTCATTGATCGCAATTTAATTGTCTGAACGCGACGATATATGCGATCGCTCGTATTCATACAAATCCATACAATATATAAAAACTAAATATTACATATACGCATTTGTAAAAAGTAGTTTGGTGGACAGAATAAGTAATATAAATCTCTATAATAACGTATTTTTGTTTGTCTGTATGTTTGAAATCGCAATGAAGCAAAACTACTAAATTTAATCTAAAAGAATGAAAATATATTTATATTTTTCACGTCTTGATGTAACAGTTAGTCTTTTTAACCGACTTCCAAAAAGGAGGAGGTTATCAATTCGTCTGTATTTTTATTTATTTTTTTTTTTTTTTTATATTTGTTACCTCATTTCTCCGGACTGGGTGAACCGATTTAGATGATTTTTTTTTATTTGAAAGGTAGTGCGTGTCATAGGGTCCCATTTTTTTTTAGTATTTTTTTGACTAGGGCATCCATAAGAAAAACGCATAAGTCTTAAATTTGCATTTTCAATGTACGCGATAAATGTATGAATAACTCAATATCCCGCCAACCGATTTTGATGATTCTTTTTTTATTAGAAAGGATGTACTCCAGGGGTAGTCTGATAAGAGTTTGATAAGGTTCTAATCGTAGGATCTTCAACTTTTTGGAGCAAAATAATAAAATTAGTGATAGTCGGCCGAACCTTAGCTGGAGAAGTCCAATTGAGTAAAATATAGAATAAAATTACTATGTAGGTATTTACTATGAAAAATTTGACCTTCAACTCTTCAATCCTGATGATGCAGGGGTACTGCTAGCCTGAACTATAAAAGTTGGTCGTTTGATGTTTGCGAATATATAATGAAATTGTTAAGCAAATTCATGGGACAAAAATTTGACCTTCAACTCCTCAACCCTGATGATGCAGGGGTACTTAAAGCCAAAACCATAGGAATAAGCCATTTGGTGCTTACGTATATGTTATAAGATTACTGAGCAAAAACATAAGATGAAAAATTTGACCTTCAACTCCTCAACCCTGATGATGGAGGGGTACTTCAATCCTAAACCATAGAAGTTGGCAATTTGGTGCTTACGGTTATGTAAAGAAAATACTAAGCAAAAATATAAAATCAAAAATTTGACCTTCAACTCCTCAACCCTGATGATGAAGGGGTACTTCAATCCTAAACCATAGGAGTTGGCAATTTGGTGCTTACGGTTATGTAAAAATAATACTAAGCAGAGGCACAAAATTAAAATTTTGACCTTCAACTCCTCGACCCTGATGATGAAGGGGTACTTCAATTCTAAACCATAGGAGTTGGCAATTTGGTGCTTACGGGTATGTAAAAATAATACCAAACAGAGGCACAAAATTAAAATTTTGACCTTCAACTCCTAAACCCTGATGATGCAGGGTACTGCAAGCCTGAGCCATAGAAGTTAGCCACCTGGTACTAACGTATATGTTATAAGATTCATCCATCCATCCATCAGCCCTTTGATGTCCACTGCTGAACATGGGCCTCCCCTAATCAAAGGGGGTTTTGCCAGTAGTCACCGCGCCTGGCAAGCGTGTTGGTGACCGCAGTGAATGTTGGAATTTTACAGGAGATGCTGCTGCCCATCTCCTGGATGATTTTATCCCTTAGTCGCCTCGTACGACATCCACGGGAAGAGAGGGAGTGGTGCTATTCAAGACCGACACCACACAGCCAAGTTATAAGATTACTAAGCAACAATATAAGATGAAAAATTTGACCTTCAACTCCTCAACCCTGATGATGGAGGGGTACTTCCAGAGGGGGCGCCCTGTTTGTATGAATTGTAAAAGTGTTTTATGTTTAATTTTTGTGAATATGTAGATGCACAAAGCAAACTTAGAGGCTTTATTTAAATACAAACATAAAAATATAGTCACTAAAAAGTGTAAAATAAAAACTTTTTAACAAAAAATATCTACCGACTTCCATGTCACAAAAAAGTAAAAAATAATTTAAATATATTTTGGTCTAGAACATACTCAGTACTTAGTACATAGTTCTGAAGTCGGTGCTCATATAGGACGTAGTTACCGTCGTCCAGCGAAATATGTCGAGCACCGACTTCAGGACTATGTACTAAGTACTGAGTATGTTCTAGACCAAAATATATTTAAATTATTTTTTACTTTTTTGTGACATGGAAGTCGGTAGATATTTTTTGTTAAAAAGTTTTTATGTTATTCATCTTAAAACTTAAAAAAAACTTAAAACGCTTTCTACACTCACAGCCCCACAGTAGGATTTTCTCCTGTGTCGTGGATGCCATGGACACACACAAGACGAATACACAAACACCCAGACCCAGAACATGAATCTAAACTCATCATTCAAATACCTGTCTGGCCGGGAATGGAACCCGGGACCCACTGCGTGTCAGACCGGTATGGTAACCGCTGCGCCACGCGGGTCGTCATCTATTACTTCATCTACTACTTCAATAGGTATTGCAATTTAAAGCAATGCAAGCAATATCTTTAAACGTGGGTAAAATCGCAGCTAGCTAGCTAGTATTCAAATATAATTCGAGTGTCTACATGTCAAAATAACAGCTTTTTTGTTAAATGGCAATGAAAGTATATTCGGTACTTATAACATTTTTTTACCTTCCGTTTCTGCTAATCTTCGAAACGACTGCACCAATTTTGATCGGACTTTCACTTAGCAGACAGCTGATGTTAGGAATAATTTAGCCTCATTACTTTCGTTTTGCCAAAATAATAAAGGACTCTCAATGAAAATATAATATATTGAAATCTCGGGAGTATTTTACTGCACGCTCACCACGTTTACACTTGGCCTCTGTGTCCGGCGATAATGTAATTGACATTATCAGTCTCCATTGAAAAAATTGTATTTTATTATTTTTGAACGTTTTAAATGATTTATCATGTCATGTTAAATTTCTTTAAACGCCGGTGACACCGCAGCGGACAGTTAGTTACTGATAAAGTTTGTATAATTATATTACTAAGATTACAAAAATGTTAATTAGACTGGCTGGCTAGTAAATTTCTCAGTAAAGCCAAATTTCTCACGAGGATCGTTGTTTTATAAGAATCCAGTGGCAAATGAGAATGGACTCTCCCGGATAAGCAGTAGTAACTGTCGGCTATGACCATGTGTGACCAACTCCATATAGAACGGGGGACTTATATGAAGCCCAAATTGACAAAAATCCTAAAGGTGTTACCAGTTTAACGCTCTTGAGCAGTAAGGTAAACTCCTCATATGTATGTCAGTCGATTGGCGAAAACACCTATGGAAATTTACCAATATGTAAATACCCATTAATCAAATTACATTATCGCGTCCGCATAAGTGTAGTAAGTATTTGATTAATTACCATTATTAAGGACAGTGGAAGTGACCGAGTTACAAGAAATTATATGACATTTGTATACTTAATGATAAATACAAGCTCTGTGATAGTATTGAAACTGTTTTTACACACATTTACACACACCTATAATGTTCGCCTAGCGTTCGAAACTAGATCGTAATCAAGAAGATTTGAAAGATTTTTACTGTACACATAATATTTCACAATAGGTATCAAAAAAAAAAGATGAAAATCAAATCACAAATAAAAGAGAAAAAGGTACTGAACAGTTTTGTCGTCGCCCATTTATATATAGCAAATTCTGACATCGTCGATAATTTTGTAAAGCTGTCATTGGACACCCATTCAACGAATACAAACGAAATAAAATTTTCTCCTAGACTTTATTGCGTACGAATATATTCAAGTCTCTCTATCAACATACAATTTGGCACCGAATAATAATCTAATATTAGAAAAGTATGTACCAAGTGACAAGATTTATTTATGCCCGAGATAGAACTCCCAGTCTTTGTCTCGGTCATTAACTAGCCGACAATGAAAGACTCAAGACCCACATCGAAAATACACCCTAACAAATATAAGTCAATATAAGGAGGATTGCAGTGAAAAGATTTATCTAAAATTTCTTGTCAAACTGTAAAATGGTAGTGCGGAAGATAAATAACAAAAATATAATAAATTAAGATCGATTTGAAAAATAAGAAATGGTTATTTTACGTTCATACTATGCCTAATTATACACACTATATTGAAGTATCTATTCAGTCTATTTTTCAGTTTTGGTAATTAGGTATGCTAAGGCTGTCCCTTTATTTTGTTATTGAGGGGGAAACCTTCAAAAGGTACCCGTCGCCGTGGTAGCAACGCCGGGGATTATGTGGGTGGGTTATGTGGAATTTTTACCTCATTAAAACCCCCCGGTGGCCGTCCTCAGCGCTGCGAGGAGAACTCCGGGATCTCCAACGGAACACAACCAGAGTCCTCCGAGCGCGATGCCCCTTTCGGGCTCTTCCCCAGTGAGCATTTGAAGTCACTGTATCTCCTGGTGTTTACGACGGCATGCGGCTACACATGCCATCGTCCTACCCGCGGTCGCTTTTCTGGACCGTTCGACCTCCCACTCTAGACGCCCGCAACCCCCTTTTTTTAGTCACCTCTTACGACAGGCAGGGTATAACGTAGCCCTATTGTGGTCCCGGAACTACAGCGACAATGGTAAGGCTGACCTATTAAAATGAAGCTTCAAAACTTAGGACTCCGCATAACAAAGATTCAGGTGAGACTATTTGGGGTAGTTCACTATTTCTATTACATAATAATATTATCCATTTATTTACGGTCATACTCTTACTGTAGCATTAATAATATTTAACAATATGCGCGACATATCACTCACCTCGTTAAGAAATTAACGTTTCCGCGTAAACTGTCACGCAGTTATATCTTTATAAAGTGTACTTCCTTACAAGCCGTGGTTACCCAATTTAAGACGGCGTTCATTTGTTAAAATTACCTTGTTTTTTGTAAAGTCCTTAATCAGTCGCAGACTTAAAACGTCGTTCATTATAACGTACCCTAATGAAAGCGCATTAAAACCAATAACAGTGCCCCAAAAGTTACGTTCCTAATGTATGAAGAATTGAAGACAATAGATTACAACACGAAAATCTTTTGTAGCGAGTAGAAAGCTTTAAAATGACAGGCCATCTTAGTAGTTTCCATTGTCTAAAATCTTGATACATTAGTAGGCAGATGCGTGAGTTGTAATGAATGCGAAGTTTAATCCTAATGAGACACGCAAGACGGCGCATCAGACGATCGGCGGCGACGTGTCTGAGGAGACCCTGATGATACCCTCGCGAGAGACGGCGAGGCCGATCCGATGGGCCATTGTCGAAATAGCAGGATATGAAGAACGACCTTAGTGCCGTAATCCAATACATTAGGACGGGAGTAGGAAACGATTTTCTTTAATGAATGTCACCTTGTGCTTGTGTCAAAATACACTGACGAAAAATCTCATGCACAATCTTATGTTTAGTCGCTTATATCAAAATCATGACTTCCTAAACGATAAATTAGCATCATCATCATTACAACACTAAAAATATAACATCATACAAAATGAATCCGTAATTCCTGCTTAGACTAGCAAAATTTTGTCACATTTTTCTGCGAATGGTGTAATGCTGACAAGTATTACAGTAATCGAAGAACATTTCTAAATTCCATTTCATGAGCTATGTGACAACAAAGCGACTTTGGAAAGAGTACTGGCCGCCCTCTAAGTAGACTGACACCTCAAGGTGGGTAACACTATTCAGCTTTGGACTGTAGAATGCTGATAGATAAACGGTAAAATAAGTTAAGCACAGGCTGACAGTTCGTTGACTGCTAACGCGGTTGTGCAGTTACCAGACGGCAACAAAGCGTGTTGCAATCCACAGTTTAAAGCCCAGATGCCTGGTCGCGGATAGTCATGTTCGTAATTCGCAAAAAGCTCGGCGTGGGTCGCGGCTGCACCTACTGCACTTCTAGTTTTACTGTGTCAAGAACAACGCCTCTCGCCCCCACCCCGCGCGCCCCGCCCGCCACATTTTGTCACCTGGACGCAAAAACTACCATAATGCAGCTTTTATACAAACTTTGTCTAAATCACTTCACACAGAAACGTATAAAACCGTTTAGCATCAGCCAGTCTTATTTGGTCGAACACATTACCATGAGAAAGGTTTGGATGATTATTGCTATAGTCTATCTATAGTCTGTCAATTTATACACGATATAATAACATAGGATACACAGACAGCATCTAAATAGAATTGGAACAACACATCTAAAATATAAATCTGATCATCCCGTCCGCCGCATTGACTAAATATATCATGTTATATTTTATGTATATCAATGTTAGACCTTATAAAGAGTAAGTTGTTTTTTTCTAACATACAATGTTTTAAGCATATTATGTTATGTGCCTCACTGGACCATCGACTTGACTGCCTGACTGTGACCTAAATCACCTTTAGTTCAGTGGGATTTGTGATGAGTCAATGACGGTTAATGTTTAAAATTTCATTAAAATATGCCTAGTGATTGTCGCAAGTCTTAAAGCTCTTTGATTCAGTAATTGATCTCAATCTATCACGGACACCTACGCGAGTACTCTTGTAATGCTTTTGCACAAATTATTAAGTATCACTTGAAGCTCACACGTACTCGTTCCATTCTCCATACAATTTGCACACTTGGCACATCAAAGTTCCATATGTGAATGTAAAGATGACGTGTTTTCAGTTAAAAAAAATCCAAAATGATACAAACGCGTTTGCAGATAACATAAAGATTACTGTTTTAGTACCTGACCTTCCGCAGGTCCTTGACACACAATCATTGCAAGACAAGAAAATAAAAACATATCGGCACGTATGTTTAATGGCACAGAACAAGAAAAATGTTCATGTCTCGACCGAAAGATATGTACGTGATTATCTGTTGAATTATATATTTAGGTTCCGCCGCTGATTGTTGTAATTTACAGTTAGGCTTTGGCCGTATCCTTGAGTCACACTCAAGACATGCGATTAAAGAAAACATTTTCATGACACGTACGCAATTTGCAGACAACCTGCAATTTAACGTCGCTGGCCCTTTGTGTGAACATCAATTTGCAATGTGGTGACTTGAATATATTAAATCCACGATAATATTATGAGTGCGACAATAACATCTGTCAGTACATTACGATTTATGGCTAAACACTTGGACCAATTTCCGAAACTAAGGAAATGACTAACGAATATTATCATATCGCATGTGGTTTCCATTACTGCAATACGTAATTGTCGAGGTAGATAGCTACGCAGATAAACATAAATTTACTTCTATGGAACCAATTTCATTCAACTAATAGTTTCAATATAATCTTCACAAATAATAAAACAGACTATTTTCGTATTCACTTCAGAATACATTGCCAGCAATATTCGATTTTGGGTACATCCATGGCTACATATCATACTGACAGACGTTCGACAGGGAATAATGAAGTACGTACAATTTCCATACAAAATTAGTGGACGGCGAATGCGATTGCGTCGCAAGTACTGGCTTGCAAGTGATGAAATACAACAGTCCGTCATGTTTCGAACAAAGGCCACTCCATAATAGTGTTCTATACAAAGGAAAAAAGTTAAAAACGGGGAATGCGCAACAAAACTCGCTTCTGACGCGTCCAACCATACAAACTCGACTTGCTCCTAGGCTCGGATGGGGCCATTTTGTTTCTTTTTGCAATCTTTTTGAATCATAGCTGGTGCAGGCTCGTAGCAACATCATTTGCGGTGGTATTCTGGTTCACACCATCTATTATTACACGTATGAAATGAGACATATTTCTAGCTTCAATAATTATCATATTAACTTCTTAAAATAAACTATGGTTATTACTTGTTTAAAGCATGACTATGTATGAGCATACGTGGTTGTTCACCACGTATAAAAGCAACTTGAAAACCAAACATTAAGTTCCTTATGTCTATACGTCGCAAATATTTGCAAAGAAAAATACTTCGGACGGCTGACAATAAGTAGTGAAACAAATAACATCGAAAAATTTCAAAATACAGAATTTTGTATTTTGAAATTTTTCGATGTTATTTGTTTGCGTCTTTAATATTGCAATGAAATCAAAACCAATGCTATACCATCCAATTTTAATTTAAGAAATTGTAAATATATTCCTCGTCCGTGCCATGACATCCGTATTATTTCATTAAAAATACATCAATGCTGAATTATTATAATTGTTAGTCCAAAGTAACGTTTGTTGCATTGTCTTACGCAATCTGTCTTATCGTATATATATAAAAAATCAAACATATGTCTATTCTTATGCTACATTATTTTAAAAGCGGTGAAACCGCAGGGGGACAATCAGTGATTTAATAAATTCGAACGTAAGGTTACGTAGCACTTTTGTTTTTTGAACATTTTAACGCCTTTTTAAAAGTAACGAGTAGCATAAAAAAATCAGACAGTGATAATTGCCTCAAGTGTTTCCACTGGGCGCCAGAATCATTAATATCTTTTAAGTAGTTGCCCTAAGGACAAATTGTACTTCAAAAGGTCACTCGATAAAAATATTTTTAAACAAAAAAATATCACTACACGAGCCACCTAAACAGATTGCTAATAGTTTAATCTTCGATGTGTGTATGCAAGAATTTAACATGTTAAACACTAGCTGTGCCCCGTGGTTTCACCTGCGTTTAAAAGATATAACACATCTTTAAATTGTAATACTTTTGATAGAGTGAACGTTTATTTTAATAAAATAAAGACAGTATATTAAATACATTAGTTTTATTCTGAGATGATTCGATGAATACAATCAAACAGGCATTTAAAAATTTTGTCAATCAACCTCAACCAGCGTTACTCAACCTTTTTCTTATAGGGGCCACAAACATGTTTCAGCGGAGTGATTCCGGGCCGTAAGCAATAGCGTAGCGTGGGGATTTATGCCGTATGGGCCGGGACAAAGAAAACAAAGCTCGAGAACCTTACTTGCTCTAAATTGTCGACCGAAAAAGGGTCGTCAAATCTTATATCAAATTCAGCTGGGCCAATAAAAAGGCCGGCGGGTCACATGCGGCGTGCGGGCCGCAGGTTGAGTATAGGTGATCTAAACTGTTCATTGCAAATACATGTAATGTAATGATAGGCAGGGCACTTTAACTTATATTACATGTATGGTTAAATTTGAATAATTGTCTGTACCCTTTAGATGTAACATGACAAAGTAGTTACGAATAAAATATTTGATCTGAACCCATTAACCAATATGACAAAACAAAACGTTAATCGGACATCTAATGACATGTTATGTGGGTATTCTGTTTTAACAATATTATCTATTTATTTATTTAATCTTCATTATGTCGCAGAAGTTGCACAAAGGGTGGATATAATGTTAGATGCATTATCTGTCAATTAACTAATTGCTAAACATAAAATATGCAAGGCCATATATAAATATAGTTAACAAATATGTTTGACTAACTTATATTAAGACAAAGAGTTATCTAACGCTAAGGTATTCCCGCGGCTTCGGTCGGTCTGCGGTAATGAGCATTTTATATGTTAATCTAGTTCATAAACACTAAGTTGTCCCGACGAACTTTCTTTCCGCCTAAAAGTCAAAAATTGAAAATTTATCAGTGTTTCTCCACTATATTATACATAAAAACCTTCCTCTTGATTCACTCCATTTATTGAAAAAAACTGCATTAAAATCCGTAGCGTAGTTTTAAAGATCTAAGCATACATACAGTCAGCGATAGGCGGCTTTGTTTTGTACTATGCAGTGATGTGTGTGACAAATTTCAACGAAAGCCGATCGGCAGTTTTTGCGTGAGAGTAACAAACTCACATACATTTTTACTAAATATTTTAATTAATAAATTCAATTCATTAAATATATTGCCCATTTTTTTAAAAACAAAAAAACTACATATGTGTTCCTTCAAATATTCATTAATAAATGACTGACTGCAAACATACCGCCCTACTACATTATTGTTTTAACTCAAACTTAAAATAAACTTTACATACATTCATATCAAGTACTCCTGTAAACAACTTAGTATCAGGTGCTAATTTGTTCTCGTAAAAACCCAACTCACGCCTCTTGTAAGACAAAAGAAATGCAGTTGTATATGGCAAGTGCACACATTGTTCAGTGCGCCCGCATCAGCTGCAGTATGGCTTCTGGCGTCACTTGTGAATCCTTCATGTAAGCAGAAAATACCGAAAGCCGCTTAACTGATTCTAACTTTATGGTATTATATACTTACTATATTGATTTAAATCCATTTATGTAATGTGTTTTACATAGGTATCTACGACATGACGAAATGTCT
Source organism: Spicauda simplicius (assembly GCA_949699795.1). Taxonomy (NCBI): domain Eukaryota; kingdom Metazoa; phylum Arthropoda; class Insecta; order Lepidoptera; family Hesperiidae; genus Spicauda; species Spicauda simplicius. Next base: position 17,174,184 of record OX453067.1, read on the forward strand.
TATATAACGTTGACTATATTGTGTTCGAAATACAATTACCGATGACTGTATACCATTATAATGTAAACCCCACCATGTCGAACCCTGATCGCAATTTTTTGCCTGTTTTCATTTTGCTCGGCTAAACGAACAAAAAATGGTTCGATTGATTTGACACAGGCTTATAATCAGTCAGAAGTAACGAATAGGACACACTTACATCATTTTACTGGTCTTTAAGGAGATCTGATGCAAAAAAATAATAATCTGCGAGACACAAGGCGCCATATAACGCTGTAGTTAAGTCTATAAATTTATATATAATAATAATATATTGGAGGAGGTGATTGACTGGCGGTCAAAATAAGAGGATCAGCGCACAACCGAAACAGCATAAAATCCTTTTATAAACATTAACATACAATTTTAGCTGATATTTAGTTATTGTAGATGTCATATTTGAGGATTAACAACGTAATTTTGTAAATTCCACCCTTAAGGTAGTTAAAGATTTGTTTAAAAATTTGCTATTTTTTAAGGAAAATAATACAAAAATTAAAAACAATTAAGCTGAATAATAATAATAAATAATTTCTTTCGCCGTTTTTTGAAAATTAACCCCTAAGAGGGATGGAAATTGTAATCATCATTTATTTATTATACCTAGTTTAAACGAACCATTTGGATGTGGCATCTTTTCAACAACAAACAAGGAAAATGTGAGTGACAACGTTCTTAAAGTTGTTGGAAGACTGTAAGTATCGCAATAAAATGAAAAGTTGGGTTAAAAATAGAGAAAATAGGTACTTTTGTTTTTATGAAAATTACATCTCATATATGAATATGAATAATAATTATATTATGTCACGGATAAAAGCTAGTGGAGGATAATTGGCTATGTTTTAGTGTGAAAATTACTATAAAAACTGTTAGTTTCACATTATGACTAAAACTTTCCCGACGCTCAAGCGAGACGAAATGCATATCTTCTTTTTAAGTCCTAACCACAATAGATGCTAAAATACCATTTATCTAAATTCGTCACGTGGTTTTTACTGATGAGAGCGCGCAAGCAAATAGAATTTACAAATAAACGAATAATGTTATTCAACGACAAAGCTCTGAAAATAAACCAAAAACACGCGAATGTAAAAAGACATTATATTTGAGAGATCACAAAAATGGAGGCACGTCACTTCGTCTGACAATGGGTACATTAGCATGTACCACAACTTCCTTGATTTACCTTTTATAACTCAATTCACTGGAAACGGACAGCCTCAGTTGAAAACACAAACTGAAGAAATTCACACGAATACGGTTTTTCCCAGTCCAGTTTACAAAGAAAGGATTTCCTTTATGAAATAATAAAGGCGCACGCAATTATCATCGAGGATGGTGTAAAGTAAAAACAATGTAACATTCACCAACTTTCTTATAAAAAACGGCCTGTGGTGAATCTTTTAAAAAAACGCCACCACAGGTGCCACTTAACTCATTATGCACTGGAGGATCCAGGGCTAGGGTATTCAAAGCTTAATCTAAACGCGAAAATCCACCCTTCACAAGATAGAATGGACTAATGGACCTACTTTTGCAAAATCCTTCTGTATTATTAAAAATGTTGATGATTTTTAATAATATCATATTTGTATACATAGAACAAAATATTTTGTGCAACATTGTAAATAGATTTTATTTAAAATAACCTAAAATTATATAGTAAACAAAATTTTGATAACCTAAAATTATATAGTAAACAAAAATGGATTTTTCTACAAAACTGTCGTTCTGTGGGTTAATTCTGTTGTGCATAAGTAGGTCCAAATATAAAAGAGCCCCCTAAATTCGAAAAGCATCCTTTAATCGGAAGATATATTTTCTGGCAATTAAAACTTTAAAAGCCTTCTCTCCACAGACAAGCACCATCCAAGGCATATTCTGGATTCGCTATTCTCTACATATGACACAGTAGGTATATACTGCTTCCAGCACATCTCGTAGCTTGCAAAATAAATAAACCGAGTAAAACAATTATATTTACTTCGAAAAAAGGTACGTAAACTGGATCATGAACACAAGCTATTTAAAATTGATCTTGAGAAAATTATAATATGTATAACATCATATTATAAATGTCCAAGGGGCAATCTTATGTAAGGCATATTAACCATGCCCATTAATAAAGATATAATGCTCCAGAGAAATAAGACCAATGTAAGACTATTAGTACTTATTTCCACAATAACAGTGAATTAACCGTATAATTTTCGTTTATTTACTATATAATTCGTTACATAAAGGTTTCTAATCAAAAAAAGGGGGATTAATATTTGACATAAAACAAAACTAACAAATACTTTTGGAGAAAACAGCATAATGCATCAATCGCTTTTTTTCCTTAACAGTGCATAAATTATGTGTATCCAACTGCGTTTAGCGGTAATATAAGCTTCTACAGCAGCAAGCCTTTTGACCTCGGTGGACCGTAATTCGCATATACCGTACTATAGCCTCCATAATATTACTTGTTTAATATCGCGGTAATCAAACAAAATGCATATAAGGTAGAGGAAATTTATGAACATGCTAACGTTATTTCGTGAACTCTACTCCATAACTGTTATAACGGGAAATTTATTACCTGTAGAGTGAAGATTGAATCATTACGAAGTGATGGATAAAAAATATAGTTTTTAAAATCGAAAATATATTTTACACAACTTAAAAATTGCATACAATACTCTGTTCCATTTTTATATCTGATTGTGAGTAACGAAATAATTGTTAATTGCGCCATCTATTGACAAGAAGCAAAACTATTACGGCCTACAGCCGCGTATGAATACTGACGCCAGATGGCAAACGAGATAGTTCAGTAATTCGCCGCTAGATGTCCCTTTTACCTACGTGTAATAATTCCGCCCTTGACCTTCATAAAAGCAGATAGCTCGTGCGTAAATTATTATTTCTGGAAGGCCCAACTGTGGAATGACTGATAACCAGCATCAGCTCCGCGTCATATGACAACCACAAATAAATTTGCTATAACTCATGATCGTCCTGCAAATGAGATGAGATGAACCTGTGTTTCCTATGCAACAGGATAAAGCTAAAGAACTGAGCTTATTTCAAATTTCGGTATTCTTTAAGTCTATCAAAAATTAGCCAAAAAGCGTGTAGTTGCCACACAATCAAATTACCTTGAAAAACATTACGAGTGCGTTTGCTTTTACTAAATTTTATTAAAGAAAATTTAACTAACCAGTATGAAACTTGCTTATAATTGAATCTAGTTACAACAGAAACTAAAACTTTCACAATATTATTTTACTACAGACATTAGTTTTATTAACCAATACTTACTGTTAGGATTTGTTGAAGTTTGCAATAATGTATTTAGTAATAACAAAAATCACAACTGAATAAAAAGTGAAAACGAAAACTGAAACTGAAAAAAACTAGTTCTATTATCTTCAGAATTATTTGGAAAATGCTATTTCTTTATTTTTGATATTAATAATAGCATAATATTGATTTTATAAAGTCAACTGCGACCATTTACAAAATAGATTTATCATAAATTTGAATGCATTTTTGCTTGAAGACCATTACCCGATTATTTGTCAGAGCACAGGTCTCCTCTAAAGTGGGAGGGGTTATACATCCGCAATTACGTGTGTATATCTATACAATGTTTTCTTACAGTGTTGAAATAAGTTTTAATTCTACATGCAATCTTAAAACCAAAACTAACTTTCAAATCAAATTTTATACAAAGCCATACTTACTCTGAATTAACCGTACTTACTCTGAATCTAAAGCTTTAACTGTCTCTAAAGTTATTGATATCTCAAAATTTTACTACACGTTTTACTAAAGAATCCAGTTATTTCTTTTGTTAAACAATGATACTAGCATATCGTCGTTTCAGTTCTAACACCACAGATCTCAAAATTAGCAACTTTTCAGGAGAGCAAATAAACTGTCTCAAATAGTTATTTTTAATTCTATTCATAGGCCTCCCTTAAATGACGCCACTCTAACCGGTCCTGTGCCTTCTGAATCCAACGGTTTCCCGCTGTCTTCTTCAGGACATCGGTCCACGTGGTGAGGGGGCGACCTGTACTCCTTTAGCAGTTCAACGACCATCAAATCTATTTCTAGAAATAAGTGCTTGTATTTCAATGAAAGGGTGTGCCTGTACTCACATTCATATGAGGCTAATAACTTGTTCTTCCCAATTAGCAAAACATTTTGTGGTTGAACTCAGGCAGGATTCATCTTATCTGACGGTTGATGGTATTACTAAAGTTGTTTATTTTAATCGAGTTATTAAGCTTACCTGTCACGATCTCGTGTCCTGCTCCGTTTCCTGTATGACCCCTCCCTGGAGCCGTCGTCCACACGTCGCCGCTTCGCCTCGTAGGACCGCGACCGGGACCTCGAGTGCGACGTGTAGTGCTTCCTACGTGTGCGAGGCATCTGAAATCATGCACCACCGTATTTAAACCACATCCTAAATGATCAACACTTCAACCGTCACAGTATGGCGTTATTGTTAGCCAGTTGTGCAAATAATTGTCAATTCACATGGAATAAACAATCTTTACACGCACGGCAATGAGGTTTTAATACAATGTTAAAAGCATCCAAAATGTCGAGTTATAAATTAGAATGAACACAAAACTGTAATTTCTAGAAATCTAGAAACAAATTATAAAACCATTGCCAATAACAAGAGGAAGTCAACTCTCAAAATGTAGTAGGAATGACCTTCACATGTAACCAGTATGCATGTAGAGTAAATAGTTTAATGATAAAGCTACATTTTAATTGGTGGTAATGAAATGCTCTGTATGATATTATTTAAAACCACTGATATATGTATTGAGAATTAATTTTACATGTCTTAAAAATATCTTGAATTATACAGTAATAACTTTTAAGTAACTTTAATAGTGTTAATTATACACAGCATCAGTACTATTATTATTTTTTTAATATTTAATTAAGATTAAATGCATCTAAAAGCAAAATAGTCCTTTTATCTAACTAATTGAAAGTTAACACCATAACTTGTTAATATCAAAACACAAAAATAAACCTCAAAATTGGTAATAATAATACTTAATACTGATGCAATTTTATATCTGTACAAAGAATGCAACTTTAAATACTGTAAACTCGCGGTCAAATAACACGTCCTAAAAACGTAAAAAAAATTAGAAAACTGTGCAAATCAATTTAATATGTATGTTTCAATTTGAGTGTCATCAAGACTGAAAACCCATGTGATAATTACTACTCATTTGTTACCTATTATTTATTTATTGGTTTAATTCATGTGTTGGTGAACTAATAAAAGTTGTGATTCTAAGTAAATTACACCGGCTTTTATTAAAGGGTTTATATTTTTAATTTGCTTTTGATATTCTTGTACAAATTATTATACAAAATATCATTGATAAAATACTGGTAACAACCTTTCATTGCATTCAATATCATTGTAAAATCCACAAAGCAGTAAGTTAAGTGTGGATATTCCACAAAAAAATACTAAGAGTATTAAATATTGGCAATATATTTGTCTTAACATTGAATTTTTTTATACACAAATGTAACGTTATCAGTAGTTAACCAAGTTTATTATTAATGCATAATGTCCAGTTTATGTGAATTGTAGTTACATGAAACAGTAATTAACCGTTAATATGCAGTAGTATCTAATTACTTGTATCGTTTGTGTTATGCTTAGTGAAAGTGTTTTAATAGTTTCATTGTGCTATCAAGCAATGCATTTATTTACAGTATTTATGCTATATGCTTCCAGAAAACAAGAATTATACAAATAATTACAATGTTTAAAACTCAAAACTTTACAAAGTAAGCTGGTTCTGATTGCATAATACTGGTTGTTTTGATGAACAGATGTGACATTGAATTGACTCACATATTGAATTACCATACCAAATGTGTGTATGTAAACTGGGCAGAAGCTTGGTTATAGAAGCCATTCCTGCACAACCACATGCAACAGCCCATGACAAGTCTGCTGGTATCGACCATTCCTGGCAAGAGTAGATAAACAAGTAGGAAAGTACTGCAAGTACTTCCACTTACCATAAAACGGATACCAATCTCGTATCCAAGCAGTTAAGGCTGAAAAACATTAAACTTTTTAGACCGCTTGTATGCTTGGTCAGGGGGTTGAAGCTAGTTCATAAGTAAACCTCATGCATTCAGATTATTGACAAGTGTTATGGCCATTTCAGACGTGGGGAGTAGATGTTTAACCAATTGACATAATTAGTTACATACAACCATATTACAGGTCTTATTTATTCATACAATATATCAAAAGATAACTGTGTGGAAAAAATGTACCTACTGTCAAATAAAAACCGTGAGATCGTCAGCTGTATATGAATGCATTTATGTATCTACGTGCCAAAGATTTATAACTACTATCTACAAAATAAGACCACTGTAAATAACCATCTATTAATCTTGTGAAGGACATTACAAACTAAAATAACAAGTATTTCTACTCTTTTCCATTATGCCAAAACTATAGATGTCACTAAGTTATTTACATGCTGACGCCATATTCGATAAACTACCAATGGAGCCCTAGGTACGCCACTTGTTACTAAAATTTTGCAATAAAAAGCTGACACTTACCCTCAATTCACGTAAATATTTCAATTTACACCAAAGTAGTTGAGTAAAATTAGTTAGGCAATTCCAAGTTCGTGATGCAGAACCCTGAAGAATGCTTCTTCGCAATAAAGGCCCGAACATCGATCCGAACGCAAGACAGTCAGACAAGACAGTCCCGTTGGTTGGTAGCACTGCTATAGCGTAAAGTTTCTTAGAAGTTGCTTACTAACAACTTACATCACTTTTAATGTTTACCTGTCAGACAAAAATAATATTTAAATTAAAAATATTATTTTGTAAATTTTAGTATAAATTTAGTATTTTTGCAACTATAATTAAACTAGCTTTTAACTCTGTTCTGTTTTAAAGTATTTCTAAGACCGGATATCATGGCGCCATCTTGTGTGTATATTGTAATACCAACTCAAGAACAAGAAAATGCGTTCATGATTTAGAATTATGTTTTTAACTAGCTTCATTTAAAACATTTAAAAACATTATGTAACTATTATTCAACTGTATATTAGTGTTTAACAAATAGAATATTTAGAAAGAGTATGAATGTAACTTTCACGACCAATGAGAATTCATGCTTTTCGCGCCAAAAATTGAAATGTAATAAGTCCAAGATATTAGTGTATTTTTATCATAATTATGAATCTTTAAAAAAAAAACAGTTATTAATAATTTATTTTTATGTACATTTTTTTAAATGGATCTTGTATCACAGGTCATTTGTTATATGGTCATACAGGTCATTTTTTTAAATGGATCCTATACTTCGGATATTTCATTTTTTTAACCATTTGAGTATTTTTTCTCACACTCCTTATGTTAGAATACATACCTAATTAATTACAATAATGACTATAATAAAAGAAATCTAACTATGTTTTCATAGATTATCTAATTTTATTTTTAATTTAATCGAAATAATATCGGAAATCGTGAACTCTTTGCTTTGACTATCAGACACCACGCTGGGTTGATTTTTTCTGACACATTTTTCCAAAATGGCAAATTTTTTATTAAGGGGGAAAATAATGTTCGTGATTTTTTTTCTTCAGAAAATATCAACATTCATTAAAGGTTATAATAATTCAATAAACAGCGGATTCTAAAAGAACATACACAAAACCTTGACATGGTTTATTATGGAAGTAAAAAAAAAATGTGCTTTTGAAAACACTTGCACAAAAATGTCTTTTTACGCATTAATGTTCGATAGCTAGTTACTTTAACTACTTAAATAATGCGTTGTTGTGTGCTATTTTGATACAAATGTAGTTAGTCGCTTGTGAACTAGGAACTGCAAAAATGGCAGAGTCATCTAAGTGTCTCTTTTAAAAACTAAATTCCGTTTGACACCTACAGATGTCGCTGTAAACATAGCTTACGGATCTGTAAGACCAAACTAAAGAAAATGCACCACACCATAATAGAAACAGGCCCAAAAAAAACTCGTACAAAAACGATTTTCGAAATAAATGTGTGAAGAAAAAGTCCTGTATCTAAAATTAAACTGTTCCCTATCCATTCATTCATCAGCCTTTGAAAATCCACTGCTGGACATAGGCCTCCCATAAACTGCGTCACATCGACCGGTCGTGAGCCATCTGAATCCAGGGGCTACCCACCGTTTTTTTATGCTTTAACCTAAGGATAAGGCAGACGGGCTACCTGACGGAAAGTAGTCACCGTCGCCTATAGACATTCGCATCACCAGAGGAGTCGCCAATGCATCGCCAGCTTTAAAAGAGAACTCTTTTTGCACCTTTCTTGAAGAACCCCATGTCATAGCGTTTCGGGAATACCTCATGAGGAAGATCATTCCACAACTTGCACGTCTGTGGCAAAAACGAGCGTGCAAACCGAACCGTGGAGGACCGCCACGAGTCCAGTTAGTTGGGATGGAACTCTTAAGGTCATCAGTTCACCTGGTCGGGGTGCTCTTGGGGGTTTTGCCCTAAATGGCTACGAATTGACTTAAGTGTAAGATTTTGAATTTAAATTAGAGCCATTTAGCTAAGGTTATCTTGCTTATTTCGATCTTTCGGTCTGCAATCGGGAACCGGGAGTAAGTGGAGAATTCCGCCCAACGGTCAACACTTATATCGCATTAGGAATGCGTAGCTGTCCCTGAGAGCATTTACAGTTCCTGACAAAATCAAATTTAATAATGTCTTCACATTTTTATCATGAATATAACTAAATTTATTTCCGCAAAATATTACTCAACAATTATACTCAACAATTTTTCATAGGAATTGGGGTTTTGCCGGAAATCACAATAAACCATTTTTGACCCTTAAACCTACCCCCCTTCCCCGTTCCCACTAATTTGTTTATTCTTTAATTTATAGTTTCATCCTTGTTCGCGCCTACTCCAACATAGATTTCTTAATCATATTTTTTGCTCTTATATAATTAAGGGGCTTTTGAATGTTTTACACTTCCGTATTACCTACAGTGGACATTACCACAGGCATGTTTTATTATTAATTTCGGTTACATGCCCACATTTCAATCAGATGATATTTGTAATTAGGGAAAGTACGAAATAAAACATTGTGAAGACATTTTCATCTTTAATTGAGCACCCACTACTCCAGTGTTGCCGTGAGGAACAATCCTATTATAATTTTTTTTGGTCCTAAAATTATCGATCCTAGGCTATATTAAAAGTAAATCAAATCGCCCTGGATATATTCCTCTGGTATTAGTAAATAGTTTATTTGCAATATACTTTTTCTTTATTCTCGAATCGACTTGATACGGCAAAACACCATAGCCCACAGAAAAAAATGTAACGGTATACTTACTTTTAAACTCGAGCTTACGTTCAGTAGAATTTCTTTAATCTTATCTCATTAACAGTGCTTATTGGATCACCACACCTGTGACTTCCTAGTTCCTACTTGTCTGGGAGATAATGCCAAAACAGTAAGATATGTTGATAAATAATTCAATTTTATCGGCCTTATTTTCCAAAACAAGTTTAAAAAACAATGATTACACCAACGTAAGGAATCCGACTACCCAACTCATTAACGGCGTACCGAGTTATAGTTTTGTAAGATAAATAAAAGTAAAGAGAGATAATAATTATCTTATTATCTTAAACTCTGCTATCAGTGATAAGAAATTACTATAATATCTAGCTTTAAGATTAATATCACATTTTGTTACTTTAATATGTATGTATGTAATTCGTTATATATTTTTGTAGATATATTAGAACAGATTTCAGAAATCTTAATCATCAATGTGTCTCCAAATGAGCACCTCTTAAAGTAGGATTGACAGATCAATCGAACATATTCAGCCTGTAACATAAAGTAGGTACATAAGAAATAGTAGAACTATTATTATTCGGGTTGCGAAATAATATACGAAATACGTACGACTAATTATGCTGATTATATTAAATACAACAAAAATAGTGGAGACATACAGATAAGCATCATTGAGACGTTCTAAACTCGCTGACTTAACCACAAGACCACAGGCCAAAAGATTATTCATATGTCTCTTTTTTAAGCCTGGATCCTGCAACCGAACCTTTTACTGGATGCATTCCGGGGAATATGTGCAACAGTTACATGACCTTCCCTAGCGCCTTTTTATCTGCAGACCTGACGTACGGCAGTCTGTCATGCCTATCAAGTAGATCTTCCTCTGGTTAAAAAGTAACGTTTTGCTTCGTCCTTTTCAATACGAACTGCCAAACAGTTTCTAACCTGCTTTGTGCTTGCCGAAAATTTCAAACTGGAAGTTTTCAAAGCAAGATGGAATAGACTGATTTTAGGTAAGATGATTTTTAGGTGTCATCATAAGTTAACATCATTTATATTTATCTAAATGGAAAGGCTATTTTAGGTAAATACAATTTGATTACATAAAAGTTTAGAATCGCGATATTTGCCTTTCCTAATCGAGCTCACTCAGCCAACTGCAAGTTCTGTTTCAATGTAATGCTTCTAGACAAGTTTTTATATGGCATATAGGATCGCATACTAAAAGTTATGAAAATGCACATAGGATAGTTATGTTATTAACATCAAAGTTATTCTTATGAATTACTAGCCTTGGTTGTAAAAGTGAATGGCATCGTCTTGGCGGACCACGCATGAAAGTGAACAACGGGCACAACGGTGAGATCGAAAGCGTGGTTATACAAACGGTATTGTCAAAACGGGAGGGAGCCGTCCTGGCGGGAATCAGCTGATCGGGATTGCGCAGTGCGCAAATCTACGGGGCGAGGGGCGGCCGGGGCGCCGAGTCGGGGTGTGCGGCGTGCCCGGCCAGTCGCGCGCCTCCGCGGCCCGCCCCTAGCTCGAGCCCGACCGCGCCGACCGTAACGAGGCGCGGGCCGCGCGGTCGCACCGACCTCGCAACTCTAAAACCCACCGTGCTGAAAGAAAACTCTCTCGCATCCTCCTCCAAGCGTCACTGCGCGCCCGGTCAATGCTGTAACTGTGATATTTGTACAAACCGACCGGAAGATCCCGGGCCATGCGGTTGCGGATTAGATCGTCCGATTCGCAGACTCCCGCTCTTCCGTGTCCCGAACATATCGTCGGCGTGCTGTTATGAGAGCCGCCGAGAGCGTACCTGATACGTGTACAAAAATGTTCGACATGTCAATTCAGGAAGTGAACGGCAAGGGGCCCAAGAAGAGGAAAAAGTCGTTGGAGCGCATCTGTGATAATGAGGGTTCGCTTGCTGAGTCGAATGCTAGTGAGACAGGAGAGAGGGAAGCTAAGAATGGGGTCGGCCCGGAATCCCCGAGGAGCGAGAGCGGCGCCCGAGTCGTGGAGCTGCTCCACTGGCGGGATATGCCGCAGCACCTGCAGTTCAACCCGTACGTGCTGACAGGCTACCGGCCACTTCAGGACTGGGTCGGCTGTGTTGGCAGCCTCTTCTACTTCCACAATGAGACAATTAATATTCTGACACATGGTAAGTCACTCGTTATGCACATTAAAAGGTTTTTTTATAAGTCGTGAAACAACTACAGTTATTGAATTATATCTTAATATTGAATATCACTTAAAAAATCTTCTTAAAGATACGGTCAATTATTTTCTTGTTTTTATAGTTATTGAATTTAGCACTGCAGCTTACCAATAAGTCTTTGTGTTATCTAACTGTAATGTTACGAAATTTTACAGCAATATATTCATATAGGTACATTAAAAAAAGATCTAGTAGTTAAGTAATATGTAACAGACTACAAGGGATTCATAATGCTTCAATTCAGTGTAACTTTAATTCAGAATAACTTCTATATTTTAGTTTGACAGTACCAATTGACAAAATGACGTATAAAATATCGATATAATTAGAGCAATTGCATATATCCTAAAATTATTGTTATGGCCGTAGCAATGAATTCTGAATACAGTATCCAACGCACAATTCTCGTAGAGCTACGCGGACGTAGCATAGTTGCTACGTTCGACTGCCACGAGTATTCCACTACTTTCTATTTTGCGTGCCCTTTGGCTTAACACGATCGCTGCATTACGAAATTTATCAGATTTCTTGCTGGACTTACGAACTAAAATCCTTTGGTTTCACTCCTTACGACTTTTTTAGAGAACTTTATGAGTTAGAGCCCCCTCTAACTCACAAAGTTCTTTACGTATGAACAAGACAAATATACATATTTATGTTTTATTTCTATTTATGAGTGAATTCAAAGACACCTTAAAAAATATGGATTTATGAGGTTCCTAGCGCAAAGTACTATAATTTCAATATGTTCGTATATGTCATTGGTTTTTGGAAGACGTAAATTATATTCAAAACTGTATTTTAGGAGACTGTGTAGGTCTCCAACGCACCCAGGGATCAATTAGTTTTTAGAACTATTAGGTCTCTAAAGCAAAGTGGATAGTTTTCGGAGTGTTCTGAATACGATATAGTCGAGAAACCTTTTAATGTCAAATTTTTAAACCTTTTTAATATCTACTCAATTGTGAACCTGTCACACAAAAATCACAACTTAAAGACATACAATTTATGGCTTTTATGTCTAAGCCATGAAAAAGCAATAGTTGTTGATAACCTAGTGATTGAAACTAGGCCGTATTTCAATCGATGGGTCTGAGGTTCAAATCCTAGGTATAAAACGCTCAGGTGCGTTGAGCGTTTTACGCCAACCAGGGAAGAGCCCGAAAGGGACTTCGCGCTCGGACGACTCCGGTTGTGTTCCGTTGGAGATCTCGGAGTCCTCCACCCGGCGTTAAGGACTGCCACCGGGGGGGTTTTAGTGCGGTAAGAATCCCACATCCACCACCCAATCGCACAGCGTCGGGTACCTTTAGAAGATTTCCCATTCGTAAAAAAGGTCATGCGCGTGTTAGAAATGAATGAAAAAACCTTCAAACGACTAAGGTAACGCGGACGATTTATAAATGTAAATTTACATGGGTTTGATCATGAACCACATATTTTTAATCAACATCAATTTGGGCAGAATATCCTGTTAAATTTACAAATTAGTTTACTCGGAACTACTCGATATTCTTTACATTTTTTATTATTTATATATTTCATAATATTATTAACGTATTTTTATTTTCGGTACATCAAAAGGAGTTAAACACGTATTACATTTTTTTTTCTTTTTTCATATCATCATTTACTATTTATAATCTACCTTTTAAATTAAAATACTAATTATTTAATTTAACAAAATAAAAAAAAACTATTTACAAAATGTACATATATACAAAAAAGAAAAACAAAAACACTACCATAAAAAATAATCACCATCGCAGTCTCTGGGCAAGGTTCCCTAGATGCTGGCAGCATTTCCTCTTTGAATGGCAATACCAGTTCGTTGAGCAAAATGCGTGCCAGCTATCGGGTCACCAGTAACGTCGACCAAACGACTGGACAGTAATTTAAAAACTCTATTTCTTTAGCAATTACATATTTAACTACTTTTAAATTGTCATTTACTATTTTTATTCATTAACTTGAAGGTGTAAGGTTTTAAAATTGAAAGGGATTTTGGAGTGTCTGATTATTGTTTTAAAAGCAACATTCATATCCAAAATTAAATTTCAAAATAGTCGCAGATGCGGCAAGCAGGCGCGTCGTATTTATTTTACTATGGGCAGAGAAATACATAGAGGGCTTGCCTACCTGCTATATGAAATTGAATTTGAAAGGTTTTAAAACAGAATTGGTCTAATCAGGGAGGTACCATCGTCAGTTTCGTCTATTTTTAACATTTGACGACCCGCGTGGCGGATCGGTTAACATACCAGTCAGACGCTCAATGGGTCCCAGGTTCGATTCCCGACCGAGGTATCTGACTGGTGAGTTTAGATTCATGTTCTGTGACTGGGTGGTTGTGTATTCGGCTTGTGTGTGTCCATGGCACCCACGACAGGCGAAAATCTTAGTGTGGGGCTGTGAGTGTATAAAGCGTGTTTTTAGTAGCTATCGTATTTTAGTTAAAAGTTGTGCAAGCCGGCTGATAGGTGTGTCAAGGCACTTGAGATCGGCTTCAAGTATAATCCCTGTTTTTTATGAAGATGTTTAAAAATATCCATTGGCGGCACTTATCATGAGGTGAATCACAAGTTCGTTTGCTAATTCAGTTTCATAAATAAAAACTTAACCTAAAAATAACAGCACGTAGAAGATCGGTAGCTAATCATTATTATGATTAACTACGGATCTTTCAGTAGAAATAAAGGAGTTAAGTATGTAGGTATAATTTATAAGTATCCAGTTTTCTATATTCAAGAAACTATAGTATATATATAAAACTACCAAGGCGTTATATTACACCTAACTTTGTACATAAGCCAACCACCTTTCATGTATAAGGTTTTTAGAAAAGTATTTTTAACGCTATCGTAGTAGGTAGGTACATAAATAATTCCATAATAACCGGCTTTCGTTTTTGTTCAGTAAACCATAACTCACTCAGCAAATATGTCATGATTATCATTAGGCACGCTGCCCTGATTCATGCTATTATATTTTATTTAATAATGTACACAAGCTAAAGGTAAAAGCTTAAATATATACGGTAAAGCTGAAATTGTCCCCGGGAAAATAAAATGTCGTATCCAATATTGTTTATACCAAACTAATCTAAATTTTAAATATTGTTAACGCATAGTATTATAATATTTTATATTTGTTATTTTTTATTTATTATATAAATATTTTTAGTTATCAAATGCTTGTATAGTATCATAGTTTAAATATTTTTTATGTATTATTTTGTTATATTGTGTTACTTGTATTTGTGTATTTGTTTCTATGGACCTTTGTAACTTGATATAAATAAATAATCTAAATCTATACTAATATATAAAAAAGAGAGTTGGCGTGAGTCTGTGTGTTACTCAATCACGCAAGAATTACTGATCCGATGTATATGATATTTTGCATGGATGAAGCTTATTTACCTGGTCAGTCTGACCAGTTGGGCTACTACAGTTAGGCTACTTTTGTTTTTTTTAGCTCATTGAAGTAGAAAACGAGCATACAGTCCACCTGATGGTAAGTGGTCACTACCGCCCATGGTCATCTGTAATCAACTTCATACAGAACATGGGTTCCATCTGAAGTCAATCGCAGATGCGTTGCTACTCCCGAGGACTATGATGGTCTCCTCAGGTGAAAGAGTGCTGGCAACCACACCTTCCATCAAAACGCAAGAAATGCTTCACGCTAGAAATATGTAGGTAGGTGTGGCGGTGGTACTTCCCCGATCGAACTACACTGATTTTACCATCTTCTTCTTGATTGCACTATTGAAAGCTAATTACTATTTTAGTGACATCACTCTACCCTTTTTCTTCAAACTTTAAAATTTCTATTTTAATTTAATTTATTTATGCTCCGTAACGAAGCGCGGGTACTTCAGCTAGTTTAGTTAGTAAAAAGTTCATTTACGTATTAAACTTATTTTATTTAGACTTAAACTTATTATAGACAAATATCGACGTTGGTTGTTTAATAAAAACTACTTCATAATGAGCAGCATGATGTAATATGATTCAGGTCTCTCCTAATCATAATAGGTAATAATAGTAAGTATACTTTTTTATCTCACTGAAGTAGCAAACGATCATGCAGTCCACCTGCTGGTAAGTGATCACTGCTGCCCATGGACATCTGTAATCAACTACATACAGAACATGGATTCCATCTGAAGTCAATCACAGATGCGTTCTACTCCGGAGGACTACGATGGTCGCCTCATGTGAACGTGTGCCGGCAACCACACCCTTTTTATATGCCGGAACACGTATAGACCATCAATCAACCTTTTGAGGTCAAATGCTGTAGACTCTCCTTAAGGGGATTTCATTCAATCGCTGTATCTGGTATGCGTGTTGATGACTGCAGTAGGTGGTGATTATACATAGGAAGACGTTGCCACCTTTCTGCTGAATATTTTTGCCTCCTATGATTTCAACGGGAAGAAGAGTGGTATTATTAAATAATATTAATAACGGTCCTCCACGATTCGGTTTGCGCGCTCCTTCTTGCCGCAGACGTGCCAGATGTGGAATGAGTTTCCTCCTAGATATTCCTGCAGCGCTATGACATGGGGATTTTCAAGAAAGGTTCTCCTTCAAAGCCGGCGATGCATTGGCAACTTCTCTGGTGGTGCATACGACGTTGACTGCTTTCCATCAGGCGACTCGTTTGCCTTATCGTTACGTACAACTATAAAAAAAATGTTTACGCGACACTAACCAATACCTAGCAAAGACTTCTTCCATCCATTCATAGGCCTTTTGCGGTCCACTCCTGGTCATAAGGGACGCACATCTCCAACCGGTGATGTGCCCACTGAATCTAGTAGTTTCCTGCAGTCTTATTCAGGTCATCGATCCACCGATCAAGCTTCTCCCAATGACCAAAAAAAGTGTATCCCTGTAAAGTCCTATTATCTATGTGCAATGAGTATATATCTAACGGAAAAGCTATTCAGATGCAACGTGCGCGATGGACCGCGAAGGAGCGCCCGATGTTGGCAGGCATTTTATAGAATGGTTGTCCTTTTATCTTTCGAACCAGGGTTTGGTTTGGATTAACTAGGTTAGTTTTAAAATAGAATCAAAATACGAGGAAAGGAAAATAGATACTGTTATATAAATATTTTTTAAACTAAGTAACTTGTGTAGTGGACCCACGTTACTTAGTTAAAAAAATATTTTCGATGTGTTGATTACAAGTACAAATACAAAAACAACACACAAACAACCAGATCCACACTTGAAATCAAAATTCATAATTCAAATATCTATCAGAACTGAGTTGAACCCGCAGCTCGTTGCATGTCAGACCGGTATGATGACTTGTGTCACGCAGGTCATCAAAATAATAGAACTAATCACGATTTTTCCACGGGGATCTTTTTCCCATCATATTGTATAATATCGTCTTATTTTATCTAATACTAAAGCTTAAACCTTTCGTAACTTTATGAGTATAATCCTTGTAAAATCAAACTGCCCGGTTACCTCCAGACACCTACACTTAAAAGTTGTTGGAAATTTGGTTCCAAAAACACTTAATCTTCTGATTCTCGATCCAGTTGATCTTAAAATAAACATACGCTGGAAAGTGGCTTCCATTTTGAACACAGTTTTCATAAAGCAGGGTACTGACTAAAGCAATTTAATAATTCGTTATTTATCACTACATAGTATAAAACCAAGTCGCATCCCGCTGTCTGTCCCTATGTATGCTTAGATCTTTAAAACTACGCAACGGATTTTAACGCAGTTTTTTTTAATAGATTTTAATTATAAAAAATGCATAATATAGTGGTGGAACACTGATAATTTTAGATTTTAGACTTTTAGGCGGAACAAAGTTCGCTAGTTTTTTTATAAGCCTTATTCTCTGCTATTTAAAAAAGTATTATAATAAATTTAAGTAGGTGGCGCCAATTTATTACATAAAATAATTGAAACAAATTTTCGCCGCTCCTCTTTTCTCCTTTGAATTATTCAAAATTAGGAACGAAACATATTAATTGTTATGCATGTAACTGTTATTGTTCAATAATAAATGTTGAGTTCTCGTAATTTTAAAACTTTTGTGGCATAAAAAATACAAGTTTCAAACCTATCCGCTTCGTACGTACCTGTCTTACGTAATTAATGTATATCCCCTTACACCCTCTCAAATGCCCTCGTGATCTAGTAGACGACGAATATGTAAATTTATATGAAATGGAATAGCAAACAAACATGCGACCCATTTCATGTTAAGAGATCTACAACATGTCGTAAATAGGACACGAGTCCTACTTAAAGCCTATATATTACTTCTGTGTAAGATGAAATGTCTGTAAAGTTAATCTTGCCACATCAAATAAACCAAAACAGCAGCGCCACAAAAATATTCTAAGTAATAAGCAAAACGGTAATAACGCTTCGCCTTGTAAATATAAAATCAATTTGCAGACCGTCTTGAATTTTTTTTTATGATTCAAGTAGCAATGGAGCGTGTAGACCACCTGATGGTAAGTGATCACTGCCGCCCATGGACGTCTGTAAGCAACTTCATATGTACTACATATGTCATATGTTCCTATGTACTCATAGGCTCTATCTGAAGTTAATCAGAAATGCGAGGCTACTCTCTACGACTAAGATGGTCGCCTCATAAATAAGTGTGCCGTCAACCACATCATTCCGCTACGCTAGAAATAGGCGTGGCGGTGGTTCTTCCCCGGTCGAACTACAATGGCTCTACCACCGTCAATAAATAATATATTATTAATATAAATATTTTTATTATTATCAAATACGATTGTGCGTAACTACAGCTTTGTTACCTTGGTTATCAACCTATGTCGCGTTAACGTTAACCACTTCTTGCCTGGGCATCCCGTCAGTGGGTACAACAGAAGTGGCCAATGGTTAATTCGTGTAGCATTCATTTTCATCTTAGTCAAATGGAGATGAGTGAGAGCCGATAAATAAATTCAGTCGAAGATTTGTTGACAATATACCCTAATTATTTTTGTTTGAATTATTTTACACTAGTGTTAGATCACTCGACCTCTCTCATCGTCGAGGCAGTCGACCTGCAATAAAAGAAATCATCAAAACATTATTAAGTCGCCTTTAATCACCTAGGTAATATCACTTGGGTGATCAAAGTTGAACAACAACAATAATAATAATACTAATAACAACAATAACACACCGTTATTTTCTATTCCGATCACTGATTTTAAAAAGCGCATTCGCTTTTTAAATCTCAGTCAGTATTCACCTTAATATTCGATGGCTACCTAAAGTTTCCGATTTCAATTCGAGAGTCGATTAAGCAAATCTAGTTCTGTCGAGTTTAGGTAGGATATAGTTCAGTGAGATCTAGATGAATTAAACGCACATAGGAACTTGTTGATTCTGAAAAATGTATTGAATGCTTTTCATATATGGAAACATATTTAATAAGACCTTTAAAGATATTTTTTATACTTTAACCTAACGATAAAGCAGACGGACCACCTGATGGAAAGTAGTCAGCGTCGCCTATGGATATTTGCAACACCAGAGCTCTACTCGCACATTTCTTAATCATGAATTTATTTACCAATAGGAACTGATGGGCTTGAGTGTCAGTGACGAGTTACCATCAACCAAACTGTATGTTTGTATGCTACTTCAACTGTGTAAAATAATAATAACAATAAAAATGTGTGCGTGTACTAGCGTACACTGGTAAGAAGTGAAACTTCTTTATGACGTTATTTTTCAAAAAATAATTTACTATATGCGACTTTACAGAAATTGCTTAAATAAAGTTAAATTAGATAAAGTTAAATAAAAGGCTTTTATTAAACTTTATCTAATAATCTAATCTATAATAATCTATCTAATATCACGCGTGGTAGGGATAACGTAACGTAACGTAACGTAACGGATAATGGCGCGTAACAGAAAAAGATGGCGCGTAACGAAAAAATGTTACACAAAATTTTTTTCCAACCCCGATAAAGAAGTTTCACTTCAATTATTCTTTTAAAACTTAAAAATCAGCAACCTGAGCTATCGAGCCAGCAGAAATAATTGCTGTGGTCCTATCTCATTAAAAATAGTGTACATAGGGTTCAACATATTAAGGTTCTCCAACAAATACCAGGCATATTTCAAATCTAAATTTAGGGTCTGGCCAAAGGTCCCAAAATATACCTACATAAACATAGTGACATACAACAAACTCAGCAAATAAGTAGTAGTAAACTGGGAACAGGGGATGAAGATAACAAAGGATTGCAATAAGGGCGCTGAGCAAACAGTATCCAGTGTCTATTTTAGGGTCTTAGGAATAGGGTTGCCACGTTACGTTTAAATACATACTGAATAATATTACACGAATCATAATGAGCAGCATAAGAGTGTGGTTTACTATCGAAATATCGCTTAGAGTCGGTTCCCCAACTGTTTAATTTTATTGGTAATCCACGTAATCTCCTCAATCTGCGCAACATTTTATAGATGATTTAATAAAGATTAACTCTGTCACTGCTAAAAATTGATTTATGATAATAGAACCTTGAATAACTACAGAAATATAATAAAATCCCGTCAATCAACACTTTTCCTTTGATACACGATAGCTTGCATAAATTACCTATTTTAATCAGTTATTTTATTAGTTTTAGATCTACTATGCGGTGATTGGTATTGAAAATGTTATTTAGCATCGTTGTATATTTATTGGCGAAAAACTAAAATTCACAATATGAGTCGAACACTTTTTGATTTTACAAAAATTTAAAAACTGCATTGGGTATATCTGATTTAAGACAACAAAGTATTTTAGGTGTATATTTTCATGGACGGATTAACATATTTTAAGGTCCATTTAATAATATATCCATTGACACTGTTATTGTGTATACTGTAAATTTTATCAGTATGCTAATTAAGTTGCAGTTTAATCAGCGACTGCTTATTTTTTTACAAATACTACCTGACTTAATATGTATGACTACCGTCACATAATATGTATGACTATTTGACCCGGCAAACGTTGTTTTGCCATATAAAAATTTAAAAAGATGTTAATGGTGGACAACCTTAATTACTGAGAGATATGAAAAATAGATGTAGGCCAATTCTCAGACTTACTCAATATGCTCACAAAATTTCATGAGAATCAGTCAAGCCGTTTCGGAGGAGTACAGGAACGAACATTGTGACACGAGAATTTCATATATTAAATAAAATATAAATAGCAAACGTGAATTAGGTACACCTCGTAGTAAATGGCTACTGCCGCCCATAAAAATCAGTAATCAACCTGACTTAATATGAGTAGTCCTGTGGACGACTACAGATGTATGGCTCTGCTACCTTTAAGGACTTGGTAAAAACGCCTCAAGTAAATATTGTTCAACACATCAGTTATTAAAAATCAAACCACAAAGCACAGAAACACCCTTTAAATGAGATTAATAAGCATAAGCTCATTACATTTAAACATTAAAATCCAATTTATACAATATAGTAGACGTAATTGGCATAAACGTATTTACAGTCAATCGGCCGTGAAGCGAATCCGATTGCATTAATCTAGGCACAGGAAAATACCCCGGCGGATTCTCCTTCCGCCTACCGGCCCATAGTGTTGCTGGACGAGGTGGCCAAGATGCTAGAAAGGATTTTAGCGGACCGCCTCGTCGCTCACCTCTCCGAAGTTGGGCCGGATCTGGCGGAAATTCAATATGGATTCCGCAGAGGGCGCTGTACAGTAGACGCTATCATGCGCGTAAAAGCCCTGGCGGAGGATGCAGTTTCCCGGGGTGAGGTTGTCTTGGCGGTATCTCTTGATATCGCCAATGCCTTTAACACCTTGCCCTGGAGTGTCATTAAGGCGGCACTAGTGTACCATCGCGTGCCGTCTTACCTCCGCCGTATCGTTGGGGCGTACCTCTCTGAAAGGACCGTAGTCTTCCCGGGAAAAGAAGGGCGCCAAACGCACAAAATGACCTGCGGTGTGCCGCAGGGCTCAGTTCTAGGCCCATTGTTGTGGAACATAGGGTACGACTGGGTCCTGCGAGGGTCTTTCCTCCGTGGTGTCGCTGTGACGTGTTACGCAGATGACACGTTGGTCACGGCGCGGGGGAAGACCTATCGGCAGGCGGCCGTTCTTGGAACGGCCGGGGTCGCACAAGTCGTCGGTAGAATCCGGCGGCTGGGCCTGGAGGTGGCATTAACGAAAAGCGAGGCCATGGTGTTTCATGGCCCTCGGAGAGCGCCACCCTCAGGTTCCAGCATAATGGTTGGAGGCGTCAACATAGCCGTCGGGTCGACGATGAAATATCTAGGACTCGTCCTCGACGGCCGATGGGGCTTCGGTCAACACTTCCGAAGTCTGGCCCCTAAACTCATGGCGGCGGCTGCGGCGCTCTCGCGACTGTTGCCAAATTTAGGGGGGCCTGACGCCTCCTGTAGGAGGCTCTACGCGGGGGTCGTACGGTCCATGGCCCTATACGGGGCGCCAGTGTGGGCGAATAACCTGACTGCCAAGAACATCCAACTTCTTCGGCGACCGCAGCGTGCCATGGCAGTCAGGTTAATAAGAGGGTACCGTACGGTCTCCTTTGAGGCGGCGAGTCTCCTCGCCGGTACTCCGCCTTGGGATCTCGAAGCAAGAGCCCTTGCAATGCGCTATCAGCAGCGCGGGGAGGTGCCTAGCGACCGCGAGGGTGAGATCGTAGTGGCAGAGTGGAAAGAACGACTTGTGCGACCGAGCGCAGGGCACGCCGCTATAGAGGCGATAAGACCCGTCATGGAGGCGTGGCTTGAGAGGCGCTTTGGAGCCCTCACCTTTCGTCTGACGCAGGTGCTCACCGGGCATGGTTGCTTCGGTGGGTACCTGTGTCGCATAGGCAAGGAAGCCACGGCCCGGTGCCATCATTGTGAGGAAAGTCCCGAGGACACGGCGCACCACGCTTTAGCGGAGTGTGAGGCGTGGGCTGCCGAGCGCCGTGTCCTCTGCGATGGGCTGAATATTGAGGAGGGCAGGCTCTCGTTGCCGACACTAGTAAACGCTATGGTCGGCAGCGAGAGCGCATGGGACGCGGCCTCCTCCTTTTGCGAGCGAATTATGCGAGCAAAGGAGGAGGCAGAAAGGGTGAGAGAAAGGGAGGCTCACGTCGCACGCGTCCCATCTCAAAGAAGAGGCACCGGGCGCCGGAGGAACAACGACCTCCGGCCCCCATGAGCGCTGGCCTGGGGCGGCGGGCGTTGGGCCGCCAAGCCGTCCGCACAGGAGCAGGCCCGAGTAGGTGGCGCGTTCGTGTCACACGCGCGCCTATCTCAGAGGGGAGGCAAGGCCTCCTATCAAAGACGGGGCCGTCCGAAAGGGCGGCCAAGCTGCCGGGGGGTGCAGTGAAAAGAATGCGCAAGCGTATCCCTGCCCCCCGGCGAAAGCTAACGAAGGGACACCGTCAGTGGTTTAGTCGGTATACGGTTGCGGCCGGACTCCGACACACCCTCTCCGTTGCCCAGCGGAGAGAAGCCTATAAAAGGTTCCCTGACGTTAAAAAAAAAAAAAAAAAAAAAAGGCACAGGAAAATATAAATAATTAATTTAAATGTAATTTGAAAATTTATTTGCTTGTAATTTAAATATTTCACGTAATTTAAATATTTAGAGAAATATTTAGATTTTGGCAACAAAGTTTACATTTGCCGTAGAAATAACATTACTAACCCAATTATTTTAATTCAATTCAACAATACTTTCGGTCAACGACTCATAACTCATTTTTAAATGAATATAAACGATCATTTTAAAACACCCTATAGCAAATCCTACCTTAGACGGCTAGTTCTATACAATAAATCATTTATTATGCTTATTTTGTTTTTATCTATTAAAATTAATTGTGTAAAATAAATGGTGTATGCCTTCGGGCGGCATATTTTCTGAGGCGGCAAATTTCAATTTTTTTGCATTATACATATATTCGGTATTTTCTACCTTTCGAGGAATAACGTCTAAACTCAACTTACGCCTGGGCTCCAATTTTGGCGTTCGGCATATATAATTTGGCGACCTTTTTCGTCATCAAATTGCAGAAACGTAGGCGTCAAAGATTATTTAAATTTGGAGACCTTTTCTTTTCGCCGACTAAAATTTCTAACTGGGTGGGCGGCGAATTATATTTGCCCTCAGATGGCATGCACCCACGCCACAGAATAAATTTGTTCACATCTGATAATTGACGGGTAAAGTAAAGCAGGGCAGCCCTAAGTAGATTATAGGTAGGCGCTATCCACGGCCGCGGCCGTGAGCGATGGTGTTTACTGTTTACTCCTATTTCATCTTAACTAAACACTGTCTAGAGAAAACAAATGTTTATTCTGCTGATACTTAATCGATTTTATACGACAACGAAAATTTAATATTACGCATCCTTCTGTCGAGGTTGCTAATATTAAGTAAGGTAATTTTTTTTATAATTTATAAATTTGAAAATAGCAAAGTAATTTTAAATATATATAGATACAAAGAAAATACATATACTTATAAAGAATTTGTCAGCTTAAATATGAACAAAACATTTAAATCATAAGTTAGGTTGCTTGGTAGTGTAGCTACCAACCTAACCTAGCAATTTAAATAGTATAGACGAAACGAAAGTTGTACCTATTTACAAAATAAATATGTGCATATAATAAATATATTTAATATCCATATATATTTGTCTAACTTTGACATACTAAGAAAAATTCATGCTGAATTCTGGATGTTTAAAGGATTTTATCAATAAATAATCATTTGCAAACGGAACTTCAATTTCGTTGTGTTCAGTCGAAAATACCTTTGAGACTCACTGAATATCTTAGAAATATTGCTGAATATTCTAGAGTCATATATATATGACTCTAGAATATTAGAATAATAGATATATATATCAAATCCTTTATGAAAATCCTATGCGCATTTATCTACACAAATATCATATATACTGTCTTCATTTTGAATACAACTATAATTACTTCGTATTTATACGAAACACAAGAACCAGCTTTTCCCCTTTTGCCTGTCTCTCTGTACATATATGCATTAATCTTGAAAATGGTTGGACCGAAATAAGGCTTTCTCGTCAAAGCAAGAGGATTATAAAGGACGTGGTAAAGGACTTGAGGCTTATTTTTATCCCAGTAATATAATTACACAGTAAGTTTGTACAAGAAAATGTGGATTCGGTTACTTTGACCTTTGCGAATCACGAACAATTCTCGAGATTTAGGTTTCCTTTTGAACTTTCTTTTATGGTTCGTTATGAAATATTAAACACGCATAGCATCCCAAGAGCCTTTTATTTTGGACGGAAAGTATTCGAACACTGGACCTTATGAGTGCGACACATCATAACCTGTGCTACTGTGTTCCTCTTAACAATATTCTAGCTTGTATAATGTCATCAACCCATTATTGTCCCACAGCTGGGCCTTCTCATAATGAGAGTTTTAGGCTATAATCCACCGCGCTTGCTAAGTGTGAATTGATAGGCTTCACATACCTTATAGAACTTCTTTTTAAAGAACTCTGATCAGATCAGATTACGCACATAATTTAAGAAAAATCAATAGTGTGTTCCTGCGATTAGAAACTCGGACCACCCGATCGAGAGCAAGGATGTTACAGAGCTCCGGAGCTATCGGATATCCGAAATAAAAAATTATCCGTAACCGTAACCGAAACTGTTAAAACATTTACGGATATTTTTGGGATAGAAGGCAAACCTTTATGCAATGTTTTTGTCATAAATAACATATTATATTGATTAGGCAGCTTTAACAATAAGTGATATGACTGATTGTAATACCCAATGGTAATATAGAAATATATCGAAATTCTGACCTATTTGTATTTTACTTTAAAATTCTTTAAAAATCTGTTACCGAAATTATTCGAAAGTTACGGAGAATCCGAATTATTTTTTTATCCGTATCTGTATCTGAAACCGGAATAATATTATTTCTACATCTTTTCAAGGTGGTAGAACCAGTGTAGTTCGACCGGGGAAGTACCACCGCCACACCTATTTCTAGCCTGAAGCATTTATTGCGTTTCGATAGAAGGGTGTGGTAGCCGGCACATTTTCACATGAGGCGACCATCATAGTTCTCGGGAGTAGCAACGCATCTGTGATTGACTTCAGATGGAACCTATGTTCTGTATGAAGTTGATTACAGATGTCCATGGGCGGCTTACTTACCATCAGATGGACTGCATGCTCGTTTGCTACTCCAATCAAATAAAAAAAATATATCCGTATTCGTATCAAGATCCGAAATTTCATATCCATAACATCCCTGATCGAGGGGGCAAGTTTCAACCATTAGGCTATCACTGCTCCAGCTTGTAATTGTAATATCACCTTATCAAGCAAAACTCATACCTAATGTTGTTTTACAATTATCTCAATTACCCTAAGAAAGATGAAGTTTAGATAGGAGCCTCAGCCTTTGGGCGATCACCCCCGAACTAATTAAAACTTGAATCACTTATCAAGTTGATAAATTACTGAAAACAATTTAAAGGAACAGCATGTAATGATGGATCTCGAAAGTAATTTTAAAATTTAATTAATTCGTAAGATCCCAGGCACGTTTCCTGAACCCTTCGTAGATGGAATGCATACTGATATTATGAAATAGTTGGGTCAGAAGAAAAATGTGGTTTCAATAGAATGTAGTTTCGTTTTTCTTCGTATAAACCGACGGTCCCCACGTTCATGAAAACATGTGAAAAATGGCAAATATTAGATACCCCAGTTGAGGTTGTCCACTAGTGACGTAACGAATGTTGTTAATTGAACATTTGCGAATGCGAATGCGAATATCCCTTACCGACGTTCGCGAAATTCTTTTTTTCACACGACAAACAAACAATAACACACACGCTTACGTACAAGCACACCTACACACGCACACAAACACAAAAAAATCTCTAGCTGTAGGTCTCATTAATACTAACTACTATAGAAGAGACTAGATCCCACGATACAGGGAATCCTAGTGTGGAGCCTAGAGTCCTTTTTTTTTTGTTTTCGAGGGGGAAACCTTCAAAAGGTACCCGACGCCGTGGGAGCGACGCAGGGTTATGTGGGATTTTTACCGCACTAAAACCCTCCCGGTGGCCGTCCTCGGCGCTGAAAAGAAGGACTCCGGGATCTCGAAACGACTTCAACCGGAATCCTCCGAGCGCGTTGCCCCATCGGGCTCGTCCCAGACTGGCTGGGACCACCGCTCCGTCTAGTCTTTACGACGGTATGCGACCACACATACCGCCGTCCTTCCCGGGATTGCCTGACCGAACGGTTCGAGCTCCCACTCTAGCCGTCTGCAACGCCGGAAGCCCCTTTTAGTCGCCTCTTACGACAGGCAGGGGATAGCCAATTCTGATCCCGGAACTACAGGGCGTGGAGCCTAGAGTCCTATAAGTATTATTTATAACTACTTACTATTATTCAGTTTTTGGTGTAGAGGGCCGTGGGATCTAGGTTCGGTGACTTTTTTTTGGTCGGCCAACTGCTGTTCGATTTCCATTTGGATAGATTTGCCGACCATTTTTTGCAAATTCTTCCGAATTCTAATATTCGTTACATCACTATTGTCCACATGTTTAAACCTATAATTTTTACATCATATGTCCAACTCCATATATAAATTGTATAAGAATACAAGTACCTATAATAATTACAAAGAATCGATATCGAAGTAGTGGATGTCTATATGTATCATTTTATAATTTGTTATATTAAATTATTTTTAATATTAGAAACTGCAGGAAGCAGCTGCATAATCTCAATCCCCCGATTTTTTTACTTTCGTTTAGATTGACCCTGTCAATTCTTTAATGAAAGGTTTTTATCAATGGTACGTGATTTAACTCGCCGAATAAAAATATACCTACTGCCTTCACTTAAATATGGGGTACAACCTATTATTGTCCCACTGCTGGGCACAGGTCTTCTCTCAGAATGAAAGAGTTTTAGGCCAGAGTCTACCGCCCTGGCCAAATATTGTGGTGGACTTTACACACCTCCGAGAACTTTTTTTTCTTAAAGAACTCTCGGGTGTGTAGGTTTCCTCACGATGTTTTCCTTCACCGAAAAGCTGTGATAATCAGTTTCTAATTCGAACACAAATCAGTAGTGCAAGCCTGGGTTTGACCTCGGACCTCCCGATTGAGAGGGCAAGTTTTAACCATTAGGCTATCACTGCTCTCACTTAAATAACCTTATGTTACCCGGGAAATACCGGTTATTTAAACAATGTTGATTGTGCAAAATCAACATTTTATATATGGTAGGCATACCAAGAAGTGCCGCTGCGCTGCTGTTCAAAGGTTTTTTTAATATCTACCAATCTGCAATTACCATACATGGTAGACTACATCTGGCTTATTGACGATTTTTTTTTGTGCTGATATGCGTTAAATGAAACAAATTATTTCAAACCCAAAAATAAAACCAACTGCTCTAAATATTTTACACTAAAAGAAAATCAATCAATTTTAATCAATTGTTCGTTTTGTTTAAACAATTTAAAAATGTTACTTATTTAAATGTATGTACTCGTAATTTGCCACGCTTTTAAACCAGAAACCGCTTGAACATGGTGTTTGAGGCAGATAAAAACTCCAGCCACGGCGATAACGTCGCAAAGACATCTTATAAAATTTGTTATTCTATTTTATTGAATACATAACATAATAATGGCTTTACAGAGTTGACCTAGTTCGGGAACACTGCAGATTCACGCTACATATCGTCTTTTTCCGCCCATCCATTGTCGTTGGGATAAGAGATAGCCCTAAAATATATCATCGTGTCATGTTCACTTTACACATTCTCCTATTCATTGTTCAGGCCTTAGGTTTATTGAAAAACGGAATAATGATCTTATAAGGCTAAAAGATATACACTAATTTTATTTACAGTGGGAGTGTTTTTTTTTTAATTCGGCCTTTCAATTTCCTAACTCGTATTCTGATGATAATCTCCTGATTACAGATCTTAAACCCATATTAGAAATTAATCACTACGTAGTATAAAACAAGGTCGCTTCTCGCTGTCTGTTCTTACGTATGCTTATATCTTTAAAACTACGCTACGGAATTAAATTCAGTTTTTTTTTTATTGATAGAGAGATTCAAGAGGAAGGTTCTATGTATAAAAGATGTATAATAATGCGGGGAAACGCTGATAATTTAAATTTTTTGACCTTTATACGGGACGAAGTTCGCCTGGTCAACTAGTTACCTATAATTACTTATAACGCTAAAATTAATAGTTAACCGACGTGACTTATTAAAAAAACCCATAAGTGTATGAAAGTCTTCTAATCTGCAAATAGCAGCAAGTAA
The DNA here is from genome assembly GCA_949699795.1 of Spicauda simplicius. Lineage (NCBI taxonomy): Eukaryota > Metazoa > Arthropoda > Insecta > Lepidoptera > Hesperiidae > Spicauda > Spicauda simplicius. The sequence continues at coordinate 17,203,232 of OX453067.1, forward strand.
TATTTATTTTCTAGTAAAATTTAATTACATAACTTGTAAATAGACATTTATATATCTCGTCTTTTTAAATTTGATTTTTACCACTGTTAGAGAGAAAATACAAACGGACAGTAAATTCGAGGCAGTTTATTCGTATTATTAAGAATAACATTTTATAGGTTTACTGACGATATAAAATACGAGTATAATATATTATTTTTGCATACAGGCAGTCCTTGTACTTACGGCATGTTAGGTTCTCGAAATCCGCGACGTAAATCGAAACGACGTAAGTTGAGACATATTTTAATGTGAGTTTCATTGTTACCAAAAGAAGATGGAATTTCTACATGCGGGGTGGGTACTCTCTGCGCACCGCCGTCGCACCAGGCCTTCCTGCAGACGTCGACCTTGCGATACACGAATCTTTTAAGCCGTAAATCGAAACAATCGACGTATGTTTCAGGAATAGTGTCAAAATATTGTTTGACGTAACTCGAAACGACGTAAGTCGAAGACTGCCTATATGTTTAACTGTTCATTACCTCTCTGTTGATGAAAATTTTAAATAGACATATAGTAAAGGGAAAAGAATAGGTTTTTAAGGTATAGTTCACGTTTATAGTACTCGACTCTGAATAAATCTATAGAAAACAAAACAGTTGCAGCAAACTTTGGTCTCCGGTTATCATGCTTTAAAAATTCACAGCTTTCTACTTCGCCAAGACAAAAGATAAGTCCAAAATATACTATCTTGACACGTTCTTTTGAAACTGTTGTTCTACTTTTCAAGAACTATTGTTGAAAGAAAGATCTATACAAGTATATACAAAATTCTCAAGACTGATTGATTGAGTGCCTGCTACCAAGGAATTCAAATTCATAACTGGAAGTATAAGACAATAAAGTATTGTATTATTTGAGTACCTATGAAATTCCTGATATTACGTTCATTATCAAATTTTGTTTAATTCACTCTAACACCGCGAAAATGATTATTATTTACCTTCAATAGGGATATAACATATACATATTTTTAACTAATTTGATGTGAGTTTGATTAGATTTGTTTAGTTCAGACTGGCAATGCAAACAAATGCACGCTTTCTACACTCATAGCCCCACATTAGGATTTTCGCCTGTATCGTGGGACACACACAAGATGAATACACAAACACCCAGACCTAGAACATTAATGTAAACTCATCATTCAGATACCTGTCTGGCCGGGAATCGAACCCGGAACCCATTGCGCGTCACACCGGTATGGTAACCGCTGCACTACGCGGGTCGTCATAAAACTAAGTTATATATATTTCTTTACAATTTAATGAAATTTCTTAGTATTACCATGACGCCGTTACCCTATTTTGGAAACACGTTCTACAATCTCGCAAGACGTTAGCCTTAATAAAAGTTCCACGTGAAAAATATTCAGCATACGTCGCCGTTTATATTTGGTAGCCGCATTTCGGCTTTATTTTGCTTATATTTGCAACGTTAATTTTATTTGTTTAGAATTTGTATTTTATCAGTCAAAGTTTGCTTTGATAAATTATTTTTTTCATATCTGATAGAAAATATGCAATTTAATAATGCAAACTAATATAATTTAATGATGCAAGCACCTCTAATGTGAAAATACAAACTATTTAACAAATATTACTTTAAACGAGGAAATTCTGAGAAAAACTGTAGCTTCGTATTTAATAGGTAACGAGTAACTGCTTCACGTTAGGAATAGGTCTGGTGGTACCTTCCTGGTCAAACCACACTCGTTATGAAAATAAATAGAAAGAAACAGATAAGAAGAACTTGCACTATTTACCTCACTAAGCATGTTTATGTGATCGTTTTGGCGACCCAGATGGCGCAATGGTTAACACGCCGTACCGCTAATTTGAGGGTCCTGGGTTCGATTCCCAGCGAGGCGGAAATTTGATTGATGAGTTTGAATTTCCGTTCTTGGTCTGGGTGTGTGTCCTTGTCTTGTGTGTTGTACATGGCACCCACGACACAGGGAATCCTAGTGTGGGGCTATGAGTGTGAAACGTTAAAAAACAATCGTAGTAGGTGTTAATTTTCCGCAGTAATACATTACTGTCTACTTACTGTTTCTTTTCTATCAATCGCCTCCTACGATATCCACAGGGACAGAAGGAGTGGTGCTGTTAAAGACCGACTTAACCACAACTACACAGCTTTTTAATGCACTACATATTTATACTGTTGCTATTCTCGTCAACCCATTATTGTCTCACTGCTGGGCATGAGTCTTCTCTCAGAATGAGAGAGTTTTAGGCCATAGTCCACCGCGCTGGCCAAGTGCCAATTGGTGGACTTCTCACGCCTCCGGTAACTTTTTTTATATATAGAACTCTCGGGTGTGTAGATTTCCTTACGATGTTTTCCTCCACCGAAAAGCAGTGATGATAAATTTCTATTACGCACATAAATCAGTGGTTTTGCCTGGGTTTGAACTTCGGACCTCTCGATTGAGAGGACAAGTTTCAACCATTAGGCTATCACTGCTGTTGCCATTGCCTACATATAATTTTCCGCAGTCAAATCAACAGTCTATTTTTTGTAATATAATATTCGAAGGACATCCTAAAATATTATAAACCTCAATTTTATTAGAACAAAGGCTATAATACTCGCATGAAATTTCATTGGCTCATACCCTATATAAGATGAGGCCAAAATATAAGAGCACATCACGTATGTCAAGAGCTTATCGCGAAACCTCGTGTATTCATTGTTTCTCTTGAAGGCCTATTGTTTTGAGAACGATCATTTCACGACATTAAGGTCTCAGAGCTCTCGTGTCATCGGAGAGAAGGTTTTATCACACGTTTATATACGAAGCTTGCGCTGTATATACATTTTTTCGTTATATAACAGCTCTAGACAGTTTCAGACAGACACGTGCTTAATAAATGCCTACAATGTTTTTGAATTTCATAGTATTAAATTCCATATCCTATCCTATCCTATCCTATCCTATCCTATCCTACTAATATTATAAATGCGAAAGTTTGTGAGGATGTATGTGTATTTGTTATTCTTTCACGCAAAAACTACTCAACGGATTAGGTTGAAACTTTATAGTAGTATAGGTTATACATCAGAATAACACATGGGCTATAATTTGTAATGATTTTTTATTTATAAGGTTATAATATAACGAGAAATATCAGGTTAGTCGGAAAAAAAGTTGTGCTCTGAGAGCTATCTTCGCGTACGCTGCCTAAACCGTTGGAGATATCCAAATATAATGTACCATGGGATTGTTTGGCTCACATAGATCTAAATAAAAGTCCGCGACAGCATATGTCTATATTTTATGTATAACCCACAATAACTCTTTTTATACTTTGAAAATTTTAAAAATATCAAGTTGATGTTTCCATGAGTTTTATACAAACTAAATATTAATCCTTATCAAAATAAATGATTTCAAAAAATCAAGCATCTAATAAAGATTGAATCTGCCTTTTACACCATGTAAATTGGATAAGTAGTTTAGAAGATATTGCGTAGTCAATTGATTGACCGGCAGTACGCGCCGTGCGCCGCCGCCGTATACAACGAAGTTGTATGATATTAATGTTTGAATGGTTATAAAACACGGAGCAAAATGTGAAAGGTCAATGACGTCTCTGTAGTTCCGGGAATAAGGCTACGGTATCCCCTGTCTGTGGTAAGAGGCAACTAAAAGGGAGCTTTCGGGGTTGCGGGCGGCTAGACGGAGAGCTCCAAACACCCAGTCAGCAACTTCGGGAAAGATGTCAGCATGTGTGGTCGCATGCTATCGTGAGAGCCAGGATGGACGGAACTTGAACCGTCCAGCCAGGCGATCCCGGGAAGGACGGTGGCATACGTGTGGTCGCATGTCGTGGTAAAGACCAGATGGAGTGGTGGGCCCAGCCGCTCACTCTGAAGGAGCCTGATGGGGCAATGCAGTCAGAGGACTCCAGAAGCGTTCCTTTGAAGATCCCGGAGTCCTGGTGCTTTAATAATCCCAGATAACCATGCGTCGCTCCCACGGCGTACCTTTTGAAGGTTTCTCCCTCGACAAAAAAGAAAAAAAGTCAATGAGAATGAAACAGCGGAAAGGTTAAATATGTTATTCAATCGTCATTGACCTTTTAATGTAACACAACTCGGCACATATATCAGATTAGCAGTAGTTTAGGTCGTAGTTGACCACGCTAGCCAACTGCGCGTTGGTAACCGTCACGGGTTTTGAGACCCTTTCTTAAAACTTTTAATTTCAGAGTAAGCATTAATATCTGTTGCCGACAAAACTAATTCAAATTAATATACGTGCCTGTGATTTGAAATTTGAACACACTGATTTAGGCGATTAAGGCTACGTACTCACGGCGCGGTTTTCACCCGCGGCCGCCGCGGTTGCGGGCCCGCAGCTTCTGTGCGAAATACACGAGACCGCCTATTTTTGCGGTTCCGCAGCCGTCGCGGTTGCGATTATCGACCGCAAACGTGGCGGGCGAAAACCGCAAGACGGGCGGTTTACCATCAGTTGAGGTCCTGACTACTGCACTCGCCCGCCAACTGACCGCAGAGCGCGCGGGCGCAAACCGCCGCGGCTGCGGCTGACCGCGGCCCGCGCGGTTCTACAGATTGCCCGCCGGTGCACCGGGAGCCGCAAACAACCGCGCGCCTTGCGGGCGAAAAACGCGTCGTGAGTATTGCTTCAATTTTTTACACTTATATCTGCATCCTACAGAAGCTGCGGGCCCGCAACTGCGGCGGCCGCGGGTGAAAACCGCTCCGTGAGTACGTAGCCTAACACACGGCACCGCGCACCGCCGCGAATAGCGGTGCCCCGCGCGCTAAGGCGGTTTACGCACCTGTACGCGCGGATGGACCGATCATCAAAATAAACTTTTCGACATCGAAATGCATTTTTGCTTCAACGATGATCCGCGCGGTTAGGCGCCAGCCCGTGTGTGAGGCGCCGACCCCCCCCCCCCCCCCACTGTCATTCGCGCGGAGACACGGTGGTGATGAGAACACCGCTGGACCGCGCGGCCAGTCGGTGTACGTTTATGAGGCATCAACGGATTTATTAGACCCCAATACAACATGAGATCCGCTTCACCGCCTACCGTGGCAGTGAGCGGTACCGTATGTTAATCGCATTAGGAAGTAGGGCAAGGGTTCAATCTGAAGTAAATCACAGATGCGTTGCTACTCCCGAGGACTATGATGATCGCCTCATACAAAAGTGAGCCGGCAGGCACATCCTTCAAATGAAACACAAGAACTGCTTCACGGTAGAAATAGGTGCGGCGGTGATGCCTCCCTGGTTGAACCATTTCTCTACCACTTTGCAAACTTTATGTGGCAGACTAAATTCCACGCGAGCGAAGCCGCGGGCAAATGCTACTTAGTAAATAAAGAGTATATCTGAAGAGTATATTATTTACTACTACTGCTGCTACTTTTGTTTCATATAGCAGCAGTGTTAAGCAATGTATATACTGGTTAAAGGAGTAAAGTAAGGAAGAATTACTTGCGAGCTGTGTAACTATTGTTAAAACTTACGAAAAACTTTGATTGACTTCAAATTTTGTTTTAATTTGTTATATAAGTATATCCTTGAAATATATGGGGTGTACGCTTCTTATCTAATTTTATCACAATACATTAAAATTTGAAACAACTCGCAAGCTTTATGAGAAAATTTGAAACATATTTATACTGGAAAAGCCACAGAAAAGTTAGACCGCGTAGCACCGTTCGGAACGCCAGCGACAGTTACAAAGTTGAAATGGTTTCTACTAATGCCCTACTTTTACTTTACAAACATGTCCGTGATAGGGTTGTCTACTTGAAGTTTTATTTATTCATTATCTGAATGCAAGACAGCTGAAGAAGCTATAGCCATAAGTCAAATAGTAGATAACAAATTATAAAGGCTTTCGATGTAGTGTATAAAATATTTTATATGTTGTTTTTGTTTATATAAAATGGGTTAATCCCGCAGCTTCGCCTGTATCGGTAGCATTTACTACGATAATGAGTAAGTATATATTAGTAAGCCATAAACTATTTGTATAACAAATTTAAATGAAATCGGATCGGGAGCTTTTACGTGAATAACTAACAAACACAAACACGAGTACATCTTCATAAACTTTCGGATTATAATATAAATAAGACAATAAATGCAGTAGTACTGAAATTGCTATTTTATCTTCTTTGTTTATCTGATTTATTCTAAAAATTTTGTAAGAATATTTTATATTTGTGTCATAAAACAGGAGAAGAAACATCCGCTCTCTCGGGACGGATCCTCCGAAGTCCCGAAAGAATGCTCGGCTCTCCCGGGACAATTGCCAACCCTATTCTCAAGTGTGGAGACAAGGAGCCTCTCTCGTGCACATTGACATGTTTAGTTGAAGTGAAGATAATGTTAACCAGCCGTAAAAGAGACCTACATAATATCTAAGTATAATTACAAGATCACATTTGTATGAATGAATATGAATCTTGCAAAGATTTGAACTATTTCCTGTGGAATGATTGAGCTGACTTTCACAAGTACATTTAGTTTGAATCACAATGCGTGACTTTTGAGAGGACAGTAAGATACAATATAGCAGATGTGATCAGATGATCCAAAATTCTGAGAATTTTTCTGAGAATATTACTAAAAAATAAATGATTTTCTTAGCAACCTTGTTTTCTTATCTTTTTCAATAAATTGATTGCAAAGAAGGTAACAAACTTACGCGATTCCCATTTAGGTAAGAAAACGCGATGGGCGTAATATAAATAAATCGAATCTAACCTATTTGAAATAGAATAAATCTATATACGAAAACCCGAATTACTAGAAAAATCATATATCGATTTTTCCGCCTCAAATAACATTTTCAGATACACCGCCAATAGACATTTGTTTTGCCATAAAAGTCCACTAGTTGTCAGTTGGGTGCGCTCATGAAATCGAGTATGATCGAGTGTTAGAGTGCCTTTCCACCAGATATTTGGTTCGTAAAATTGAAGGTATCGGTAAACGGTAGGATTCACTGTGAAAATGTGTTAGTTACAATAGTCGCACGTTTTCCTCTCAGCCGTAACTAGTCAGTTTCCATCACTCCAGATAAAAAACATAGCTCTGTTGAAGCCATTTAACTAAACAATGAAAATCGAGTGATTATTGGTGCATTTAACTCATTCATAGCTTAGCTACCTCGCACATCTTTGGTTGAAAGGCAACTTAAATGCACGGCCACTGCACGACGCCGACGCCACAACGATAGCTACGAGTAAGAGCGGAGCGACAAGCTTAAAAATAAAATAAATGTATAAAAATATAAAGCATGCCACGGGCGATAGGCAGCGTTTCGCAATCAGGCAGGCAAGTGAAGAATGGCCAATTGGTAAAGACGAAGCAGAGATGACACGGTAATTAATGGAACTAAGTTGTTAAAGGATTTTGATGTCAATCTAGAAGGCTTTATACTCATATTTCAATTGTATTACTTAAATAAAATTATCGACATAATGAAAAGCTTAACTAAATATTTACGTCCACCTTGGCACTGTTTTTTATCTGATTAAAGTAGCAATTGAACATACAGTCGAAATGATGGAAACTGGTCACTGCCGCCCATGGACATTTGTAAGCACCTTTATACAGAACATAGGTTTTATCCGAAGTCAATCACAGACGCGTTGCTACTCCCGAGGACTAGGATGGTCGCCTCATATAAAGTGTGCCGGCAACCACGCCCGTCCATTCAAACGCAAGGAATGCTTCACGTTGTAAAGAATTAAATGCGGTTTGCAAAAAACGCTGTGCGCGCTATGCGTTGGTCGAGTGGTTAGGCGAGTACAGCCTTCTAAAACTGTTATATGCTATACTGGCTACACGCCAACGTTACACTGCCCCTGTTTGCCAATTTACGAGTTTCGATTGCCGTGTTTGAAGTAAAAGTTTAAGCTGAATCTCGATGTACAATCTTTCTGATTTATTTTTAGTATTTATTTTTTCGTAACATGATCCGCTCTGCTACGCAGATCGTAGCAATGAGAACAATTTGCTATACGACGCTGAGGGCGTTCTGTCAATTGTTATTAAAATGTTTTTAGGGTCTGGGTACTTCTCAACACATCCTTGCGTGTTCAAATGGATCCCTTTGGAATTTGTGAATAAGTCTTTAGAAAATGCAGTTTTTGAATTCTTTTAACCGATATTAAAAATTAATTCATAAACCGGATATTGCGAGTAAGCTTTACACATTAAATAAAATTCGCGATAATATTAGTCTAAATCTTCAGAAACTTGTATTAACTGCAAATCTATTTACTTCATAATCGCGCAAGTTGTTAAAAACATATGAAAACAACTCGAAATTTATTATTTAATATTGTGCCTCATATTGCAAAGTCAAACAAATAACAAAATGGAAACGGTAATAAATTCCAACTGGAGAAATAGTTGTCCGAAGCAGCGCGCCCATGTAATCGAATGTTTGTTATATAAAGTTTGGCAAATCGCCAAGTTACTGCCGAGCGTAACATTGGCTCTGTTTGTCGATTAATAAGCTGTGGTTACCTTTCTTATCGCTTAAACTTTCGTGACGGTCTACATTTTATGTAATGGAAGTAAAGGGGTGTTTATAGCTGCGGGACCAAAATAGGGCTACGGTATCCTCTGCATGACGTAAGAGGCGACTAAAAGGGGTTTCCAGGATGGCGGGCGAACCCCGGAAACCCGGGAAGGACGATGGCATGTGTGGCCGCATGCGGTCGTAAACACCGAGAGGTACGGTGAGCAACATTTGATCACCGGGGAAGGGCCTGAAACGGGCATTGCGCTCGGAGTACTCCGGTGGTTTTCCGTTCGAGATCCTGGAGTCCTCCACGTAGCGCTGAGGACGGCCACCGGGGTTTTAGTGAGGTAAAAATGTCACATAACCCGGTGTTGCTCCTACGGCGGCGGGAACCTTCTAAAGGTTTCCCCCTCGATAACAAAAAAAAGGTAGTAGCCGCCGTCCATTCTTCAGTACTTACCTCTGATTAATCAATCTTGCCAAGCCTTCTAAGTAAGAACCGGCAATACATTATGATGATATTGAAACTGCAGAACAACAGTCAAGTTTTAACTGTAAGGGACCAATATCAACCATGGACCTTGGACATGGAATTGCCTTTCATCCTCTGCGGAGAAAATTCATGTCCATTCTCTCTACAATCGAGCATAGAGCACAACAACTTACAGACATACACAATGACATAACACACAAATACACCATTGTTTGCATATTATCAAGTTATTCTCTTGAATGGAAGAATGGATCAAGCTGATACAGATATGCTTGCGAGGACGGCCTCATATCAATAATGTAGATATTTAACAAAAAAAACGTGCGGCACTCGGGGGCTGCGCGGTAAAGCTATTGTATAGCATTTTTATCTACTTATGCAATTATAATTATTTGCTTATTTATGCAGTATTTTTTCCTTGATATTAGTTCGTTTTTTTCTTCGATACTATTTACATTCTCACAAACAGCTGCTCACATATTTGCCCGATTCCGAGCAGCTCGTCTCGATCCGTGCGAGCTTCGTACTGTCATACCATATACTACGTACACGTTAAGCGAAAGCTCGGCTGCGCTACATGGTAGATGGAGTGGGGGTGTTAGGTTTTTCGTTACGAAATATCTTGATTCGGTCGCCACGCTCAAAGCCCGCGATAAAAGTTATGCAATAGCTTAACTATTGTAACGGAATACAATATTTTACATTTGTATAAGAATAGGAGTACACCGCCTACTGTGCAACTTAGATAATAGGAAAAGTAGAGCCTGTAATCTGTTTGGTGTTACATAAAGGATGGCACCGAGCCAAACTTTACTGTCCCTATTTGCCAATTTATGCTTTAGGTAGGATGTACTGACCTGGCTTTACGGCTAATTTCCTTCTCATAAATTAAACTGTTCTTTCAGAGTAATCTGTTATAAGTAGTTGTAAGAAGATCCTTAGTAAAATCTCTGTTTAACAAAACATAAGTTCATACCAATAAAATTAATTAATAAGTTATCTAAAATAATATTAAATAATTTTAACTATTTTTTTTTATCGTTTTAGTGGAAGGGTCTGGTTGTTGGCACATTTTTATATGAGGCGACCATCTTAGTCTTCGGGAGTGGAAACACATCTGTGATTGACTTCAGAAAGAACATATGTTCTAGGTGAAGTTGCTTAGAGATATCCGTGGGCGGCAGTGACCACTTACTATCAGGTGATCTGCATGCTCGTCTGCTACTTCAATCAGACAAAAAAAATACCATACCAGATAAATAAGCTAATATCTATAGAAATCTTATAAAGCGTAATATATTAATAGACAATACGGTATCATGCTATAAATCCATTGAATCAACATTTCACGACAGCCATAAAATATCCATGCATTAGTTCTATTAAATCGATCGACATAGCAATGAACCCGGAACTCGGCACGCGATCATCGTATTGACTTTGCAACATAACTACCTACGTATTGAGGAAATAATACCTATACTAACTACCTACTTACTGAGGAAATAATTATATGTGCAGTAGAGTTGCAAATGTATGAAGTGTAGCAAGTATTCAGAAAACGTTCATTTTTTAGGGTTCCGTACCTAAAATGGTAAAAACGAGACCCTATTACTAAGATTACGCGTGCGTCTGTCTGACCGCCCGTCTGTCTGTCTGTCGCCAGGCTGTCACCAGGCTGTATGTCATGACCCGTGATAGCTAGACAGTTGAAATTTTCACACATGATGTATTTCTTCCGCTATGACAACAAACTAAAATTAATATTTAAGGAGGGCTCTCATATAACAAACATGATTTTTATAACGTACGGAACCCATCGTGCGAAAATCCGACTCGTACTTTGCCAGGTTTTTCTTATATTTTGGAAATAAATATCATATATACGCCAGGCCCCCGATGGTACGTGCAACTGCTGTTATAAGAATTCGAATTCGAACAATTAAGGATTCTTTACCAATGTCACGAGTTAAGATTTCTCTTAATTGTATTTGTGTATGTGTACTTATGTTTGTATGTCCATAGCACCAACGACGCAGGGCACCCTAACGAGGGGTTATGAATTTAATTGCACTTTTGTTTGAAGCACCAAGTGGCAAAGTTGTTGTGCTATCCAATCATTGCTTTACAAACTGCTCGTCAAGCGTCCGGCCTAATTCAATGCAATGACAGCGTCGTGGATTTTGGCCTAATACTTCTCATCCTTTTAGACCCATGTCAAGTAGAGGGCCAATAATTTATGGCGCAATAGAGCCACAGAAATATTCATTATTTACCTTTAACAATTAGACCGAATTTCCTTACCGCGAAATGGAGAATCAATCAACAAATAGAACATGAAAAGAAGCTTTTATAAAAAATGAAATAAGTCATTCTTAGTAACTTCGCAGTATCTCAGTTGGAGTTGGCAAACAATAGATGGAAAGTCAATAGCGCTGTTTCGACCTCCGTACACTGCATATACTCGTACATACAGAAATGCTGACAATTGTATACTGAGACAATTGTTGTTCATGACATTTAACCCCTGTTGAAAACTGTGTCAACTTTTTTGGAGTAACATAGCGAACGAGTTAACTGCATGTTCACCTGATGGCAGGTAAGTGATCACTGCTGCCCATTGACTGCATATAGGGCAGTGGCTTAAAGTCAATAACATTGTGGTGTTATTTTTTTAGCAATGGTGTAGTTGCGGTTGTCCCTAGTGGCTTTTGCAGATTAACTGAGTTTTTAATGGCTAAAGCTCAAGCCGGGACAGGAAGACTGTTGGCGGGAGGGATGGCTCCCAGTTGCCGGGTTTATCAACCTACCTTCGTCGCTAGAGGGACGAACGGCTGCTGACCCGTCTAATGTTGGAGTCCTGGCCTTCCACCTATGGTTTAAAATGCATTGAGGCTGGCCCAAGTGTACCTTCTGTGCAATACGGGCCTCGGCTTAGGTCAGTTACGCTAATGTGGGGGACTGGCTATGCACGACCGATCACGCGGGGATGTGTGGCGGTTGTGCTGCAATGGGGTCCTTTCCGCCGGCGTGGACGGTTTGTGCGATACCTTTTGTTGTTGAATGTGTGTGGCGGGAAGGGGGTTCCTCTTGCCGATGGACAATGTCTATGGTGATCTTATCGTCGGGTAGTTTTGGACATGTTTTGGGCGTATACCTATGTAGAAATGGTGCGTCCTTGTCAGGAATGTAACCAGCTGCACTAACAACAAGCTGATTAGGATCGTTTTTGAGCTGTTTCGTTACGGCCATGGACTAAACTTGTCTCCTCATAAACGAGTAAGCAAGCAACAACACCTTTCAATCAAAACGCAAGAACTGTTAGGCTAAAAATATTTGTGGCAGTGATTCCTCGGTCGAGTCATACTCATTCTATCAACTTTCAAAAATATTAATATCTTGACCTTAGAAGCTAACCTAGGTAAATAAATCCGTTTAAAGTATCTTAGGTAATGTTGCTTGCGTCTTTAGTACACTTTTGCGGGCAGCAATTCGGCGAATTTATTGGAACGAATTTTCTTGGCATGTGTTAAAAGTTGAATGGATATCTGTACATAAGGATGGGCGTTGGTTGTTACATTCTTACTTATTATTTTTTTTTAACTTATTAAAATGTCGAGATTGGAGCTGATGTGAATCGTGCGCAATAGATTGTAAAACTTCATGTTGAATGAGTGACAAATTTGTTAAAATGCTCCTAATAATTGCAGCGTGATGTTATATAGCCTAAACCCTTCCTCGGTAAATGGTCTATTCAATACAAAAAGAATTTTTAAATTCGAACCAGTAGTTCCGGAGATTAGCGCGTTCAAACAAACAAACAAACTCTTCAGCTTTATATATTAGTATAGATAAATATTCATTCAACGCTGCCAGTCTCTCTACGTTTTGTTTATAGCGCGTTTTGTATATATAAAGTAGCGCGCGATATCAAAAGTGATGTCATTTTCAGTCATTTTCAGTCATGTACTGTGACTGTACCTGTAAGTTATCATCTTATAATAAACGCTTATATACTTTTTGAAAATTCGTAAGCGTAGTAGGTATAGTCTGAAAGGAAATATGCAGGAAATTACGAGAAAGTACTAAATATGTATAAGCGATATAACATAAACAAAGCTCCGTAGCGCTCAGATTGTCGAAATATATAAAGGTAAGTAAGGAAACTTTGGCTTTATCCAGTGGAAGGTAGACATTGAAGATACTGATATCAAGAAAAAAGTTAGGTCTTCCTAGGAGGAATATAAAATGGCCAATTTAAGTCGAATGTAAAATAAAAGAAAGATTTTGAAATGATTCGGATGAATAATCACTTAAATATATGTTTTTAAACTTTGAAGGAGAAACTAGAACACCTTAGTCCTCTCCCTGGATCCGTTACTGCTAAAAAACTTACTTAATCGCTTAAGAGGTAGAATGTATGCTCGTGTATTATTTGATTCTTATAAAAACACCAGACAAGTGTCAAGTAATGTGGCATAATACCTATCTTATTACGTTATCTATAATACCTAGTTAATAGCCTAGACAATTCATATATTTTTCCCAGCAATTTACATAATTGCAATACTATAATGGCAAAGAAATTTCCAATGTCAATTTCCTGAACAACATAATAGTTAAGTGCAATTTCATACTTAACTATTGCAATTTTAAAAGTGTGCATATTTTAGTTTGCTCAAGACTAATATGCTTAAATAATACTTACTAATAAATAGTTTTTTTTAAACTACTTGTATTCGAAATAATTCGAGTCGAAGAGAAAAATTTTGGTAACAATGCAGTTAGTAAGTGCTTTTTAATTAATAGTTTTCTTTTATGCTTTTGTTTGCTATTTCTTAATAGAAAATCTTTGTGTGTTTTACACTGTTCCATACTTAAAAAAACATAGAAGAGTTTTGTACAAATTTTACTAAGGACATGTGTAAAGCTAGGATTTGTGAAATAACATAACAAAATGGCGTTTACTCGTGTAGCAACAGGATGCGCGCCAGCCTTACAACGGAACTCATTGTTTATTTATTTGGCTTGTATTTATTTTCTACATAAAGGCTTGTATTTATTTTCTACACAAGTACGTAATGTTTGCTCTTTATTGCTTCTACTTGAGATTTTTTACAGAATAAAATTAGCCCATAAACAGGCAGTTCATCTGATGACAAGTGAGTGTTACTCATAGGCATCTGTAATTAACCGCAGATTGCAGTGGGGTCCAAGGTAGAGGTTTATTGGTACCCCTGAAGACTATATTAGAATGTTTCATTTATTTTTCTCTTAACCTTTAACCACCGTTTGACTCATGTTATTAAGAACAAATAGGATATAATATTCCAGCCATTTGCACAATAAGCCAAGATAAGTCAAACACACAAAGACATAAAAATGGTTTTTTATATTCTCGTAAAGACATATAATACTTTTATATAAGATTGAAGTAGCAAACGAGCATGTGGACTGCATGCTCGTCTGCTACTTCAATCTGATGGTAAGTGATCACTGCGGCCCATGGACATCTATGAGCAATTTCATACAGAACATGGGGTTCTTTCTGAAGTCAATCATAGATACGTCGCTACTCCCGCGGACTAATATGGTCACCTCATATAAAAGTGTGCCGGCAAAAACTGCTTCAAGCCAGAAATAGGTGTGACGGTGGTACTTCCCCGGGCCAACTACACTGGTTCTAGCACCTTAAAATTTAAATGAATTATATAATTAACCAGTTTATTTGCATGGCTTTGTCCGCCTTGACCACGTTTGCCATGGTAATGAGGATCCCATGTGATAATCCGGGTTATAAACTATCATCATAACAAATTTATTCGAAATTGCAATTTGTAGTTTTTGCGAGGAAGATCAACAACACATTTATCCTACTAACTCACATAAATAATATAAATAAGATGACGACGGTTTAAATTATACAATAACGTTTATTACATGCAACTCTATCAAGGAAGGGTGCGCGCCCTACAATCAATGTAAACAATCTAACTGTAGGGCGGCATCGTGTGTGATCGATATAATTTCGCATGTTACTTGCCCATTGCTGTATTTAATTTTAAATGAGTTGGGTGACGCACGTACTTAAATGCTTTTCTTCGTCGTTTGTATGACTTGTTCGTATGCTATTATTTCTACCGTGTTAGGTAGGTATTTGCTTAAAATTCGTATTATTACGATGTGCATAATTTTGAAAAAATATTTAGGTATCTCCATGTGTTATGTTAATAATGCAAGCTTGTTACCGTAAATTACCGTTTATGATACTAAACCTGTGTAACGATTTTTTTATTACATTAAGAAATATTTTTTATTTACATTAATCGCTATGTAATTTAGTCGTTACGATTGTATATTAAAGTATGTTATAATCGTATAAGTAATTTCAATGTGTGGATAAAATGCTTTTTTTATAATTTTTGAAGAATATAAAGATATACTAAAGAGTTTGCCTTGAAACTTAAATGATTCTCTTACCTTTATTATTTCTGGGACACACGCGTACTTAAGAAGCAATTTCTCAAGTATTCGCCGACGTATTCTTTGTTTCTCTTTAAGTTCGTACTTAACTTTGTTTCCCTGAAAATCGAAAGGCAAATAGCGAAGCGAAAGTGATTTATCGTAGGCCTCGTGTACTAAGGTTGTTACCGTGGCGGTCTCTTGCGTGCGCCGTCAGGCGATTTGATTATAATTCGCGCAACAATTTACAACCGGCAAGGTTTTCAAGGTGCTAGAACGATGGTTCGACCAAAGAGGTACCATCGTTACACTTATTTCTTGAGTTTTTTTTTATCTGACTGAAGTAGCAAACGAACATGCAGTCCACCTGATGGTAAGTGGCCACTGCCGCCCATGGACATCTGTAATCAACTTCATACAGAACATGGGTTCCATCTGAGGTCAATCACAGATGCGTTGCTACTACCGAGGATTATGAGGGTCGCCACATGGAAAGTGTGCCGGCAACCCCACTATACTTCTTACTATCTTATCACCATCCTCTTACCATCAGGTAGACTATATGCTCGTTTGCTACTTCAATGTTAAAAATAAAAAAACTGGCAAGGTATTTTCATCGTCAACCCGCTTATTGACCCACTGTTGGTCACAGGTCTCCTTGGAATGCGAGAGTTTTACGTAGTCATGTAGTTTTACTCGTCAAAAGTAAAATATTAAAAAAACTAAAATACTGCAAAGCCTCAAAGTTTGTTAGCGTAATGATCAAACGTGCTCCCTTTATACCGAATCAATTCATATATTTCACCCTCGCCTCGATATTTCGCACCCTCTTTTTAAACGAACATTTTCAAATATATTATTAATTTTGCTACTTCCTTATTTTTAATTTTAAAACAATTATGACGTTTACTATTTTTCTAAAATACCCTCGAATGAACAGGAAAACCCAGACTCAAGATAGAAATCTACACGCTTTCTACACTCACAGCCCCACACTAGGATTTTCCTGTGTCGTGGGTACCATGGACACACGCAAGACGAATACACTAACACCCAGACCCAGAACATGAAACACAACACATCTAAACTCATCATTCAGATACCTGTCTGGCCGGGAATCGAACCCAAGACCCATTGCGCGTCAGACGGGTGTGGTAACAGCTTCGCCACGCGAGTCGCTATTATCATCAATCTATATTCATCACTTAAATGGCTGCTCTAGATTGAACCCGGATTTCCTTGTGTATTGTGCCACTAATTGGAGTGTATTAAGTTTTCTCAAAATACCCTATATATAGGTCAAAAGCCGATACATTTCAATGTACATTGCGCTTTTACGATTTCGTTTTTGGCCATATCCTGCAATGTTCTTTGCAATGATGGGCGAAAAGTAAACAAATATTCTTTTGAGAAAAAATTGTAAATTCACACTAAAGGTACTTACCGGTACTTAATGATGATACATTGTTAAGTAAATAATAAATATTAAAAGAAAATTGAAAGATGTTATTTGTAAGCTTAAACGTGGTACACCAGTGTAGTTCGACCGGGGAAGCATTTCTAGCGTGAAACATTTCTTGGGTTTCGCTGGGGGTGTGGTTGCCGCCACACTTATATATGAGGCGATCATCAGAGTCCTCGGGAGTAGCAGCGCAGTGATTGACTTCAGATAGAACCTATATTCTATTTGAAGTTGCTTACAGATGTCCATGTGCGGCAGTGACCACTTACCATCAGTTGGACTTCTTGCTCGTTTGCTACTTCAATCAGATAAAATAGCAATTAATATATATTCGTATTATATCATATTCGTAAGTAATATGAGTCACTTCTTACCCTTGCCTCTTACACATGCTTTTATGTTTAAGTATTTCGACGAACCTCTAGAACAAAGTCGTATATGAAAAATTACCAATTTACAGTGTGAAGCCTAGAAGTCAGTGTGAAGCCTAGAAGTACAATTTTGTTGTAGGGACCCGTCGATTTGTTAAGAATGAAGATATTTTGCAAAAAGAGACTAAAAGGAAAAACGAATTAAGTCGTTACTGCCGCCCTTAAATATCAATAACCAACCTTTTATCTAATGAAAATTACTTAAGCCTCGAACCACGAACGACAAAATCATCTATCTTAGTAAAATAAGGAAACACACGCCTGCTTTTATAAGACAGAAATTATTGTAGCGGAAATTCTGCTGTCTTGCGAAGAGAACTCTAAAGCTTAGGTAAAAATCTATCTATACTAATATTATTTAAATGAAAACTTTGTATGTATGTTTGTCATGAATTAACTTAAAAACTACTGAACC
The DNA here is from genome assembly GCA_949699795.1 of Spicauda simplicius. Classification (NCBI taxonomy): domain Eukaryota; kingdom Metazoa; phylum Arthropoda; class Insecta; order Lepidoptera; family Hesperiidae; genus Spicauda; species Spicauda simplicius. Next base: position 17,221,068 of record OX453067.1, read on the forward strand.
AATTATAAAAAATATTTCACCATTAGAAAGCTAGAATAGCTACATAGGTTATTTTTATTTCTAGAATATATAAGGGGTCTTTGCTTAAACTTGAGTAATGTGATTCAAAGTGTCAAAAATTTTGCTCCAAAATTTTTTCATTGCAGACACTGTGATATCTATTGATAATAGAACAAATAAGGCCAAAGTGGTGCTCCAATGTATAATGATTAGATAGATTACATTAAAGTCCGCGCGAAAGAAGTCGCGTCGGTTCTGCTTGTATATAATAAATATACACTTTTGCCAACTTTAGTAACAAAATATTACTTTAAAATATTATTAACTATTTAAGCCCGCATCACAAGAATATTTTTCATTTTATCTCAATCAAAATCTAGGCTCTTTCTTTGCCGTATTCCATTTTTCTTTTTGTCTAGATGACCTAAAACCTTAATCATTTTCTGGCATGTCAGAAGAAAGGCAAAGTTCAATAAACTTAGTCTACTTTAGGCAAATTTTCGCAATATCACATTTTATTTAGTTTTAGTAAACGATTTTCAGATTCATCAGCGGATCAAAGCCATCTCCATTAATCTTAAAAGCGTTTCATTTTAATGACTGGATGGTTACGAAGGCTGCTATTAAAAATAACTACATCTCGTGTTTTATCTAACATATTATTATCACAAGCTACTACGTAAATTTGGCAAAACTGTTCTTCTTTAAAAATTAATATTAAATAAGCATTAAAATTTAAGTAACAACTTGGATCGTCCACTTACATGGAACGTTTTTGCCATCAACTCTTTATTTAAATTTATTTATGTAACTTGATATATGTAACTTGACATTATTTTATTTATACTTAATATTATATATCAGCTCGATTAATGTTTTGCTTATTACTTTATATATCGAACAAGTTTTTATGTAGAGATATTCTTAACAATGTATGCCACATATTAAACTAATATCATCAAAAATTAAACACTTGTACCCGTTTCATTAATCTTAAAACCGATTAATTTCAATTAGTGGCCACTGCCAGTCCACCAATTCGTCCTTGGCCAGCGCGGTGGACTATGGCCTAAACTCTCTCATTCTGAGAGAAGACCCGTGCCCAGCAGTGGGACAATAATGGGTTGACGTGACGTGAGTGGCCGCTGACGAAGGCAAATATTGGAAATTAACTATTATTACCCGTCAGCGATTTATGATTACGTAGAAAGTTTATCTACGAATAATATTAACAGTTATTTTAATGTATATCCTTATCTTTACTTATAATATATTTTATTTAACGTACTATGCTAACAGTATTTTGGAGAACTAAATGCGAATTATAGATATTTTGAATATCATTCGTATTATATTACTGAATTAATATGATTTATTCAAATCGATCAATTGACATTCAGTTAATGTGAGTCTTTAAAATTTGTTTTGTACCTAAATTCGAACTAGGTAATAATAACGCTGGTTTAGTATTCAGTCCATCTGATCGTAACTCTAATGATCATTAAAGTCGTTAATGCAACCAACTCTTTAAACTAAGAAAAGGAGTGTTACCTGAAGTAAATCAAAGATACGTCAGTGTCACTGATCATAGCTAAAAAGAACCGAACATACATATTATAGTGAAGCGTTCCAACTTAGTTTTCAAGGGTATTGACGTTCTTGTGGCCAACCTGATGTTGGTTACCGATGTCTGTGGACTATGGACGTGTTCCTTTGCTACTTTCAGATTACTAAAAAAAAGAAAAAAAGAAAAGTACTCCAAGGGAGGTAATACTTAATTAATGGAAATTGGCTATAATGGAACGGACTTGGCTATAATGATATAACCAATCACGTCTTCAATCCTCATAATTCTAAAAAACCCAACTAACCTACCCTAACCCAACCGTAAGATAATAATGAAATGAATAATTGATTAGACGGCAGTGGGACCCATTTAGTACGTATTGCAATCGCTAAATGACATCGAGAAACGATAAATCAATATAATTTATATCAGCATTGTCTGGGTTCTATCGTTAGCGCACATGATCCGTTCAGCCCGCGTTAATTAATCAAGCTGACAAATTAATCTTCATATTGCGAGTTCTAGACAAAAGCGGCAACATATACTGAATGATAGAGAGTGTAGAAACAATAGTAGTTAATTGATGACTTAGTTACTACTATGAGACGACAGATGCATTTTTTTTTCTGTAATGTGAAAGTAGTGAAAGAAAATATAGTTTATCTGATGATAAGGCCATGACCGCCCAAGTCCAGCGATAATAAATCCTCGATCAAAATTAAAGTCTTACCTAAGATTAGTCGCTAATGCAATGCTACCCAAACTAAGGTGGTACGTGTCAGTTTCCACACCCTGCGAACCGGAACTCAGTAGCTAGTACTGTTGGGTTGTTATTAGGCAGGAAAAGGTATAGCGATAGTGTTTCCAATATCATCTACTAGTCAGAATAATTTTTAAAACTAGGAAACCAGTCATTTCTAGAATTCCGGTTCGAAAATTGAGTCAAGTGTTATCGCTTCCGTGTTGTGTCCAAAGAAGAAATCTTTAAACTATAAATTCAAAGGGTACATATTTTGTTTCAGGTGTATCATTAGTTTACATACTAGCTGTGCTCCCGGGCTTGCTGCCGTGGGGCAGCGGCGGCGGCGGCGCGTGGTTCCTTTCGCTGTGCCACCTGCTGGGAGCGCTGGCGCCCTGGTGCGGCTCCTTCCTCTACCACCTCTTCATGAACCACCTCCACGGAGCCAGCCTTTACCACAGACTGCTGCAACTCGACATGCTCGGCATATGGGTCAGCCAAAGTATAGGTAAGTGATTTTTTTTTGATCTTTTTTATATGACTGAAGTAACAAACGAGCATGCAGTCCACCTGATGGTAAGTGGTCACTGCCGCCCATGAACATCTGTTATCAACTTCATAAAGAACATGGGTTCCATCTGAAGTCAATCTCAGATGTTTTGCTACTTCCGAGGACTATGATGATCGCCTCATTGAAAGTGTGTCGGCAACCACACCCTTCCATCGAAACGCAAGAAATGCTTTACGGTAGAAATAGGTGTGGCGGTGGTCTTCGCCGGTCGACCTACACTGGTTCTACCATCTTAACAAAGTACCTTAAAAGTAATGAAAGTACCTTAAATTAGTATAGACTGCCCTTAGACTCGTATAACATCACATCCAAGTCTAATTAACTAACATCGTTAAAACTTCGTAACTTAATAAATCAAAATTAAATTGCAAACAAACTGTTGAAATGAAGTTAACCTTTATAAAATCCATGTCAATCACTTCAGCACTTTTCAGGTTTATATTTTAGCAGTAGTGTTTTGATTTTTTCGCTGACTGCGTCATAAGGATGCCCATAAAAACAATAACTAAATAAAAAATATATATCAGAAAAACAAAGAAAAGCGATTATATATAAAAAAAAATAACAACTGAAGTCAAACAATAGTTTCTAAGCCGTCGGGTTTTTTGTTTAAATAAAAACGTTGTTACCTGAATTGTTAAATAAATTTCTCTTTAGCGTCGCGCTGGATAACACCCACACGCGTGCCCACTCACACGCGTGCCGCTCCCATCCTACAGATTTCTAGTTTTTCCTGTCATGTACACCTCATATTCCTGTCATGCGCGTGGGTTGCGAAGAGACGACAGTAAGGCAATTGACAGACCTGTGACAGGAAAAAGGTCATAACGTCTTCTTACTTAGCTACAAATTAAATTTAAATGGCGGAATATTATTTCCAAAATTATTGTTGTTAAATAATGAGTATTAGTTATGCTAAGTGCGTAATATGTGTGAATATGCGAATATTCTATCCCTCTAAGTAGCGCTAAAAGGGGTGCAGAAGGGTAATTTATTTGTTTTATAAATATTGTTCCTAACATCGTCGACGTGATCCTTAAATTTCCAAGACTAATGAAGTTTCATCACGTCGTTATTGTATTAATTATGTAATATAACGCTTGTAGGTATACTGCGAATACATTTTAAGGAAAGTTACTTTCTCTTACAGCCATTAAATTTAATGTAAGCAATAGAAGTATAACACTGATCACTTTATTAGTACTCAAATATGTCGTCAACCCATTATTGTCCCACTGCTGGGCACGGGTCTTCTCTCAGAATGAGAAAGTTTTTAGGTCATAATCCATCGCGCTAGCCAAGTGCGAATTGGTGGACTTCACACACCTACGAGTTTTTTTTTAAAGAACTCTCGCGTATGCAGGTTTATTCACGATGTTTTCCTTCACCGAAAAGTAGTGATAGTTAATTTCTAATTTGTCCCACTAACTCTAACCCATTATTGTCCCACTGCCGTGCACGGGTCTTGACCCGTGCACAGCAGTGGGACAATAATGGGTTGTACCCCTCCTACCCCATAATCCTAAAGTAGAAAGTATAGGCTACTCTTAAAAATCTTGTAAAGTATCTTTTCAAAATGCATAAAAAGTATATTTTAATTGAGAAAATTGATATATTAATAAATAACGATCACAGTGTTTGTCTAAAACTGAAAATACATATTTTCACCATTTTTCTTGAAGAAAGGTTTTAAAACAATTGTTGTTTATGAAGCTTTAAAAGAGATGTATAAAGATGTTGTTGTAAATTAACAATAAAAAAACGTGCAGCACTCGGGGACTGCCGCAGTAAAGCCATTGCATAGCATTTTTTATCAACTTATGCAATTATAATTATTTATGCAGTATTTTTTCTTTGATATTAAGTCAAGTTTTTTTCTTTGATACTATATTCTTTCTCACAAACAGCTCCTTACATATTCCGATTTCCGAGCAGCTCGTCTCGATCCGTGCGAGCTTTGTACTGTCGTACCATATAAATACATACACGTTTAGCGAATGCTCGGCCGCGCTACATGGTAGGCGGAGCGGGGGGTGTTAGGCTTTTTTCGTTACGAAATTTCCTGATTCGGTCGCCGCGTTCAAAGTTCGCGGTAAAAGCTACGTAATAGCTTAAAACATCAGAAAAAAAAACAAAAAGTTACACAATGCACTAAAGTAGCTACAAATACCAGCACGTACGGGTTGTCTAGCTTCCATTTACTTAACAAATAGGAAGATTCTCTTATAGCCTCATTCAAGCGACATAAATACCTCGTAATACATTCGCCTGGAGAAATAAAGTGCTTGTCATGTTATGTTATACCGTTTTATTTTTATACACGGATACACCCATAATGTTAACGTTGACAAACGAGGTCGATCGTTAATAAACGTAAAAAATATTAAAACGGTGAAATACTTCATTGCTAGCTGAAACACGCGGTTTTAACCGCGATTAAGATATGTAATATTTTATTTTCAACAAGTTTTACAAATAAATGACTTTTTTTGTTATTGAGGGGGAAACCCAAAAGTTACCCGGCGCCGTGGGAGCAACGTCGGGTTATGTGGGATTATAACCTCACTAAAACACCCCTGGTGGCTGTCCTCAGCGCTACGCGGAGGACTCCGGGATCTCCAACGGAACCCAACCGGACCGCGACGACAGGCAGCGGTTATCATAGCCGTATTCTACAACCCGGCTACAGGGGACACAAAAAATTACCTAATATTTCAGACAAAAAATAGGCTACGTCCAAGCACTTGTCATCCATCTAATATGTATAATTTACTTGTTCTAAAATAATCCTCAAGTTACTGACTGTGACTGATCTCAAGTCAACACTCTGATCCTATTTAAATTAGGTTATACATAGATGTCTGAGGGTAGTAGTTGCCAATGAAAATCAAATGGACAACGTGGTCATTTGCTACTTCTATAATATAACAGGTAAATGCTGTCTTTTTTCTTCTTAATGCCTTGCTGTGATAGATTAATAAATCAGATTTGTAAATATATATTACCTAGAAGTTTCTCATTGTACAACCTATTTTAGCATTCATAATATTATTTCAAAAGCCTAAGGTAATTGGGTAATTTAATACGAAAAGTTTTTACACTTAAATACCCAAAATGTCAATGTTCCGAGGTCTTAGCCTCTGATCGTAATGTCAACTTATAAAGCACATTTTAGGCATTAAACGCAGGGGTGTTACTCCCTTGAGATTTGAAAACTCATGTTATTATTCATGAAGAACGGGGGCGTGAACTATACGAGGAGAAAATGTTCAAGAATGTGAAATATATTTTTTATTGTATGTTGAATGTTGGGATTCATTAGCCTTTTCAAAATTCTTGGGGGTTTTTGCACATAGTCTCTAAGCCAGTCATGGGTGTTTATGACCGCAGTTAGTATTTAAGTTACACAAGATGATGCTGATCTTCTGAATGTAATTTTTGTTCCTATACTACATTGATGGAAAGAGTGATGCTCTTGTATTGTTAATTGACATCCCCATACACTCCTCCCAGACTAATCTCGGGTCTCTCCCAAAATAGTAGATGTACTTAAGCATACATTTACGGTGCATCATGAGCGTCACCAAGGAGGGGCAGATGGACAGTTCTCAAACCTTAAGATTTATAAAAAAAATTGAAACACACCATGAATATTTATCGTTTAACTTCCTCAAAGGGGGAAACTGCTCTTCCTAGAAATACAAAAATTTGCTCCAAGAATTACTCCATGGAGCAATGCCCATGCGTTGTTCACGTGTGCAACATGAGTTACTAGGAAAGCCGTATGTTGTTTCCAAACTCCAGGTAAGGCCTTCGACAAGATTTGACGACTGCTGTTAATATGACCTATGTTATTATACTTGTACATATGCAGTCTACATAACCTACACGACTAAGCACTTAAAAGGATAAAATTATTTATTTATTATATACGTTCCCCTTGCTTTATTGAAATTGGAAAATGAAATTACAAAACATGCAGAACATTTCAGAGGCGGCCGAAATGTGTCGCATTCGGGCTTAAAACTCAGTAATTATTCAGTTATGTGGAGTGGGTTCGGGATAAAACGAGAAAGTCGAGCCAACCCTATCACCCACATCTGCTTGTGATTTTATCGGATAAGGGCACCGTAGGGAAATATAGTACGCGCTTAAAATAAATGCAGGAAAATGATTGATGTGTTCTAAGAGCCTTCATTTAGCTTATGTAGGTAGGTATTTGTGCCTAACATTTATTTATTCTTGGGTCCATAAATTCAATAGGTAGTTTCATGGAATCAAAAGACAGGAATGTAGGGTTTTAAAACAACATTAGTTGTAAAAAGACCTGCCATGTCGGCTGGCTTACGGGTAAAAACAAGTATGAAGTACAAATTAATGACAAATTGCTCTGAAAATGGGAAAAAGGGATAATGGGGATTTAAATTACGGCTGTCCGATATCGCGAAGTTATTTACATACTAGTTGAATCCCGCAGCTTCGCCCGCGTTAACAAAAATCGATTGTCCCGTGGGGGTAAGATTTCCCACGGTAAAAAGTAGCCTATATGTTAATCCAGAGTATTAATTAACTCCTTCCCAAATTTTATGAAAATCGCTCCAGCCGTTTACACGTGAAGAAGTAACAAATAAACACACTCATAAACTTTCGCCTTTATAATATTAGTATGAAAAGTATGATGTGGATATTAAAAAAATATTATCATTTGCTTTGTTTATGGGAACCCGTCGAGGTTTGTATTCCAATGGGTTTAATATGTACCAAATCTATTTGATAGGGCGTGGTAATCTATAGGTATGGCCCAAATTTTAATGATTTTATGAAGAGGTATTATTTCTATCAAAATCTAAATCTGAGTGTCTTATCGTGATATATGTTAAAAAGTATTTTTTATATAATTGAAATCGTAAACGAGCACGCAGTCCATCTGTTGATTCGTGGTCAATGCCGCCCATGGACATCTGCAAGCAACTTTATATAGAACATGAAGTCAATCACAGATGTGTTGCCACTCCTGCTGACTGAGATGGTCGCCTTATGTAAAAGTTCGCCGGCAACACCACACACAGCGAAACGCAAGAACTGCTTCACGGTAGAAATGTGGCCGTGGTAGAATTATACTCATCTTACTACAAGTATTAAGTAAAACAATAATCTAAGCTAATTAAATAGCATTCGCAAAGAGCATCCCTCAATGAAATTAAACCTAGCTACCATTACCAGCTACTTGTTGAGCTCAGCTCTCGTCTTATTTATCTTGCATTCAAATAGTATTATGATTCATAGCTTATTACGGGATTTGCTTACATCCGAGAAGCGCTTCAGTCTATTCGTGGTTTTGAATTTACCTTTTTCTTGTTAACTTCACCGGAAGTTTATAATGGCATATTTCCGGGAGGGTTTTCTCTTTGAGATGCCTTTGAGTGGACAAAATTGCCTTACAGTGAATGCGGGATACAGTCTTATTGATATTTGAAATAGAAGGAAAGTTTATTGAATACGTTATACTATGGAGAATGTTATGACGACCCGCGTGGTGGAGCGATTACCATACCGGGCTGACGCGCAATGGGTCCCGGGTTCGATTCCCGGCCAGACAGGAATCTGAATGATGAGTCTAGATTTATGTCCTGGGTCTGGGTGTTTGTGTATGCGTCAAGTGTGTATCTATGGCACCCACGACACAGGAGAGAATCGTAGTGTGGAGCCATGAGTGTAGAAAACGTGTGTTGTTGTGTGTTATGAGACAACAAACGTGGAACATGGAAATTTCGATGAAGGATTGTGTAATCCACAAAAAAAATAAAGTACTGCATGTAAATACACCGCATATATTTGCAAAAAAGAGTATAAAACAGTAATACTGGACACTTAATCTTTTTACGACTTTTTGTCTATTTGTTTGTACATTTGAAAGCAGATTAAACCAAAATAACTGAATTTAATTTAAGAAATAGCAATGACATCACATACATAAAATTATAAATCCTATTTACAGATAAATTATCTTTTATTTAATTAAAATCCACGTACTCTACTAATTGTAAAATTATTATAATTCAAATCGCGGGTTAAATGAAATGTCTTCCATTTCGTATAAGCTTACGGGATTTCAATTATCAGTTACATATTTTTCATAAACTACCACTCAATCAGAACAAGACCTCAACTGAAAAGATCCGGCATGGAACTTAGAGAGTTTTTTTTCGTTGTAACTATTTTATAACATCCAACGCCGTAGAGCGCATGTACCTAGTGTGATAATTACTTTATTGTAATTTCGATTTATTGTTCAAAATTATTTCCGAAAATTCTCTTTATTATATATTGTGCTTTTTATTAACGAAAATATGGCTGTTGATAGCTTTTTGAACTTCATAGCGCCAATCAGTTGTATCCATCTTTTCGGGCTGCGTCGTCGAAGTCTCTTGCCTTCTACTTTGTCTGTCACCACTGGTTTTTCAGGTTGTTGTTGTAGGTGAGTAGCTTAATGTCATATTTTTCTGTGGTTTCCTTGCATTCCTTCGTTTTATATTGCACGAAAACGTTTTTTACGTCCATACACGGCACTCGTTATAGAACTTTCCAACGAAAATTCAGTATGTTATTTGCTATTTTTTGTTATTAGTTACTTGCACGTTTCTGGAACTCATTTTTGAGCTCTTAGTAGTGTGTTTCGTTTCTTCAAAACTATTACTGTATACATTCACAAATATGCACGTTTTCCTTCCGTTCCTTCAATGTAATTTACAATAATGGGCTAAACCATAAATTGACGTTTTAGAGAGACACAATAAACTACTATGGGCACTAAATTCCTTGATTGTAAGTGGTTACTGCCGCCCATGGACGTCTGTAAGCAATTTCATGCGGTGCTACTTCATAGGAATAAAAAGAATAGGCTTCTACCTAATTTTTTTATTAGTATTTCTATTTTTGTTTGTTTGTTTTATTTTTTCTATTTTTATTTTTGTCGACCCGCGTGACGGAGCGGTTACCTTACAGGTCTGACGTGCAATGGGTTCCGGGTTCGACTCCTGGCCAGACAGGTATCTGAATGATGAGTTTAGATTCATGTTCTGGGTCTGGGTGTTTGTGAATTCGTCTTGTGTGTGTCCATGATACCCACGACAAAAATCCTAGTGTGGGGCTATGAGTGTAGAAAGCGTGTATTTTAATAGTATAATAGTATAGTAGGTACAGATAGGGGCACTGTGCTTTCGGGTTGCGTTTCTTTAGAGATCCTGGAGTCGTCTTTGTGGCCCTGAGGACGGCCACCGGGGGGGTTTTAGTGCGGTAAAAATGAAGGTTTCCCCCTCGAGAACAACAGAGGCACTGTACTGCACTATATTTTAAAAAAATGTAACAGTATGTATTTTATTAGGTTTCGTCTAATCGATCACTGTGTACGTTTTCGTCCATATACTCAAAGGTATATTGTACATTTACGTTAATAGTCATGCCTTGCAACGTAAATTGCTAAGGACGAAAGCGTTAACTTTAGAGATTCACATGTTACATATTTACCACCAAAGAGTATTTTTGTAATATTTTTTACGTGGCAGTCCATAGGAGGCTTTCATTGGAAACTCAAGCCATTTTTATGTGACCAGAACATTTGAATGAGGACCTCATTAAGCTTGCAGTGAAAGCTCCTGCGTGAAATAGAAAGTTCATTACAAAGTTCCATAATAAAGTCCGTTCACTAAAAGTTTTCGGAGTTCCCTCCTGTTTATATCCTTTGAAATAGAGTATTTTCATTATTTACGTAATACATTTTTATATGTTCTTATACATTTTTAATTATTGTTTCTGCCTAAAATGTAGAGAGGTTGGCTGTTTTTAGATTTTGTTGATCATACTTCACGAAAATTTGCTAAATACCTTATTTTTAGTTCCTTATTTTCGGGAAGGTACCATCGTCACACTTATTTCTACGTGTCACCGTACCATCGAAATGTAAGAACTGGTTCTTGCACTGGTTCTTGAATTTCGTGGCTGCCGGTGTACTTTTAAATGAGGCCACTATCTTAGACTTCCGGAGTTGTAACGCATCTGTCATTGACTTAGGATAAAAACCGTGTTTTGTATAAAGTTGCTTACAGCTGGCGATGGCCATTTACCACCAGGACTGCATGCTCGTTTCTTCATCGCTACTTCAATTTTATAAAAAACATTGCCTTTAGTGTGAGCGTGATTTTCTCAAAACAATGTCCATCGTTTAGTAACTCGTAATAAGAACAGTCGGAATCGAATCTTGAACACTGAAGTTATTTACCTATCACATAGCGACGGCTGAGCCACCATAAACATTTATTCCCCTTATAACTAGAATTATTATCATTAAATTCTATAGACTATATACTCTAGGATGAAACATCTTTTTAACATGATGATTGCCGGTAATGGAAAACTAATTACTTGAATTTTAATTGCAAATGAATGCTAAGTGTTTACTTGAACATTACATTTTATGACCAATTTTTGCTGACCGTATATTTAGTAGGGATACGGCATTAAGTCCTTATTTAACAACATTTACATAAGAAGCTCGTTAAAGTTAATGGTGTATTGCTAGTAAAATAATAGTTATAATAGATATATATATATATATATATATATATATATATATATATATATATATACAAATAATTTTATTTAATGTAAATTTATATAATACTAAGTAATTTCTTATGATTGTAACTTAGGACTATGAAGAAAATAAATATTTACATAGTACAAAACAAAATCGCTTCGCGCTGTCTGTCCCTATGTATGCTCAGATATTTAAAACTACGCTACGGATTTTAATGCAGTTTTTTAATACATAGAGTGATTCAGGAGGAAGGTTTGTATGTATAATACATGCTAATATAGTGGAAGAACACTAATAATTCTATATTTTTGACTTTTAGGCGGAGCGATGATTGCCGGTCAGGTAGTCTACGTTATTAAGTGTATTTGTACCAAAAATCAATAACACCTGACCGGCAGCTTTTGCGTGAAAGAATAACAAACATACGTATATGTAATAATAATATGTAGGAGAGTAATATTTTTTACTAAAATTTAATATTGCCGAGCCTGAACCACGGGGAAAAGGTTTTTATATTCTGCCAATGAAGTGGTTGAATTAAATATACATGTACGAATTTGCGGGTAACTTTTACTTTTCAATTTGATATAATTTTTACTATCACTAATTAGTAGTTACCTCGTCTACGTTCACTTTATTGCACGTAAATTTATTTCTTTAATAAACTTAGCAATTATAATAAAAATACCTGGTTTTGATCATCAGTATAAAAATGACTGAAAAATTCTTTTTTCATGTCAATGATATAAACAACTTAATTTCTTTCATAACTATTACACAACCTAATTAGTTACATGATTTCCTTCATTTACATTATTTAAAGATATATTAACTTAGAAGTCAAATTCCTTACAAGTATTTAAGGAGCCAACAAATTTGATTAACCTGCCAAAGGGTAGTGACATTCCACAAAGATTGGAAGGCTTCGTAAATTAAAATAGCTGATTGGTTCAGTGTCGCTCAAATTATTTTCGGTGAAGTGCACTTGTGGGGCTTTTGTGCCGGGAAAATTAAAAAAGACGAGTTAAGGCCAAGCGAAGTGTTTCGCAATCAAGATTATTTATAACATCTCAAAAATGATGTGTTTTTAGAAGTTATTTTTTAAGTTCATTTGTGTGCTAAATTCTTTCATAACGAGTAACTATCTATAATCAAGGGAGTTTAAAAAATAAGCACAATACTGCTCGAGTTAAAAATAATTTTATTTTATTTTTGATTTGAATAACCTGCCAAAGGGTAATGACATTCCACAAAGATTGGAAGGCTTCGTAAATTAAAATAGCTGATTGGTTCAGTGTCGCTCAAATTATTTTCGGTGAAGTGCACTTGTGGGGCTTTTGTGTCGAGAAAATTAAAAAAAGACGAGTTAAGGCCAAGCAAAGTGTTTCGCAATCAAGATTATTTATAACATCACAAAAATGATGTGTTCTTAGAAGTTATTTTTTAAGTTCATTTGTGTGCTAAATTCTTTCATAACGAGTAACTATCTATAATCAAGGGAGTTTAAAAAATAAGCACAATACTGCTCGAGTTAAAAATAATTTTATTTTATTTTTGATTTGAATAACCTGCCAAAGGGTAGTGACATTCCACAAAGATTGGAAGGCTTCGTAAATTAAAATAGCTGATTGGTTCAGTGTCGCTCTAATTATTTTCGGTGAAGTGCACTTGTGGGGCCTTTGTGTCGAGAAAATTAAAAAAGACGAGTTAAGGCCAAGCAAAGTGTTTCGCGATCAAGATTATTTATAACATCTCAAAAATAATGTGTTTTAGAAGTTATTGTTTAAGTTCATTTGTGTGCTAAACTCTTTCATAATGAGTAACTATTTATTATAAAAGGAATTAAAAAATACGCACCATACTGCTCCAGCTAAAAATAATTTCATCTTATGACTTCATGTGCTCAACGGCTTCATCCGCTTTTTTTATCTGACTAAGGTAGCAAACGAGCATGCAGTCCACCTGATGGTAAGTGGTCACTGCCGCTCATGGACATCTGTAATCAACTTCATACAGAACATGGGTTCTATCAGTCTATCACAGATGCGTTGCTACTCCCGAGGACTATGATGGTCGTTTCATATAAAAGTGGGCAACCACACCATCCATTGTAACGCAAGAACTGCTTCACACTAGAAATAGGTGTGGCGGTGGTACTTTCCCGGTCGAACTACACTGGTTCTACCACATTTAAAGTGGCTTTTAAAATACTAGGAGTAGCATGGTGTAATAAAGCAAAATCCCTTCAATTTCTAAATGAATAAGCGCAATTTCAAAAATATACCAGAAATAATATCCAAAGTTGTGATTGACTTCAGTATCCCCAGCAACATCACAGTTGTGGTTCATCTAAAATATACCTCTATACACGTTTGGTGTTTCCAAAAAATGTAATAAAAATAACTTCCTTCGGTTTTTTCTTCCTTTGCCTTCGGTGTATAATATTGTTATCACATAAAAATCCTTATATAAGAAAAACGTGTTCAAACGAAAATAAACAATCACAGCTTTATATTATTAGTAAAGATTATGCCCAACTCAATGTGCTACGCCCTAAGCTCGTATTGTTATGTATATTTCAGCAATGATAAAACATAAAAACCCTTTTCGTATATATTATTTAGCACGTACAATAATTTTATAAAATCACATTTTTGTCGACCTCGAGCGAATTTAGATGTGCTTCTCTCTCACATTATGCGTACGTATACGTATAATATAAAAGTTTTTATTAAAATAGATCGCTGTATTTTTTATGCCAGTCATTGCCGACTCACTTTAATATGAAGCGACTTCAGATAAAACTCTGGTATACATGAAGTTGCTTACAGATGTCCATGAGCGGCAGTAACATCGTCAGGGGAACTGCGTGGTCGTTTGCTACTTCAATGTTATAAAAAATACTACACGTAACAATGACATAACAGGTGAATACATATTGATGAAAATACTCTTTAACATTTACTACTCAATATTAATTCCTTAGTACCAATCCTTGTCTTCCCGTAGATGTTGAAGAAGACCACTAAGGGGTACCCCCTGGATGTCAGTCCAGGAAATAAGCAGCATCTTTTACATCCAACATCCTTTGCGGTCACGCTACACGCTGGTTACTATTGGCAAAACCCCTTTCAGAGAGGCCTTTGTCCAGGAATGGACTGCTAAAGGCCGCTAGTTAGATTTAATAAGAAATGTGCCACTGCGAATTCTCTATTAAAAATGTGATTGTACTAAATACGATACAAATATACATATCAAATCAAATCAAAAATCTTTATTTGGTAAATAAGGTATAAATGCATGGTAGTATGTCGTTTGAAAAGAAAATCCTCTTATTTTGCCAATCTTTGCTAATCTTATTTTTACACAACGTGATATAATGTACTTAGTTATAAACCTGGTGTCCAACACGCTAGGAGCGGTCACTATTAGCAAAAACCCCTTTAAGAAAGCGATGGAACTCCAAATTATGGAACAACAAATGTGCCACAGAATGTGTCTTTTGTTTTTAAAAGAGTACTTATAAAAGGTGCGATACTACAAATCTCTCTCTATATATTAATACGTGAAGCAAAAACTTGTGGTGCATTTTTATATAATATGCCGCGGACGGATTAGTATGAAATTTTGCAAGGTTAAAATGGACGTAGAGAAGGAGTGCAGAATGTTAATATTTTTTCAAATAATGCATATATCATCCATAATGTCAACTAAAAACACATTACACACACTACCGTTCAATTGTCACAAACACATACATAATAAACGGAATAAAACATTCAATGTCTTACTACGAAAATATATAACGTCAAAAATGTCCGATGTCTTTGGCAAAATACCCGCTATTGCTTTTAAATGCGGCTAATAAATAAAAGCTCTTTTTACCTTTAATGGGTGCGTTCAAAATAACTTGAAAATTATTACAATTTATCTGAATTTGACAAATATTCGTGTTACTTTGGACAATATGCAGTGTAGTTTTCGACAACCGTTGCGAGGGGTGACTAGTTTACATAAAATGATGTTACGTGCTTAATTATAAACTTGGTCTTGATTATTTGCATACTGCACCGCAAGGCTTAGCCGGGTCAAGTGCAATGTCATCCCAACACGCGAACCTACTTGGGTTAGGTGAACACCTTTAGCGTCAACCACAACAGTTACACTTATGTAACTCGTAGTGAAACAGTTACGTAAAGTTGCAAGCGAATAAATGAGAGTATTTTAGCTATGGTTCGCTGCAATTATGAAGAAAATTGTAAACTGTTCTGGAATACCAACCATTTCTTTAATTTTTTTGATGCATTGGAAGCGGCGTACATATTCCCAGCATTGACTCCAAATTGGACAGAATTTCTACACAAGATAAGTATATACCACTGCTGCTGCAAGTGCTAGGATACAAGTCCAAATACTTTATTTACTGCATACTTAAACAAAAACATACCTCATACTTTCTCCTTTTTTCTAGATCTAGTGTGAAACTACTACGATGACTAAGGTTTTAATTCGAATTTAAAGCAGTTTTGCCTTTCTGGTTATTTGTCTACTGCCAATAGGCAAAGTCAAGTGTGGTAACTATTACTAATCTACAGGCCTCTAATTTGTCCAGCCATGGACTCATAACCGCTTATGGAAAAATCGTAACAGTTACACGAAGTATTTTATTAAGGACTAGCTGACCCGGTGAACTTCGTTCCGCCTAAAAGTCAAAAATCTAACATTATCAATGTTTCTCCACTATATTATATATGTCTTGTTCATAAAAAGCTTCCTCTTGAATCACTCTATCTATTAAAAAAAACGCATTAAAATCCGTAGCGTAGTTTTAAAAATCTAAGCACACATAGGGACAGACAGCGGAAAGCGACTTTGTTTTATACTATGTAGTGATTGCGCCAATAGTTGCCGCAATTTTCTCTTTTTCTTCGTAACTCAACGAATTAGATATCTGGCTACAATCTTATTTCTAAGGAAGCCATGTTGCTATAACATAAGAACCGAAACGGAAAACGTAACGTGACCGTGTCAATTTCAGTGCAGACATTTATAAGGCCATTCTACTTTTTATGACAGGCAAGTAACTTTTATGAGCATTTAATAATATCCATTCCCCGATTAAAGTTAGTCCTTTGCATAAGTTTGTTTTGATAATTTATACGACCACATTGTTATTTTTTTAAGTAGAAAAAATATAATCAAAATGAATCTATAATAGTTAATTATGTGTTCTCGAACTACAGGTTAAAGGTGGTAGAACCAGTGTAGTTCGACTGGGGACGTACCACCGAAATTGACTTCAGATAGAACCCTCATTTTGGCGAAATTTTGACCCAATTACATGGATCGTGGTCACGACGAAAACGTGTCACGTATCACGTTTTGCTTTCTACCCAGTTCTATATTATAATTAATGATTAATGGATTTCGATCCATATCGGCGTTAAAAGAGTTAAAAATCTCTTGTAGTGAATACCTGTTACTTAATAAAATGTACAAAATGTCATACAAATAGTAAAATTAAATCATGAGTCAATAAATAACGCGTTCTACACTGGTAGCATAAGGATTTTCTTAAGACGAAAACACAACCATTAGACCAGAATAGAAATACATCATCCAGAAGACTGTCTGGCCGGGGATCGATCCCGTGACACCCCATTGTCAAACCGGTTTTGTGACCGCTTCGCTGCGAGAGTCGGCAATGGCTATAACGTATTTTTCGTCTTCTTCGTAAATCCATTATTGTCCCACTGCTGGGCACGGGTCTTCTCTTAGAATGAGAGAGTTTTAGGCCACCGCGCTGGCCAAGTGCGATTTGGTGGACTTCACACATCTCCGAGAAATTTTTTTTGAAGAACTCTCGGGTGTGTAGGTTTCCTCACGATGTTTTCCTTAACCGAAAAACAGTGATAATTAATTTCTATTACGCACATGATTTTAGAAAAATCAGTGGTGCGTGCCTGAGTTTGAACCTCGGACCTCCCGATCGAGGGTGCAATTTTCAACCGTTAGGCTATCACTGCTCTTATAACGTATTACTTGCCTAAAATAACTTAACATTATATTTCCCTTAAACAACATTTTAGGTAAATGCAAAACAATGACCCCAGAAAGCAGCCGTGAGTGTTAAATAACACCAGACTCAGTGGCGCTTCGCTAGTACTGTGGCAAGAAATCACAAATTGCTTGGGACATTCCCTTTGCATTAGATATAGGGCCTGTTCTGGTATGATTTACTTTAATTATGCAGTAAATAAGGTATTTTGACTTGTATCCTAGTAATAAGGGGCAGCAGTGGTTATATATCTTGTGTAGAAATTCTGTCCAATTTGGAGTCAATGCTAGGAATTTGTACGTCGCTTCCAATGCATCAAAAAATTTAAAGAAATGGTTAGTATTCCAGAACAGTTTACAATTTTGTTTTATTAATGTATTTTTTCATTACACAATTGGCAACCCATTTTTAAACTGATGTAGGTTATTTTAGCTACTTTGATAGGCAAATGCAGTGCAATTTCTTGAGAACAGAACCGCGTCGATAACACCGATGGGAAGTTTACTCAGTCTCGGAAATGACACCGGAATCGTGCTCCTATCAAATGTCAGCCGGGCTGGAACTGGGGTCACACTATAAAGTAGCGCATCTAAACGCTTAGAAATTTATTGAAGCATTCGATTTTTTTTATTGTCAAGTCGACGTAGAAAAATTATGACTACTTATTGAATAAGTTAACACCTTTCTAGTTCGATTTCGAGTTCGTTTCCGGAAGTATAACATCTAATTTGACCCGATTCGGCATGTTAGGTATGTTATGAAGGTATGTTCTGATTCAAAGGATGTGGAAATTGTTGTAATACGATAACATAGTGTGGTAACATAAATATTCATATATGTAACATAGATGTTCTTAGTCCTCAGTAGTAGCAACGCATCTGTAGCCGGCCATAATTCATAAGTTACTAGAGGTTGATTTTGAATGTCCAATGGCAGCTAAATTGGAACGTCCTTCCTTCAAACTAAAACATAGCGCTCAACACTGCCATTACCAGGCAGAAAACATATTTGTCGTCATTGCAATCGTAATCAGCCCACAATAGATTTTAGCTCTTATTTCCTTATTAAATTTGCCTTGGTTCTCTCAATTGGATGTCAGTTTTGCAATTTATTATGTACCAACTTTTAGACAGGAAATTACGAAAGTTCTGAATATAAATGTTATATTACTTCAATCAAGCCAAACTTTGTCCATTTCTACTACTGTAACAAGTATTAAAATAAAATATATTTTTAAGCGCTTGTTTCAAAAAACCTGTGTCCACCATTGGTATGCCACTGCTTGGTGCGGGTTACCATTCGTATTTTATTATTTCGAAATCATTAAAAAACTTTTTATTTTATTACACTTTAAATATAACCTTGGAAACTCCATTATTAAGTTAGATGTACCAAAATAAAAAGTAAAAAACAATAGGCCCAACTTATCCAACTTAGATGAAATTGAGAAAAAATAAAAGACCGAGAGGCTCCGAAAGAATCGTAAAACCCTTTCACCATCTTTAATTAAGAGAAATGGATTAATTAAACTTAATACTTCGTCCCGCAAACCGTTGGAAATGGGCACCCCGTAACAAATGTCAGTGGGGCGGTGCGAAGTGGGTCACCCTATTAAGACACTGCATCCCGAGTTCCTGACACCGCTTCGAGCCTCCCTATAACCGCCTCTAATGAGCACGTCTTATAAACAAATCTTGTCTTATAAATAAGAAAGTTTTGAGGACATTTCTAACTCATTTTCGAATTCGACCGGGTATAGGTGTGGCGGTGGTACCTCACCACCGCCACGCCAAAATAAATTATTTTATTAAAAAAAAAACGTGGGGTGTTTTATAATAATATCTATAACCATTGACACCATGCACCCCACGCTTTTTTTAAAATAAAATATTTTTTTTTATTCACACTATTATTAATTTATATTCATTGAAATTTTTAACACTATTTTCTTAATTTAAATTCATTTAAATTTATTTTCTATTTTTTAGTTCGGTTTTCTATAAAAGCGTGTATATTAGTTTTTCTAAACTATTATTTATTTAGGTTCCATATCACGACACACAACACTCACTGTATCCTTACGCACCATACCTTGCACTATTTGCGATTTACATAAACTAACCGCCGGATTCCACACTTGTGCTAGTTTAAAACCATCTTCTCTGTTAAAGTTCTTAGAATGTTTTTTGATCTTTATGGCTTATATCACTAAACGTGGAAAGTAATGACGCTCAGCGGAGATTACCTGAGGTTTATGCAAGTCGATCCAGTGGTTAGGGCCGGAATTAAGGATGTATTCAGCTACCGCAGATTTCATCGGGTCATTATTTTTGACTGCGCTGATCGCATATCGTAAGTACCCTTTATATAATAAAATGTATAAATTCAGCGATAGTATTAGTTTAAAATCATAGAATCAATCTTGTCAATACATTCAAACATAATATCATATACTTAATAATAATGTATCGTTCTCCGTTCGAGGCGTAGCAGCGCTACGTACACGTCTGTACTACGAGACTTGTATATTATTTACCGAACATTAATGCAATTATCATCTTCACTACGTTTTCGGTAAATAACCTCTAGTACCTAAATTCCGATAGGATAGTCACATATTTTTGGCAATCACTTTATAAGCGTATATAATAAATTTGTTGCAGGAGATATTTTGCCGTATAGCTTTGTCAGGTTATGAGATTTATAACTTACTTATTATATCTATGGCCTATCATACGAGTAGAACAACGTCTTTAGCTATTCCCTCATCCTGATTTCGGTGAGTCCCAGAGTGGGATTATAGCCCTCTGGTGGAATCGTCCCTCTCCCCTCTTTGTCTCTGATTCCAGGCGCCATTTTTGAATTTTTACATACGTAGAGTAGAATCCAATGACATGATATTTGAGCTACAGCTCGTGCCAAAGAAATGGATATACATACATTTACAAAAATCATTACCCTTCTTCGGAAAAATGATAAAAATAAAAGTAAACATAAATAGTGAAAGCAAAAGAAGTTCAGTATATAAAAAGTCATAAAACTCGTTCACGTAATTGTAGTGTTGCTGAATTTACTATGAGCACTCGACGAAACTTATCATTACATGTAGTAAGTTCATTCATTCCTTTAAACAACCATTCATAATACTCATACTTTAACTACATGAAATAAATGTTGAAAGCCAAGAACAATAACCTCTGTTTATTTGAACATTACAGTCAAAGTACCCCGTAAGATTTAACAAGATGAGAAATATTATAGTAATCAAGGCTGTAATTAGGATTCGAATGGGATTATGGGCAAACAAAGGGTTAACAATAATATTTTCAACCGGTCGGTTTTGCACGAGCCGGGCTTTAAACAATATTTAGTTACCACGAGCTTGCGACTTCAGAAAATGATTAAGAACTAATCCTCTTAGCTCAATCTGATTAATTGAATTTTTAATTAGTTGCTCAATGGATAGAATATTAATCGCCTTAATATAGATTGGCCTTCCTTAAACACATTCTTTGTTATTATATAAGTATTTCATATATTTTTTTATAACTGACTCAAGTAGCAAACGAGCATGCAGTCCACCTGATGGTAAGTGGTCGCTGCCGCCGATGGACATCTTTAATCAACTACATATAGAACATGGGTTCTATCTGAAGTCAATCACAGATGCGTTGCTACTCCCGAGGACTATGATGGTCGAATCATGTGAAAGTGTGCCGGCAACCACACCCTTCTATCGAAACGCAGGAAATCGAATCACGTTAGAAATAGGTGCGGCGGTGGTACCTACTTCCCGGTCGAACTACACCTGGTTCTACCATCTTGAATACATTATATTTCTAAATTAATGTCGCAGCAAGATCACGCACGTAAAATGTATGTTCCATGTGTCTTTATAATGTTGTTACATTTCCTAATGATGTTTGTTATGAGGATTAAAAATAAGTATTATTATAATTTTGTATACTTTTATTTAACTATTTATTAGCGTGATTAAAATCGTACGAAAATGACTGAATTAAAATTAAAGAATATAAAGCTGTCGCCCATACGTCTAGGTAACATTTAATTCAAATTATTCTACTCTATTTAAAGTTTATTTTTTTAACGCGTGTACAACGACGTGGCACTGTTAGTGCTTTATAAAAGCCAGTCCTTCTTAATTGGCCAATCATGATTTTAGAACACTTGTTTCATGCAAAGGAACATAAATTATACTAGATAGTTACTATCGGAACTATCTCTCATAAATTAACACGACAGGTACTGAATAAGAGTATGATATTTGCATACTGCGAACATCTATAATGAAAGATTCGTGTTAGGAAATGAAGATATACTTAAAAAATCGTTTCGTCGCGGACTGAATACATTATCAGACTGTTATTATGGTAATGGCCGACACGAATCTCTGTTTTTTGGATCATTTCAATTTCCCCGCTACTGCTTGCGCCCTTAATGGGGTAAGAATCGTTAAGTTGATGGCCCTCGCGATGCATTTTTTAAAGGGTCGACCTTCGGCCATACATGTGTACACTTCGGCTTATTCGAATTTAAAATGAACTTCAAACCTTTACTGCTTCATGAATAAAAAGGTTGGCATATGGATTTAATAATTTAGATCACGCGTGGGCCGTAAACCTTGCATTAAAAAATAATATAATTTTTTATAGGCAGAAAGGTCCTCGAGTGGCGACCACGTATAAGCAAAAGGAGCACAGCTCGCCCCCTACCAGGTGGACCGATGACCTGAAGAAGACAGCGGGAAACCGTTGGATCCGGAGGGTCAGGACCGGTTGGAGTGGCGCCATTTAGGAGAGGCCTATGTTAAGCAGTGGACATTAAAAGGCTGATGGATGGAATAGAAACAAATTTTGTCGCTCAACTCTGGAAATACTATGCCTGTGACCGACCTAATGCTGATGATTGTGTTCACTGGCAGCAGTCATGCTGGTAAATGCCAACAGTGCCTTAGTACGAGTTCGTTACGTCTCCTTATAACAATAATTAACCTAACTACTTACAAAGTTTGATTAGGTATGCTTATTATCTAATAAGCCCATCCATCAGCCCTTTGAGGTCCATTGCTGAACATAGGCCTCCCCTAAATGACGCCACTCCAACCGGTCATGTGCCTTCTGAATCCAACGGTTTCCCGCTGTCTTGTTCAGGTCATCGGTCCACCTGGTGAAGGGCGACCTGTGCTCCTTTTGCCTAAACGTGGTCGCCACTCGAGGACCTTTGATCCCCATCGGTTATCGGTCCTACGAGCGATGTGGCCGGCCCATTGCCACTTCAGCTTGCTAATTTTGAGAGCTATGTCGGTAACCTTCGTTCGTCTACGGATTTCATCATGTTTCGTAATGAAAGAATATTTTCACGCTAAAAATGGGTATGGCGGTGGTACCCCAGTCGAATCATATACGTTTTACCATCTTACAAACGCTCACATTTTTATCCTGCCAAAAAATGTTTTCAGACAAAGGATCACATAAGGATATGCCGACAGCGTTCTGATTGTGCTATTCAACGTACATTAGAAGATATGTACAGTTGCCCCAAATACAGGCTTCGTGCAATCACAATGTTATGCCTGATTTATATTCAGAACCCCGGCTCGCGTTTGCCGTTTGCGCTCCTTTTAATGTGTCTCCCAGGATGTAAGGATGAAGGATTGGACACTTATGTATGAAATCTATTTTTGAATGTTTACGACTTATAGACTTTTGTAAGAGAGGCAGTCAGAATAGTAGCTATTAAACTAGTTGACCCGGCGATCTTCGTTCTGCCTAAAAGTCAAAAATCTAAAATTATTAGTGTTTCTCCACTATATTATACGTGTATTATACCTTCCTCTTGAATCACTCTATCTAATAAAAAAATTGCATTGAATTCCGTAGCGTACTTTTGAAGATCTAAGCGACAGAAGACATATCTAATAGTACAGACTGTGAGAAGCGAATTTGTTTTATGCGTGAAGTGATGAAGTGGTAGAAAATTTTTGGTTAGATTTCGGAGACATAAGGGCCATCTATTTCTAGGTAATAAGAGGAGACGAATTATTGACTAATTATTATTATTATAATTATTGGCTAATTTGACGACCCGCGTGGCGCAGCGGTTACCATACCGGTCTGACGCGCAATGGGTCCCGGGTTCGATTCCCGGCCAAACAGGTATCTGAATGATGAGTTTAGATTCCTGTTCTGGGTCTGGGTGTTTGTGTGTTCGTCTTGTATGTGTCCATGGTACCCACGACACAGGAGAAAATCCTACTGTGGGGCTATGAGTGTAGAAAGCGTGTGTGTGTAATGGAGACCTCAATCTGGTCATACTGCAGTTGATTAGTGATATCCATGGGTAACAACAGCACTAAGACAGCTATTTATTCGTAACTTACTTACATTTTATAAAAAGTATGCAGAACAGCTCGGTATGAATGTTCATTGGTGAAACATTCACTATCGTTCAAAGACAGTCGTAACTGAATCTACATAGATCATGATTCCTTGCCGAAGTCGATACAGATACAAACGAGTTGCAAGACTATATTATGTAAATCAAACTTTGATTGGTACAATTGTCAACATTGTTTACAAAGGATTCTAGCTTACAATTTCAAGTAGGCGGGAATTCAATAACTTGTATATAAAGTGCATGTTTCTTGTTGCCTGTATTTTATTGTGTTTGTGTTCTTATATATGGCTATTTTCTGGAACAGTGGCGTAGTAGTAGCGAAGGAAGGGGATGGAAGTGGGGCCTAGTCTCCGGCCGGTACATTTTAGGAAAGGGCAAGCTGTTTCGTATTGTTATTTTTTTTTTGTATTATATAATAAATATTTTTTTCTAGAAATAACCTCTAAACTCAACTTGCGCCTCTGGACGCCACGTTCAGGGGGCGGCAGAATATTTAGATTTAGTGACCTTATTTTAATCAAATTGCAGAGACATAGGTGTCAAAGATCTTCTATGCTACGCTTATGCTACGCCACTGCCCTGAAACCATGTACAAGTTGCGGATAAGAATATTAATACGTTTTTATTACCATCGTCATCATCCATTACCGGCCCACTGAGAATAGACTTGCTACGTCAGGTAAAGATTTCAATCACACTTCATCCATATTCTGAAATAATATACTTTCAAATTTGTTGTTTTTTCCGGAGTAATTAAATCAAGTGATTTTTAATTGGATACACATACTTGTATAAATTATCCATATCATGGGTACGTCTATAAGCACAACTTTTAATCTATGTTTCAAAAAAGTTTAGTGCCAACATCTGACTAATCATCGTACAACCAAATACTTCAGCTAAAGTCGTGAAAGAAAATTTTTTTTTTTGCATACACACTAATAAGGTGTTCAATAGATTTGCATCCTTGCACGAAGCAGTGGGCATTAGGGAATTAATAATATCAATACCAAAACATGTCGCGACTCAATACTACTATCAAGAAACCTGAGGTATTCCCGGAGAGCTATTCAAAAAAGGTGCAAAAAAACCTTTACATTTTACCGCTATACATATATCCTGCGCTTATCGTTAATTTAAGTACATATAACACAAATGAACGTCAGACACAGTTTGTCTACGAGCAATACTCTTACACACGCACACGTTTAAAAATTAGGTTCGTCGTCAACCCATTATTGTACCACTGCTGGTCACGGGTCTTCTCTCAGAATGAGAGAGTTTTAGGCCATCGCGCTGGCCAATTCACACATTGGTGGACTTCACACACCTTCGAGAAGGTTTTTTTTTAAAGAACTCTCAAGTGTGTAGGTTTCCTCAAGATGTTTTCCTTAACCGAAAATCAGTGGTGCGTGCCTGAGTTTGAACTTAGGACCTCTCGATCGAGAGGGCAAGTTTCAACCATTAGGCCATCACTGCTCAAAAAATGGGCTACTATAAATACTACTACGAATCACTACAAGCCGTAGCCGCCTTCGACCTATTTTCTGCTTGCCATTTCGACGTGCACGTTATTGTATGACTTCGGGCTGTTGTAAAACCACTTTTCAGTGTTATTTCCGCCTAATAGCTTCGGATAAACGAACAAGTGAAAGATATCGATCGGTTGCTTTGAATTTGGATTGTGTTTTACTTTTGCCATTCTAACCGACTGCGTTAGTACAAAGGTAATGTTTTTCCAGCGTATGTATTTATACGTATGGATGTGTGTGTATACTTATGTACATATGCCCATTTCTTTGACACGCGCTAAAGCCCAAAACACTTCATAAATTACATATTTACGTATAGCGTATACAAATTACATACATATTTTAAATATGGCGCCTGTCCTAAGTCCTAAAAAGCGCTAAATTATACAAAATAAGTAGCTGAACCGGCAAACGTTGTTTTGTCATATTATAAAAATTTTAAAAAAAACTTTAAGGGCGGACAACTCTTATCACTAAGGGGTATGAAAAACAGATGTTTGCCGATTCTCAGACCCACTCAATGTGCTCACAAAATTTCATGAGAATCGGTCAAGCCGTTTCGGAGGAGGATTTTATACACAAAATTATAAAAATACCCGACTACAGATTTTACTTTTAACAGTCGGGTTTTTGTTTCTAAAATAGTTTAACTTGTGAACAGTATTAGTTGCAAAATATCATAAACAAAACGGCCTGTCTACGATCGCTACTCACACACGTTAC
The DNA here is from genome assembly GCA_949699795.1 of Spicauda simplicius. Classification (NCBI taxonomy): domain Eukaryota; kingdom Metazoa; phylum Arthropoda; class Insecta; order Lepidoptera; family Hesperiidae; genus Spicauda; species Spicauda simplicius. The sequence goes on from OX453067.1 coordinate 17,247,271, forward strand.
ACAGACGGGGTAGGAAGCCACACAACCCGGAGCCGCCACTCGACCTACTTTCTGCCTATTCAAAGTATGTTGTTGCACGATTGCAGGCTGTAAATTCACTTTCCACTATTTCCTCTTTAATAGCACATAAATGAACATTGAAACTACTTCCAATATCGCTTTCTTTATAACCTATTCGCGAGTAGAATTTACGCTACGTTACTTTACATTCCACTCTTTCTGGAGAAGCACAAATTACACTTCAACTTTTTTCCAGAACACTCTTTCTTTCCTACGCAATACAAATACTACAAATATACTTTTACTACTTTGTTTTGATGCCTAGATGAATTAAAATCTATTATAACCATGTTATATTTGAAAGTTTCTTCGCACCTTTAGAACTCACAGTACCTAACATAAAATTTTCTAGTTACGAGATTTTGTTTCGATAAAAAAGCCCATAAGTGTTACGAATTTGGCCTTCCACTCTAATAATTCAGTTTAAATTTCTAGCGAAATAATCAAGTTTAATTAAATGATAAATGTTTAAAATGCAGCACTAGATTAAATGACGTTGACCTACATGATTGAAGTAGTCCATGATAGAAAACATTTAAAATAATATTTACTTACGTGACCTCGTGATCTCGATATCTCAAAGATGTGTCAAGTACGGGTATAAATATGTAACTCGAATGATGGTGTTTCATATCATTACATTTCCATTATATTTTATACAGATAATTTTAAACATTTTATAACCTACTAACTGACCCGGCGAACTTCGTTCCGCCTAAAATTCAAAAATCTAAAATTATAAGTCTTCTTGCACGTAATTATGCATGTATTATACATAAAATCCTTCCTCTTGAATCTTTGTATCTATTAAAAAGCTGCATTAAAATCCGTAGTGTAGCTTTAAAGATCTAAGCGTACATAGGGACAGACAGCGCGAAGCGACTTTGTTTTATACCATGTAGTAATGCATAAAACAATCCATGTTTACCGCGAAATCCCTAAACTTGACTTTGTCGCGGATCGTGAGAGCTGAAACTTTTCAGCCGTGATTTAATGACGCCGCCAAGCCTCGTTGAACCTGCCAAATACGAGCGTTTAAAAATACAGCCTTCAATTAACCCACCCCTTTCGAGCGACGTAATGCCCCGTCATTATGCTACTGCCATACAAAAACGTGAATACATGAAAGTCATTTATGAAATCACAAAAAAAGAACTATTGCAACGATTTTCGTAGTTTCACGAATGCCGGATTACATTATAATTGTAAGGGCCAACTGCCTGAAAGTTTGGTAACAAATACTAGCGTAGTGTATTAATATCTTGTTAGTATTATATATGTATAAGTTTGCGAAGATGTGCGTGCGTATATTAGTCTCTCACGCAAAATACACCGGCCTTTCCCTGGCATTTGGCACAGTTTATGACCTACACTAACACATTGGAAACTCATTGGTGTTGTAGACGGGACAAAACCAGGCAAAGCTGCAGGAATAACCTAGTACTAGATATATTTTTATTACTAAGAAGTATGTGTAAGTACGAAACGATGAAAATTCTGATTTAAAAATAATTCTGTAATAAGTAATGTTTTCTTTTTAAATTCGTAATACATACTGACTCAAAGTTGCGACCTAAGAAATTGTTATACATAATTATTGCAATATACGTAGACGAACGAACTCGAATAACTCAACTGTCAGATTAAGGGATATTATATAAAAAAGCTTAGCAATTTGAAAAATAATGTTCTATAATAGTCACAGATTGCAAAATTTTGCAGTAATAAATGCTGTAATCACGGCAAATTATGCGTCAATAAAGTACTTTGTTTAATATGGTAATATTGCGTTTTCATACAGTAATTAATTCTTCAGTGCTTGAAATAACACCGCAATATATTGCCTCGCGATAAATATCGGACAGAAGTATTGGACGTGCCTTGAATAAGTAAAATGATAGAGCATTCAATTTACGTTGTTAAGTGCTTAATAAATCATTGTATTGACAACTGAAACTGCGTAACAAATATTGGGAAATGTATTTATATATATATTAAATGTATGTGTTATTTTATGGTAACAAAAGGCAACGAATTCGCAGGTTCTTGTTCAGTCATTTGAAAGTAATAAAATTATTTAAGGGATCCAAGTTAATAGAGCAAGAGCCCGTGAGTGCCAGACCTTCGGATTTTCATAAAAGCTGAAAATTTTTCTATGTGTGTCCCTAATACAGGTAAGAATGATCCCCACCCATGAAGCTGGGGCAGCGGTGGCTTTGGCAGGTAACAGGTAACAAAGGTGTATAAAATTCCATCTCAAATTTATCATAAAATAAAACTGATTTTTTTTATATTTGATTCACAATAATATCAAAACTCGCGTTGCTCATTGCCGGACAGTTAGTATGGTTGCAACCCTCTGCCGGACACCCTTAAACTATTATAATTTATAATTATACTTACGTTATATTATAAAATCTCAATTTTATATATAATTTTTTGGAGGCCTATTAATCTATGTTTACATAATTGCCGGACAGTTTCGACGGTTCTATCATCTTGCTAGACGCATTCAAAGTGAGCAGTAGTTCGGGGAGATTTGTTTACGTTAAACTATAATAAGATAAGATTATATCCACAAAGTAAAATATCAATCTCAGTGTTACGTTTAATATATTTTGAATATGAGTTGAACAAAAATGATACTTTTTTTAGGTCCCAAAATTAGGGTCTAGATAAACACTAAGTTTTGGTTACTATCTTTATGAATTTCATATGACTAAAAGTTTTTCTAAGGTTTACATAGTATTAAGTAATTGATACAATACAAATACCGAAGTGATTCTAAGAAATATTTTAAACACCACGCAGATAAAGTTTAGTATTTAGGTCATAAAATCAATACATTAGTATGGACATGACTTGTAAATAATGTGTTTGTTTTGTGAACTTTTGAGCTACATACGTATTATTATTCATTATACTATAAATCATAATAATACAAAATACTTTATTTAAACATTATATGCAAAAATATTACAAACAAAAATTCGTATGTCTTATCCAAAATTGATTACTTACGTCATATTCAAACTGCTGTCAACTCGAACTCGATGCACTATATCCAATAATTTACGTGTTTTACGACGTATTCCACCTTTTTTCTTTATAATGCACTAAAACTAGTTATATTTATCACTTATTCATAACGTGATGATGATGATGTTATTACTTATTGTTATTATTCGCACTTTCACAGGATGTGATTACAATCCTGCATTTTACAGAAAAGCAAAATTGAAACCGTTTAAATTGTTAAAAAGTTAGGTAGAATTCCAACAAGCATTCATGAAGTTTGGTGACAGTGAAATCATCGAAAATAACAATGAACAAGTATTAATCTTCGATATAATTCAAAGTTTTATATGCTATCTATACAATATGAATGATATCAATGATGTTGATGCTGCTGGGCTACAAATGTTTTTTAATTCGTATACAGTATCTGATGTGAACGAAGCTTTTAATAGAAAAAAGTTGCAAAATTTCGATGCTAGCTGTTTACCACCTTGCAAAAGTGAGCTATGGCAGCAATTTTTGCGAGCGAATTACATATGTAGCATATGGAACAACGCTCACTTACAAAAGCCAACAGCATATAAACCGGTAAATAATGGTTGGATACTGGAAAATGACCACTACTATTTTAAATGGTTTGAAGGAGATCAATTACCGAATTATGTCAGCGAATCTCTAAAAACAGTTACAGGTATTTGATAATTATGTTAAATTATTATACATTAATTTTGGACTATTTGTAATTAAATTAACTTGGTTTTTTAACTATTGCAGAAAACAATGAGGAAAGCGATATTGAAGACGATCAATCCACAGAATGGAATAATAGTGACGAGGAGTATGGATGTATTGACGACGACGATGAAAATGATGAAAATGTTTAAAGATTTTATTAAAATAAATGTATTTTTCTATAACTTTTTTATTTTAAAAAAAAATTGCTTTTTGATATAACAAACAATAAAATTTGATTTACTTTAATTCATTGGCTTTACAATTTTGATAGAATTGAAAATATAAACTTCGTAAAAATGAAAAATAATATAAATAAAGTTATTAGAGTTTCGATATGATTGAAGTTGTATTAGAACAATTTTACTGAGTACTGTTTTAAATATTTGTTATTCAAACTGTAAAAAATTATTTAATGAAATTTCTTGACTAAGAAAAAAATAAGCTGCACAATTTGAACTTGATAACAGTGGATGCGCAGTGAAGGGCCGCAATAGACCAAGCGCTCTGTCTCACTCGCACTAGTTACTGTATACGTTCCTTGCTCCCCGAACTACTGCTCACTTTGAATGCGTCTAGCAAGATGATAGAACCGTCGAAACTGTCCGGCAATTATGTAAACATAGATTAATAGGCCTCCAAAAAATTATATATAAAATTGAGATTTTATAATATAACGTAAGTATAATTATAAATTATAATAGTTTAAGGGTGTCCGGCAGAGGGTTGCAACCATACTAACTGTCCGGCAATGAGCAACGCGAGTTTTGATATTATTGTGAATCAAATATAAAAAAAATCAGTTTTATTTTATGATAAATTTGAGATGGAATTTTATACACCTTTGTTACCTGTTACCTGCCAAAGCCACCGCTGCCCCAGCTTCATGGGTGGGGATCATTCTTACCTGTATTAGGGACACACATAGAAAAATTTTCAGCTTTTATAAAAATCCGAAGGTCTGGCACTCACGGGCTCTTGGTCTATAATACATTTGATTTATGGTCATTTATGGAAAGAACCTTTGATGGTTAAACTCCGGACTCTATTTCTTTGTTAGTAATGTTAAAGGTTGTTGTTTTCTCGTTTGAATAATATGATAAAGGACATGTAGTTGAGGTGTAGCAACGTTAAAATTTGAGGCCAATCTCAAGTAGCACTCTAATTTTATATGGGTTTGATAATAGATGTCCATGGGCGGCAAGAGCCACTTCACATCTGGCTTGCTCGTTTCCTACTTCAATAATATAAAAAATAAATACTATGTGAAAAGAAGGATTAAAATAAAGCAAAAAACGTACGTATGTGAAAAAGGGCAAATTAAAACTTTGAAACGTAAAATTTCAGGCGCACTCTTTTCCAGCGACTCCATAGTTTTCTGTGTATATGTTATTTGAATTTACGTCAATAAAGAATTCAATTAAAACATTTATTTTTATCGTACCTGTAAAATTTGTCTCCGTTTTTCAAGAGCGCTTTGATAATACTATAGGACTAGTTGAAAATCCTTATTACAATACAAAATACCTTAATTTACGAAACATTTGCGAAATATGATAAAGAAGGGATTTCTTCATAAAAATATAACTAAGTATATAGTTCAAAAGAAAACACTTATAAAATTCAGTTTAGTTGCTCAATTCAGTGAAAGTATTAGACCCACTATGTTCGCTGTAACAATAGCTATGAGACGCCTTTATGCTTTACAATAATCGTCGGCTCCATTGCCGTCGCTGTTCGCTTCAAGGCCATTTGTTATGTGTGCACTCGAGAAAATAGAAATTGAATTTATTTTTTCAATCTGATACGATTTGTCATCCACGATAGGGACGTGAGTTTAATTAAATTCTTTTTTACGATGTGAGAAATGTTTAAATTATACCGCGCTTAAAATATTTTCAAATTTATTATGAAAATGCAACTGCATAATATATGGAATACTTTGAATCAACCTGAAGAAATTCCCTATTTTAAATATAGTTCACAGTAAAGCACGTAATACTTATCAAAGCTTACGCAGCTACCGACGCACCTTGAATCTAGGTTTCTGAATGGTCTATAAAAATGTGTTAAATAAAAATCTATTGTCATGCGATTTAGAGGAGGTATTAGACCGGTTACCCAGCATCAACAATAGGCGAGCGTCTATTGTGACCTTTGTAGGCTTTTGTGCTTCTTCAATAATCGTCGGCTCTACAGTCTTCACTGTTCCGCCCAAGGTCGTGCCCGCTGCGCCCGTCGCGTAAATAGAACCTCCATTCCAAAAGCACAAGGTGATCAGTATCGTGCTAGCAAAGCAATCAAAATACCATTAAATCATGACTTTGGGAAGTCAATCAAGGGTGTGGAAGGTAGGAAATATGAAAAAGGTCATGTGTTTCATCATCATTGACCCGCGAATTTTCTTGTTGGACATTAGCGTAAACTTACATTTTACCGACAAAAAAGGTGTATTCTATATATCACTTGGAAGCTTAAGGGCGACTTAAATGCCTCTAAGAACAATTATTATAAAATGCGTTCGGGTGTAATTTCCATACCAAATAACATACAGGGAAAATTTGTATCTAAAATGAAATATGTCATGATGTTCAATTAAAATAACTGAAATACTTCACTAATTGAATGATTGTAAAACCAATTAGCATAGTTCGACGGGGTAGTACCTACCGCGACCACACTAATTTCTGGCGAGAAGTACTCGTAGTTGCTGCTTTTCAGTGGGAGAGTGTGGATATCAGCAGGCTCTTTCTATCTCAGGCATCTATATAAGATGCCCATCCTAGTCTTCAGGAGTAGCAACGCATCAATAGTTGCAATATGGAGCTTTTTCTTTCCGAGTTGGAACGTGTTTGGTTCGACCAGGGAGCTATCACCGCCACATCTATTTCTGGCGTTTCGGTGGAAGGGTGTGGTTGTCGGTTAACTTTTAAAAGAGACTACTATGTCAGGGAGTATCAACGGATCTATGATCCACGTTAGATAGAACCTTTTATGTGAAGAAACCTGTTTTATGTGAAGTTGCTAACAGATTTCCATGGGTGGCAGTTACCACTTACCATCAGATGGATTGCATGCTCGTTTGTAACATCCATCTTATAAAAAATATATATAAAGTTAGTTCTGGATGTTTATGGGTAGCAATCAGCAGTAAAGCTACTCATAACTTACTGCATTAATCTTATATAAAAAAACATATTTCACTTAGTTTAATATCGGTAGGTACTTGTCTTTTCTTTACATTCTTTCGTATTAATCCTAAACACTGTTGTAATTTCCGATGCAGACTGGTGTTTTCCACTTAGCCTGCAGCTCGTATCTTTACGAGGGAGATGAGCGAACAGAGGAAATGGAAACTTTATGTTTGCTTAAACTTGATGTGCACTAGTTTTACGACTGCACGCTTTGGTTACAAACTTGGATTAATGTACTTTGAAAGACAATAAAAATTTCTATGTATATTGTTGGGAATTTTAATAGTATTTGTTTTAATAAAATTTGCAATTTCGTATTACTTTTGTTACTTTTCAGCGCTCCAAGGTTTGACGTCACTTTTTTATATTTTATTTATAGTCTGAGAAATTGATCACTGCGTCCGACAGCCCAAGGATCCTCAATGTCCTTGCATACTTATCGTTGTGTGTGTGTCTGTGTGTAAGTGCATATGATTTTTTGTTTACGTGTGTTTATGTCCATAGCCATTAGAAATTAAAAAAGTACTTGTAAATTAGGATATATAAAGACTAACCAGCCAGTTGTCGACCAAGGTGGCGGCAGTTTGTATATGCAGCTGACATTTTTGGATTTTTAGAAGATTAGTTGTCTCTTTTTCTCTTCCTTCTTTGGCAACGCCAAATAGTATAAATCCAGTATGTAAAACCTTTTTTTTTAATCTATAGAGGGACCAGCGGAATTTCAACATCGCTCCACCTCCTCTCCTAAACAACGCCAGTAAGACTGGAACCCATCTAACCAATCACGCTTTACACACGCTTTCTACACTCATAGCCCCACAGTAGGATTTTCTGCTGTGTCGTGAGTATCATGGACATACACAAGATGAATACACAAACACCCAGACCCAGAACAGGAATCTAAACTCATCACTCAGATACCTGTCTGGCCGGGTTAGAACCCGGGATCCATTGCGCGTCAGACCGGTATGTTAACCGCTGCGCCACGCGGGACGTTAATCCAACCAAATTTAATAAAATACGCATTTATTGATAGCGAATTAATTATTAAACCATTGAATATATATAGGTACAAACCTACATATATTTAACTGTAGGCACATTATGTATCTTATCTTTTCCATTTACATAGATAAAGACACTTATGAAAATTGGCATAAATAAAAAACAAACACCTTACTATAATTATACGTGCATTAGTTGGATCAGCAGCGTTCTAAAAATAAATAGTGCTTATGTAAGTGTAACAAAAAGTAATAGCAAATTGGCGCAAAAGGCTTTTACAGTAAGCAAACAATTAGGCGGCGCGGCGCTCGGCGTAATCTATGCCAAACAACGCTGAAACCTTTAAGCCTTATTCAAAATAAATTCTTTTAATAGTCTCCGGGTCTTATCTACTGTTAACATTAACATGCTTAGTTAACATTATTCCATTATTCATGAGAGTATCTGTTGAAAATTAATTAAAATTCAAAGTATTTGTAAAAAAAAAATTGTAACCTTTTTAGAACTGGGATAGGTACATTTATTTTTGTAGGTTTTTATATTGTGGGGCCCACCCGATAAATTTTCTACGGGCCTCGAACGGTAGAAAGCGTTTATTTAATCCCTAATATTCTGAGATGAGGTAAAACTGAAAATGATTAGTATATATGATATCGCTGTGCTGCGATCATCAATTTCTCTCGACCACAAATTCTCAACGGCTACCTATTGACCGAATTTCAGTGACTTTATATATTAGCTTTCGAGCTATTGCAAGTTATCTGAACCTGAAATTGAAACTGGACTTGCCTTTGTTGGTAAAGAGATATTTCTGAGTACCAATATCGGCACCGCTTTGGATCGAATAACTACAATTTAATATTACCTTTCCACAGACACGTTCAATAGCTTTAGCGATAAATGTAATAATAGTGTAGCCTGACTGAATTGCTCTTATGTAGGTATATGTTTTACCCGACTGCATAAGAATTAAAATGTTTTTCAAGCGAATGTACGCGTGTATATATGTATATTTTATTGCTACGCGTCAGCCCAATGACCTAACGAAAAGTCTTCGTTATCAAAGTGAAATAGGTTATTTAATTTTAGGAGACTTTTAGATATCGTAACAATATGGATATGAGATGAAAGTTATTAAATTTACCAGGTGGTAGAACCATTGTAGTTCGACCGGGAAAATACCATCGCCACACCAATTTCTAAATTTTTTTGCGTTTGGATGGAAGGGTGTGGTTGCCGGCACACTTTTATATGAAGCGACCACCCTAGTCCTCGGAAGTAGCAACGCGTCTGTGATTGACTTCAGATAGAAGTTGCTTACAGATGTCCATGGCATATATGGCAGTAACCATCACGTAGAATGCATGCTCGTTTGCTACTTCAATCAAAAAGCGTAACAATTAATAAATCATTATTATAAAAACAAAAAAAAATCTGATTTCTTTAAAGGAATCAATTGAAACTGCGGACAATCGATCGTTTTAAAACCGTCGGGTTTAAGACGTTGAAATTTTACATTGTAGTAGCCTAAAATATCTTTTAGGTTTAAAACGTAAATAATATTTTCTAACAGCGATGTTACCCGTAGCATCAGTATTAAATCGAATTTCCTAAATTTGATATTCCCACACGTCCATCAGCGACTTTACTATAAACGTTTTGACTGTAACTGAATTACTATCGGGCACAACCATCTCGAGTATTCCTAGCTATTTTGTGTTAAATATTCTCCCTGTATACTCGTGCAGAATATGTGGTTTCAAGCTTGAAAACGGTTCTGATCATAGATCACACCGAACTTGTGGTGTTTTTCTTTATCCGGTTGATATAGAAAACGAGAATGCAGTCCACCCTGTAGTATATGTTTCAAGGTGGTAGAACCAGTGTAGTTCGACCGGGGAAGTACCACCGCCACACCTATTTCTAGCGTGAAGCATTTCTTGCGTTTCGATAGAAGGGTGTGGTTGCCGGCACACTTTCACATGAGGCGACCATCATAGTCCTCAGGAGTAGCAACGCATCTGTGATTGACTTCAGATGGAACCCATGTTCTGTATGAAGTTGATTACAGATGTCCATAGGCGGCAGTGACCACTTTCCATCATGTGGACTGCATGCTCGTTTGCTACTTCAGTCAAATAAAAAAATAAATATATGTTCACTACTACCACGAAGCAACTACTTATAGATGTGCCACACACTTTTATTTAATTAAATCGTAAAACTAGATATTCGTTTACACTCTTTATCGCTTAAGAGTAACCGCATGCCCAACGGTGGGACAATATGAAGTAATGACGATTGTACGGGTTAATAGCACATAGCTAAGTAAAAAATGTTGTAGAGTACGTAAATTTTATATTTAACTTGAAAGATGAATGATGTTGTTAGGTAAGAGCACGCGCGGTTTGCTTTCCGAAATCCAACTAAATTAATATGTATAATTAAAGAACCTGGTGACCTGGTGTACGATTACACCGTACAACGGTGTACGATATCAGTAACTTGAAGAAAAGTCAGCACACGTGGACTCAACAATGCTAAAGACTAGTTTATCAATAACAAAATAATGCGCAACCCTGAAAGATCTTCGACGTTTCAGGCTAATGAATAAATCCGCTTTTGGTATTAAATATTTAGGTTGCGGCCAAGAATAGATTCGCGCTGACCCCACGTCGATACCGTATAGGCTGCCTGTAGCAGACGAGATTACGTAAATGTCTATCTATGGCTTCCAAATATACGCCAAGTGAAATATTTTGGCAACTTTCGTCTACGCGCTTAGTACGAGTTTATTAGGTTTCCTCAAAACAATAATTATTATTTACTACGTGACCCAGCGAAATTCATTCCGTCTAAAATTCAAAAATCTAAAATTATCAGTGTTCCTCAACTATATTATGCATGCATTACACATAACAACCTTCTTCTTGAGTCACTCTATCTATTTAAAAAAATGTAATAAAATCCGTAGCGTAGTTTAAAAGATCTAAGCACACATACTTTTTTGAAGCGACTTCGTTTTATACTAAGTAGAGAAATAAGTTACATGCAATTTTGACTCGAACTTGCTCGCCCCAATACCCTAGTAAGCCCTAGAATTAACATCTTCATAAATCCCAACTATTATCAACAACAATATATCATAACACTAAGCGATAAACTTCCCACTAAGTACGAACTAAGTTTGGCACAATGTTAACGCATTCATTAGAGCTGAGCTAGCCAAAGTGCTAAATCGTTAATCGGACAAGTAAATCCACTTTGAGTAAACAATGCACAACGGAAATGTTACCGTACATCACGTCAGTTCACATGTATGTAAACTTTGTAACTTGTGCTACGTTCAGTGGATTTAACGCTAAAGACGAAACTAAACTAACTGACGAAACTACAAACATAACGTTTTACCTATTGTGATACTATAACCACCAATTCGCACTTAGCCAGCGCGGTGGACTATGGCCTAAAACTCTCTCATTCTGAGGGAAGACCCGTGCCCAGCAATGGGACAATAATGAGTTGTACCCAGATGCTATATAATCAGAACAACGCTTGAACAACGGGAATGCTTGACGCAATTTACTATTGTAAAAATTATTAAAATTAATATTAATATTAAATTATTAAGTTAAAATGATATTGTGATTCAAAATTTTGTATAATTTATTTTCTATAAATAAAAATAACTGTATTATGTTAAGTCAACAACTACAATCAACATCTTTAATCAACATAGGTTAAGAACAACGTTCTTCGGATGACAGATAACTCAATTCTTGCTGCTGTAAACATAATATATACTGAGTAGATAAAATGTAGTTATGTATTCAAATAGATACGAAGAATCTAACACGGTAATATAACATGTATAAATGACTATGTTAGATGTGGCAGTCTACACTACTAAAATTAACTTACGTATATTTAATGTGCACGTAGGAAATTACGCCTTTTGTCATATCAGAACAAAAATGACTGCAAAAGTTTCATCCTACGTGCCAGTACTCTACTTGTATAAAGAAAATATTGAAAGAAAAACCAATAAAAGCAATTAATAAAGGTATAGATAAGAAAATTGGTTTAAAATCATAATTCAATAGGTATAATGTTTCCTTACACATTCTTCATTTATTTTTAGACAATATGATATTTCTTGGTTTTTATCTATGCAAAATTGCTACTTTTACAAGCGAATTTGTAACGATTTCGGCTAAAATACGTACAACTTCAAACATGTTAATCATTGAAGCATTAATGGCCAAGTTCGTTAAAACAATTTGCTATAATTATCAGCAAGTAAATCCTTCGAGCAAACGCTGCTGTGTCAGCCGGTAATGTTGTATATACCACATATACCGCCGTCCTTCCCGGGATCGCCTGACCGAACAGTTCGAACTCCCACTCTAGCCGCCTGCAACCCCGGAAACCTCTTTTAGTCGCCTCTTACGACAGGCAGGGGATGCCGTAGCCCTATTCTGATCCCAGAACTACAAGGACGAAATCTAAGCCTATTAACGGCTTGATAGATCTTTTTAAAGGTCATATCATTGAAATCTTTTCAGTTTACAAAGAACTTTGTACTGTATAATTTTTAATATGGCGCCTGCGATTAGAAAAAAAGGGAGGAGAGACTATTTTTGATTATCATAATATAATGAGTATCATGGGAAAGCAGGTAATTTTAATCATTAAAACATTAGTTACCAAGTTCGTTAAAACAATTTGCTATAGTTAATCCAGCAAGTAAATTCTTGGAGCAAACGCTGCTGTCAGCCGGAAATGTTGCCGAATGCAGCGTGCATCATGCATGCATGTTACATGCCACCACTTTGAGTTAACTCGCTTCTAAGTTAGCAGACTTTGGTTTACACTTAATCTAAGCCTATTAACGGCTTGATAGATTTTTTTTTGTCTTTTCAGTTTACAGAGGAATTTGGACTGTATATTTTTTAATATGGCACCTGCGATCGGAAAAAAGAGCAGGAGAGACTATTTTTGATTATCATAATATTATGAGTATCATATGAAAGCGAGTAATGTTAATCATTAAAACGTTAGTTACCAAGTTCGTTAAAACAATTTGCTATAGTTAATCCAGCAAGTAAATTCTTGGAGCAAACGCTGCTGTCAGCCGGAAATGTTGCCGGATGCAGCGTGCATCATGCATGCAAGTTACATGCCACAACTTTGAGTTAACTCGCTTCTAAGTTGGCGGACTTTGGTTTAACTTTAGTCTAAGTCTATGTTACATTTATAATGCTTTGAACCGTTTACGTAAACCGTTTTTAAATTTTTGTACTAAAAAAACATGTAATAATTTCCCTTACTTTTTAATTTGCTTTCCTTATTGTCTGCATAAAAAGGTGGATTGTTTATTTTATTTATCGCTTTTATTTGATGTCCCATATTAATTATCTGCATATTTTGTACCATTTTACACGTTTATTAATAGGAAATGTCTGACACAATTGCGTACATTTAAGTAGCTAAGTACGAGTCAAACTCTTAGGTAGAAGCTTGCGTATCACTTTCGCTTCATATTTTTATTATCTGTTATCATATCAGCCCTTACAACCTTCTCTACCGCAATGACACGGGCTCTAACAGAAATGGGAAACCCAGTCGAACCGTAAGTTAAATTATTATGATGAAAATTTATGAATAATAACACGCTAAATTTTTCGTCTGAAATCTCTATAGGATTTAATTAGCACTCTGATTAACTATTTATACTGACACCCGGTACTGACAAAAGTATAAAAGTAAATAATAAACTGCCAGTCACAGTCCTAAAAGTACATTAATATCGCACCACCGTCTGTATGAAACAAATACTCATAATATAGTAGTCTAATCGTTTCCAAAGGTCTACCCTTGAAACATACTTATAACAATATTATACGTCAAATATAGTACTTATGAAAGAGACTAAGCTCCTGACAAAGAACAAACGCACCGTAGAAGGTATTACGACCTTTGATTACGTAATGGGACATCAGCGATCTTTGCGCCACAGAAATGAATGGCCAGAGCCACGTGCAGCCATAAACCACAGCACTAAACAAGACCGAGCTTCAAAGCTGTAATAAACTACTGTCGGTGTAAGTGTAAATATTATAGCGGGTAACTTATTTTACAATTGCGTAACTAGGGAATTCACAAATTGGTGTCTGAAGAAGATACACTTCGTAGTTTGATTCCGGAGGTACCTGTCACCGCCACATCTATTTCTCTAACCTAACCTTTCACCTAAATAAAGAGTCTAATATTTCATATTATATGTTGCTAATGCACAACTTTATGTGATTACATATCAGTTAGTATTCATTTGTCCAAAGTAACCATTATGGTTACATTGGGCAAAAATATCGAAAAATGTTTCAATCGCTAAAATCTTGTGAATTAAAAACCGCTTCGTTAATAAAGAATGCTAGTTTCAGCATTTCGGCGCCTGTACTTTTTGTACCGTTAATGGATGTCCATTACTCTACTTTGGTGAGCACTTTTTACTCTGGTATATGCCACCTAACATTTTTTATCGACTTATTGATTAGGAAATGTCCCCGCAATAAAATAGTCAAATGGATTGCGGACGTGTTTATGTAAGACTAGCTTTTGCCCGCGGCTTCGCTCGCGTGGAATTTAGTCTGCCACATAAAGTTTGCAAGGTTCAACCAGGGAGGCATCACTGCCGCACCTATTTCTACCGTGAAGCAGTTCTTGTGTTTCATTTGAAGGGTGTGCCTGCCGGCTCACTTTTATATGAGACGATCATCATAGTCCTCGGGAGTAGCAACGCATCTGTGATCTACTTCAGATTGAACCCTTGCCCTACTTCCTAAGGCGATTAACATACGGTACCGCTCAATGCCACGGTAGGCGGTGAAGCGGATCTCATGTTGTATTGGGGTCTTGGGATGCCTCTCAAAGGTACACCGACTGGCCGCGCGGTCCAGCGGTGTCCTCATCACCACCTTGTCTCCGCGCGAACTACAGTGCGCCTCACACACGGGCTGGCGCCTAACAGCGCGGATCATCGTTGAAGCAAAAATGCATTTCGATGTCGAAAAGTTTATTTCGATGATCGGTCCATCCGCGCGTACAGGTACGTAAACCGCTTTACCGCGCGGGGCACCGCTATTCGCGGCGGTGCGCGGTGCCGTGTGTTAATCGCCTAAATCAGTGTGTTCAAATTTCAAATCACAGGCACGTATATTAATTTGAATTAGTTTTGTCGGCAACAGATATTAATGCTTACTCTGAAATTAAAAGTTTTAAGAAAGGGTCTCAAAACGCGTGACGGTTACCAACGCGCAGTTGGCTAGCGTGGTCAACTACGACCTAAACTACTGCCAATCTGACATATGTGTCGAGTTGTGTTACATTAAAAGGTCGATGACGATTGAATAACATATTTAACCTTTCCGCTGTTTCATTCTCATTGACTTTTTTTCTTTTTTGTCGAGGGAGAAACCTTCAAAAGGTACGCCGTGGGAGCGACGCAGGGTTTTCTGGGATTCTTATAGCACCAGGACTCCGGGATCTTCAAAGGGACGCAACTGGAGTCCTCTGAGTGCATTGCCCCATCAGGCTCCTCCCAAGTGAGCGGCTGGGCCCACCACTCCATCTGGTCTTTACCACGATATTCGACCACACGTATGCCACCGTCCTTCCCGGGATCGCCTGGCTGGACGGTTCAAGCTCCGTCCATCCTGGCTCTCACGATATCATGCGACCACACATGCTGACATCTTTCCCGAAGTTGCTGACTGGGTGTTTGGAGCTCTCCGTCTAGCCGCCCGCAACCCCGAAAGCTCCTTTTTAGTTGCCTCTTACCACAGACAGGGGATTCCTTATTCCTGGAACTACAGAGACGTCATTGACCTTTTACATTTTGCTCCGTGTTTTATAACCATTCAAATATTAATATCATACAACTTCGTTGTATACGGCGGCGGCGCACGGCGCGTACTGCCGGTCAATCAATTGACGCAATATGTTATACTCGTAATATCTTCTAAACTACTTATCCAATTTACATGGTGTAAAAGGCAGATTCGATTTTTATTAGATGTTTGATTTATTGAAATCATTTATTTTGATAAGGATTAATATTTAGTTTGTATAAAACCCATGGAAACATAAACTTGAAATTTTTAAAATTTTCAAAGTATAAAAAGAGTTATTGTGGGTTATACATAAAATATAGATATATGCTGTCGCGGACTTTTGTTTAGATCTATGTGAGCCAAACAATCCCACCATACATTATATTTGGATATCTCCAACGGTTTAGGCAGCGTACGCGAAGATAGCTCTCAGAGCACAACTTTTTTTCCGACTAACCTGGTATTTCTCGTTATATTACAACCTTATAAAAAAAAATCATTACAAATTATAGCCCATGTGTTATTCTGATGTATAACCTATACTATTGTAAAGTTTCAACCTAATCCGTTGAGTAGTTTTTGCGTGAAAGAATAACAAATACACATACATCCTCACAAACTTTCGCATTTATAATATTAGTAGGATTTATAATATTAGTAGGATTGAAGTAGCAAACGAGCATGCAGTTCATATGACGGCGGGTAGGTACCATTAATGTGTCGGTGGGGTATGTATCCGTCCATATATATCAACGTATCTATCATACAACAATTAAAAACTACTTCATAAAGAACATAATAGTCCAAGATTCTAGAGCCCTATGACACAACTTATTTTCTAAAGCATATAACTTTTGGTTCTCAATAGTCTCTGTGTACTTTTTAATGCCTGAATGTTTGTGCAACTTGCCCGGTGACATCTGCGCAGGTATCAGGCGAGAAAAGTAACTAAAAATCAGAGTTACTTAACTTAATTTTTTTTGACTGATTATTATATTACGTTATTAAGAGAACTATTATAATGCTATATTTAATCAGTCAGACAAATTGCTATGACCAAACATCAGAAATCGGCTCTGGGATCTTATTCTATACGTTATATCTGAAATCTAACAGTATTCTGAAAAATTACCATAAAAATTGGAAAAAAATCTTAACTCTTATTTTTTTCTATTAGTGTATATAAATATTTATATAATACAATAAGTGAAATACAAAAACGTTTATAAACATATCTACAATAGTCTCAACTAATCATGATGCGAAGCTGTATTACATTTGTGTTTAGCTCTTGCCTTTACAGCGGATAGAAGTTACGTAACTTGGAAGGTTGTAATAATTTATGGCACAATAAAATTATGTTAACAACAATTACAACTTAATTCAAGCGTGGCCATTTATATAAACGGCATTTTATCGCTGTGAGATGCAGTTTTCCACAATAACAGTTTAAACAGTTATTGAAATCACCACCACAATTTTTAAAAGTATTTGAAAATAAAGACTAAACAGCGTAAGAAACACTATAATTTTAAATACTCATATTGAAATATAATAGTTTCTTCTTTTAGCTAAGAAGTTTTATTGTTAACCTTTTATTGGCAGTGGTAGTGGCTGTGGCCTTTATTCGTAGCTAGACCTGCGGGGCACGAGTCTTCTATGACAATGAGAGAGATTTAGGCCACAGTTCACAAAGCTAGTCGTACGAATTGATAGAATTCGCACACCATTGATATTTTGTGTCATCACAAGGGCTAGTTTAACCACACTTTCCATAATCGTTAAAGCATGTGTTAATTAATTTCTAATGCGCTCATAGCTTAGAATTAATAGCGATCGTAGGATTAGAACCTCGGATCTAGTGCCAGAGCGTGGGGATAGGGGGACCATGATTCCAGGTGGCACGTTTTAGGAGGTGCCAAACTTAAATTTTTCTATTACATAATCAGTATTTTTTCTAGGAAAAACTTCGAAACTGAGCTTGCTCCCCCAGGGTGCTATCTCGAATTTTCAGTCTCGTTTTGACGTCGTATTGCAGTGAAATAGATGTCACAGATTATATAAGTTTGGCAACCCTTTTTTTTGGTTAGCAACGAATTCAACTTCGGCCCTTGACGGCATGCACCCATGCTACAGGGTGTTGTAGGTCTTTTCAAAGCCACAAGATCTTCATCATACAGTCTATCAACGAGGACAAATTTCAATCTCTGACCTGTCACTTAGCTATAAAGCATTGATTAGCCTAGTTATTAACATGTCTGCAATACAAAGGTGGTAGAATCTTTGTGTTTCCACACCGGCGGTACCAACGCCACACCTATTTCTGTCTTTCGACCGCAGTGTTGAGTGCTGCTGTTTACTGGTTTAAAGCTTGTAGTGTAAAGGGATATATACTCTCTCGGCCAGGGTTGCCTGACATCCCGAACATGGCGGGACGTCCCGATTTTTTAGCCAAAATTAAATGTCCCCCGCGCGGCAGGCTCAGTCTGTCTTTTCGGCAAGGACAGGACTTTTGCAAAAAAAAGTCGCATATTGCAAACATAAGTGGAATTGCTGTTAGTCATCCAAAAAAAAGGTTTTGACTTTGCACCCTTTTTGGCGACACCCTTTGCACCGCGCGGACTGCTGTAACGCTTTTCCCTGTGAAATCCCGCTTTTTCACTCAAAAAGTTTCCAAATCCGACCTATTAAAAAAAAACTGGCAACTCTGCTTCAGACGTTCCAACTTAGTTATCAGGGGTAGCAAAGCATTTGAGGCCAACATCCAGTAAGACTCTTACTTAATCTGAAGTTCATTGCAGATGTCTATGGGCAGCAGAGGCCGCTTGCCATTACGTAGGCTACATCCTCGTATGCTAGTTTTATATAGCAAAAACAAACATGTTTACCTATTGTACGGTCCAATTCAAAATGAATTTCACTGTTCATTAATTGAAAGCGTGTCTACGCCAAAAGGAAATGTACAATCAAAAGTATCGCTTTAACAAAACTCCATTAGTCATTCATTAATATTCTATTCTTCCCTCATTTACATCGGGATGTTATTTGATGCCATTGAGTTGAAAACCGTTGCTTTCCAATTGAACATTATTTATTCCGAATGAGTAAACAGGCACGGTTGGATAAATCAAAGGGAGTAGTCTTACAAAAGTACCGTCTTCTGATAGCAAGAACAAGTATGGTTGAAAATAATAACAATAATAATAATAAAAAAATATAAATTAAAATAAATGAAAAAAAAAACTTCATTCAAAATAACCACCAACAGAAATACATGTTAAAGATTAAATTACACAAAATAGATTTTAAGTATTGAGATACATGTAATTCCACTTATCTACAGTTTGGAAAAATTTATATTAGTACGATAACTTAATCTTGACAAAATTTTAAAAATTTACTGTCACATACAATACAAATTTAGTTGGTTGGTACAAAAGTATATTAAAAATATGGAAATGAATGGCAAATTTAGGAGCGCAAAGGAGGTGAAATGAAATCTTCCTCAGTGTTAAAAAACAAATTAAATAAGTTGACACTAAATATTCTCAAGTGTATTAAAAGTTTTGAAAATTTTGGATTTAATATGCTAAATTTGTCAGAAAATGCATCAATCGATCCATCTCCGGATAATATATCCCTGTACAACCTACTCAGTCTAGGTATAAGAGAATTATAGCCCACATTGGTTCTATAAGTGTTATGAGTTAGTAATGGATCAGGATGTCGTGGTACAAGAGGGGAAATTTTAAAAGATATTTTAAAAAATATTACAATTCGTTCTCTAATCACTCCCTTGACACCTCTCAATTTTTATTTGTTATGTCATTTATTATCAATAGTCCATTCACTTTGCTCCTGGAATAAAAAAGCAGAAGTCCGCAAACCATTTCCTCAGAAACAGCACAGAAACATAACAGAATTAAATCCAAAATTAGCAATTTATTATGACACACATAATTAATTTAATGCATAATTTAGATTAATACTAAGAAACAAGTTGATCCTAAAGTGAAAACATTTTGGAATAAAAATATAAATAAAGCTTACCAACATTATGGTCTGAGCCCAGCAGTGGGTCATAAATTATACAATAACCACATTCAAACTTAGTGTGTGTACATAATTAACAAGTTCAAGGTAACTTTAAAGTCATAATGTTTAGCAGTACAGCATATGATCAAACGGCCTACATAGCTGTCAGCCGCAAGTTCCCTCGAGGATAACCACTCAACTGAGTCAAATACATCAAACAACATATCGTAGTTAAATCTACATTTCAGTTGTATGTATATAGCACGTTATAATGAAATAAATTATAAAATTATGCTAACAACATATAGTGAACGAGCCAGACGTTTATATTTTTGTCAAATCTCCGAATTTTTTGATAATAATTAACATATGAGTACACATTAATAATTTAAATGTAAAAATTTTACATGGTAAATTATGAACTGGAAATTGTCTATGAATAATTAATTTCATGTTTTAATTTATATTTGTTATTTTTTATATTTAAAATTGTATAAATGACATACAAGTATGAATAACATATAGTCGCATGCATAAATAAACATATGAGAATATTAATTAGTGAACTTTTTAATAACTTTATTACTATGCTAATGTTCTTAAAGCTAAAAATAAATATAAGGTTCTAACTAACAAAGTATCAAAAACGGCTCTCTACAATAGAAGCATAGGTATATAATATGGCAACTAAAATATATAACCACTTACCAGATGCGGTTAAAGATCACAATGTTTTATACTTTAAATCAGAAATAAGAAAACATCTAGTAAATAAATGTTATTACAGTGTTGACGAATTCTTGAATGATACGATGATATTTTGACATAATTTCTTATTTCTTATTTTTTTATTTAATTTGTATTATTAATTTATATAGATTATAATCAATATAAATGTATTTATGACATAGAATAAATTATTTTTTTTGAATTATGTATATTAAATATTGTATAAAATTATTAAAAATTGCACGCCCATAGGGTTACAGCTGAAACAATATTTGTTAATACCATCGCTCAATGTACCTGTATTTATGCAATAAAATACTGATTACTGATTACTGATATGTCGCTCACAGATGATGACGATTGAGAAAAGATAATGTGAAAAATAAATTTATAGTTTAAGGGTAAGCTGGTGTTGATTACTATAGGAAAGGAGGATGCTGCTGCCCTCTTCTTGTTTTTTATCGTTTAGTCGCTTCTTATTTTTATTTTTCTGTGGATAAAACTGAAAAAGAGGGAGGAGCTATTCAAAACTTTATCACACGTTTCAAAATTTGGCCCATAAGTTAATTTTATTACAAACATTCGCTATTTTTTTAATATTCCAAACTTTAATTGATTCAATAGGACAATATTATTTGTACCATTTTATATTAAAGGACTGTCCGTACAAGATCGCATGGAACAACATTAGTTATTACCGTGTCTTGTTCTAAATAACATAGTACCATCGTATGTTTCAACCCTTAATGATCTCGAGTATGTCTAATATAAATTGCTTTAGTAGAGTGGTCAGACCGACCGGGAACTGCGGCTGACATATTAATTCAGCTCACAACTCACTTAAAATTTATTAGATACTGCTCACTTCGCTACGTACATTTAATGTACCTAAATTTATTATCATTACAAGACAAGACATGATAGTCCGATGCTTAGGGTTAAGCATCGGACTATCAGAGAGAAATACAAATGTAGTCATTAGATAATAGACTTAGTTATATTCGATTTTAGATTTTGGGCACTATTGGAAAAATTTATAAACTGTCGTAAGTAACCTCTTTCACTAAAAAAACAATACAATACAATACAAAATTTATTTATTGTACACCAAAACATGTGTAACAAGAACAAAAGATACAATGGGAAGTACAACAGGCGGTCTTATCACTAAAATAGCGATCTCTTCCAGACAACCTCAGTGTTTGAAGGAAAACATTAAGGGTGCAAGAGGGTAGAAGTGAACAAAAGTAAGACAAACAAACTTAATAAAATGTTAATATATGTGTATTTATGTATATCAGCAGCTAATTTAGACCATAAAGAGTTTAAAGAATAGAAATAAAAGGAGAAGTGCAAGGACAGTGGAAATACAATTACATGAAGATGGGTAAATATAGGTATATAGTAGAAACGAATGGTGATATGATTCTTTTTGGATTATTTAAAAATAAATAACCTTACCTGAATTTTTAACTTCGGACATACAATTATTATACTAATTACCTATGTGGTAACATAAGGACATAGTAAGGACAGTGTTTCTGCCTGAGATAATCTTAAAAACTATGTTATTGATTCTTAGAGCGTTTTACATCACAAGTTGTACGAGGTAACCAATGCAAGCGAGGTCCGAGTTGGGCTACGAAGCAAAGCAAAACTAAAAAGTAAGATGCGTTAAACGATCCTTAGCGCATACCTATCCGTTGTTCATGAGAGATAAGCAAACAATAAAAATTAAGCAAAAGTATTGCTTTAACTGTCAAAGTTGAACACCAGTTTCATTAAAATTGATGTCGATTGATAGCTAAGTAAGAAAATTTTGTGTCAATAAATATTTTATTTCAATTTACGCTTTTATTTGATTTCCCGCTTAAGTAACTCCCATTACCCCCTTTTCCCCTAAATCAGTTAGGTAGTAAGTTTCGTTCCCCATTAAAGTCAACAATTTCAAATTGAACGTCAGTCCTATTTGTAGTAAAAGTCAATATCAGCAATTACTCTCCACCTATCAATATAACATGACGTCCGTCCCATTCATATTAACAGGTCCTATTGATGGAATGGAAACGGGATTCACTACAGGATAAATCTGATTTACCGTTCCAATTTGAATAGGAAATAGGTGTAGAAATACCGTATTATACGATATGTTTTTACTATGAATAATAATTTGAAATAGGTAAAACCGCGGAAAAAACAGATAGGAGAATGTTTGAAAACACTAGCGTATGAAAACAATGTTTTAAAAAATTGTTGTTTTCCATAATAAAATTTTAAGTACAGTTTGAAGTAATACATAACATGGATAATAATGTTGTAAAATATTACTTTAAACTCAAGCTAATATGTGTGTTAGGTACAATTAGCAAAACATGTAAAGCCACTTAGTTTGAATCTATTGTTCAAAATGAAGTGGTGCACGGAAAAATCTAACAAAAAAATATGCTCGCGGATTAATAAAACTCACGAACGATTTACCAGGTTTTAAAACGATTTAGAAAGACGGTTATAAAGTTATTAAATTAATGTCTCGCGGCTCTATGGGTTTTATTCTTCTACACTTTTGATTTTTAGAAGCAGCCCAAATTTGTCCATATAGCATCGCATACCTGCAACAAAAGGCGCTTTACCATCGGCTTAGTCGTTTCGGAGATGAGCCAGAACAAACCGATAGACAGTCAGATAAACGTTTTAAGTGAACAATGAAGATTTTCTTGTAAGTACATTACACTATCACTAAGACGCTATCGGTTGGACATTACGTACAGTTACTCAATTTTTCATTGTATTCATTTATTTATCCAATCCAAATAAAAAAACGTATTTTATCTTCAGTATTTATTTCTCGTACTCATTACCTAAGAATGTGATATTAATTTTTGAACAATTATCAATTAAAAACATTCATGATGAACAGAGCGCATGGCCACGACATGGCCAACACCTGACCATATGGCAAAATGGTGAATATTTACCATTTAATCATATTTTATTAATTTCCCATGATCATGAATTATCGTGCCATTGACGTACTTCGTTCAACCTAATGCTACCTACATTTGTGTAAACAATAGTTATACATAGCGTGCGTAGTGTGTATAGCATAACGCATCGTGAAGCAATACATGATAATTGGTTTGCATTATGCACACGAACGCGTTTCCATTATTAATCACGGTTCCTCTACGTCAATGTAAATGAATGAACGGTTATTATATAGGCACGCAAGGTAGGTAACTGATTAACTTTGTTTTGTTTAAATAAACCTACAATAAAGGCTACTCACGATGGGTCATACTTGTTTTGTTTGGAAAGAGTTACGTTATAAGCGTATTTTTCATGCCTATCTTTTTTTTACCCAACTACGTCAGAAGAGTAATGTTATTCAAGCTCATGTTTGTATGTACTTGTATGTGTGTTCTATTCCATATCCATTTCTTTGGCACGCTCTACAGCGAAAACTCGACTCTTATTGGATTCGACTCAGTTTGTTGAGTGCCATAAGCTTTTTTATAAGCAAAGAGGCATGCAGTCTACCTGTTGGGAAGTGGTCACTGCCGCCTATGGAAATCTGTAAGCAACTTTATACAGGCCAAGGATTATATCTGAAGGCAATTACAGATGCGTTTCAACTTCCAAGGACTAGGATGGTGACCTCGAAAAAACCTACTATACATTCCAATTGCAAATTCACAACGTAAGCAAGTGAAATATACTTTTTGGTTTTCCTTTTTTAATAAGAAAGGCTAAAGTACTTTTAGTAGGTAAAAGGTTAAGCACTTTTTCGTATATTTTTGTAAGTGATTTGAAAATATGTTTTAAGATAAATGACATAAAGACATGACTGCCTAATTTTCTCATTAACATCAATAAGTAAATTTAAAATTTATTGAAATTACATGTCTGTGTTTGGGTCACAGAATTTCGTATATGTACTAAATATCAACTTAATGAATCCAATTTAATATGGGTCATTTTATACGGGTCACGATATGCGGTTTTAATTTATTTTCTAATTAATAGATTCAGAGTAAATTGGTTGTAGAAGACGAACAGACAAGAGTGAAGCTGTCGAAGGGACACCGTCAATGGTTTAGTCGGTATACGGTTGCGGCCGGACCCTGACACACCCTCTCCGTTGCCCAGCGGAGAGAAGCCTATAAAAGGTTCCCTGACGTTAAAAAAAAGACGAACAGACAAGGAGACTAACGAGTGATCATAAAAGAATTCATTTAATTTTGACGTAAGTCCACAAATGTACGTTGACAAAAATATTTAATTTAATTTCCTGCACCGGTTTTTAGAACGAAACGTGACTGAGGTCATCCGTAGTTCGGTTTTTTTGTGGATTGTGACGTTAAATCCATCTGTTACATTTTGAATACATCTCTGACGCAATGCAGAACAAGGTAATCCCAGCATCCTTAAAGGGTTATTATCAATCAGTTGTTTTTTATAGTTAAAGCAAGTCGACAATGAAACAACAGCGACAATCATTAAAAGTATTCATTTAAGACAATTATATAGAAGTCTACTAAAAGTATACTTATATACTGTTAAAGTTCCGTATTCAAGGTTTCAGCATTCGCGCTTTTTAAAAACTTGCAAACGACTACCCGCGTGGCGGAGCGGTTACCATACCGGTCTGACGCGCAATGGATCCCGGGTTCGATTCCCGGCCAGACAGGTATCTGAATGATATTTCTAGCGTGAAGCATTTCTTGCGTTTCGATAGAAGGGTGTGGTTGCCGACACACTTTCACATGAGGCGACCATCATAGACCTCGGGATTAGCAACGCATCTGTGATTGACTTCAGATTGAACCCATGTTCTGTATGTAGTTGATTACAGACGTCCATGAGCGGCAGTGACCACTTACCATCAGGTGGATTGCATGCTCGTTAGCTACATCAGTCAGATAAAAAAAGTATAGATTCAGGTGCTGGGTCTGGGTGTTTGTGTATTCGTCTTGTGTGTGTCCATGGTAACCACGACACAGGAGAAAATCCTAATGTGGGGCTATGAGCGTAGAAAGCGTGTAAACAATTTCTTGTATTCGCAGCTTTTTTTTTAAGTGGATAATCCTCATGGATACCCAGCCACCCGGGGCGGCAGCTGGGTTATGCCGGACTCTTACCGGCTAAACCCCCACTGTGTTTTCTCCTCGCACCGTACGGCGGGAACACGGGTAAGCTTTCGCTGTCATCCGCGAACCCGCCGGTGCCTGGCCGCTCCCGCAGCCCCTCCTCGCGTGGAGCATAAAGCTCCCCTCCAACAGCAAGGCGCGCCAGAAAACACAAAGGCGCGCCTTACCTTCAAGGCCCCATCCGCAGGGCGACGGTCTAACCCCGAGACCGCCACACAGGGGCCGTGGGCATGGCAAGCCGACACCCGCAAGGCATCCCTACAGGCATCGACCAACCACACCCAGCGGCGGATCCGTTCTTTGGTTCCGCCGCAAACCACCAAACGGCCGCAGAGGATAGGAAGGACGGCAACGACACACCGCATCTCCTCTTCCTCTGCGGCCCCACCGCCAACGCATCTGACGGTGCGCCCCCGTTCGGTCGCGGGAGATAGGGTGCACGGCAACGACACACCGAGACACCTCTCCTCCCGCGACCCCTCCTGGCTGCAGAGGCCAGAAAACACCGACCTCCACAGCCCCCTCGGATGCGTCCGGAGCGGGCCCTCAGCCAAGCCCGCTCGGAGCGTCCCCTCCCTGGGATCTCTCTTGGCTTCACCGCGGCGTGTAATCGCAGCTAAAAAATCTTTATTCGCGAATGTAAATGGTTCAAGTGAAAAGATTCGGCACCTTCTTTTATGCATCAGCTTTCTTTGAGTAGTGCTTGTCATTCACAGTTTATGTATTCACGGTATATGGACGGAAAATAACCCCCGCGAATAAGAGCAGCGATAGCCTAATGGTTGAAACTTGCCCTCTCGATCGGGAGGCACCAGGTTCAAACCCAGGTAGGTACGCACCACTGATTTATGTGCGTATTAGAAATTAATTGTCACTGCTTTACGATGAAGGTAACATCGTGAGAAAACCTACACAACTAAGAGTTCTTAAAAAAAGTTCTCAGGGTTGTGTGAAGTCCACCAATTCGCACTTGGCCAGCGCGGAGGACTATTGCCTAATACTCTCTCATGAGAGAAGATCCATGCCCAGCAGTGGGACAATAATGGGTTGACGACACAATAACTTTAATTACAATATCACGTTGTCAAGTTTTCCCAACAAAGGGTAAAGTTAATTTTCACAAGAGAACGCTTGTAGCAGAATTTATAGGGTGAAGTAACCAGTATTTCCGTTCTGAGAAAGACGCTGAAGCCTATTAACTGTAGCGGAGATTCCGCCTGCAATGATAAGGCTTAGATACTACGAGCTACCGAGAAGGAACGGATAATCTGTGCAGCCATATTTATAAGATAGACGTGGTGTCTGTTAGGTAGTGATGCAACGTCATCATTTGCACGATCAATATCAATAAAATACGGCAATTTAAGAGCAGTGATAGCCTAATGGTTGTATCTTCAAACCCAGGCACGCTCCACTGATTTATGTGCGTTAGAAATTAATTATCACTGCTTTTCGGTAAAGGAAAACATCGTGAGGAAACCTACACACCCGAGATTTCTTTAAAAAAAATGCTCGGAGGTGTGTCACCAATTCGCACTTGGCCAGCGCGGTGGACTATGGTCTATAACTCTCTCATCCCGAGAGAAGACTTGTGCCCAGTAGTGGGACAATAATGGATTGACGAGAGAGCGCAATTGTAGGTGACCATTTTTCGGTTAAAATAATCTTATACAGGTAAGCACGTTCACGAAAATGTTCACTTAAAAATCACTACATATTATAAAACAAAGTCGCTTCTCCCTGTCTGTCCCTATGTATACTATCTTTAAAACTACGCTACTGATTTTAATGCAGTTTTTTTATTAGATAGAATGATTGGAGAGGGTGGTTTTTATATATAATACATGCATAATGTAGTGGAGAAACACCGATTATTTAGATTTTTTATTTATTTAGAATTATTATCCTAATACGTTAAGTTCATGCTTTTTCTTAGAAGACCTCTTTTATTACAGACATAACTTTAAAAGGATTGGATATAAAAGCTGACCTCAAGTTAATATTAAAACTGCCGCTTTCCGTGTCCCATTTCGAATGACCTTAAAACATCAACGTCATCGTTAACGTGGAGGGCTCTTGAAAGAACTTATTTCGTATTGAAATCGTGGAAAACTCGTAAGCCGCTGTTGACCCGACTTTGGCGAAAAGTGCTTGTATTTAATTTTTAATTCACTTTAAACATGTTTTCTTTACCAGCTTAAGTACCGAAGCGGCCTCTGAATTGACCTTTCACAACCGCCGCCCAAAATGAAAGATGAGTTAGATAAATAAAAACCGGACCGTCACCGTAAATTTGTTACTCTGAGATTATATTTATGACAAATGTAAATATTTTATTTGTTACATAAATATGGGCATAGTATAGAAAAATGTTTTTGTTGTTAAATTAAAAATGAACCCCCTTTTAAAAGTGAGGAAATGTTTTAATAAAAAAAAATGGAGGAAATGAAAACAAATATCTCACGAAAAATGATATAACGTGGGTACTTTATATAATACCCGCAAATATGTAACGTCTACATAAAAATTACACTTTCACTGCATACATATGAAATATCGAAAAAATAAATTATGATATTCATTAAAATATTTAATTGACATATTTGTTTAGCATATTATATTATACTAGATACCTTAAAACGTATTATTGACGTATCATTACAATATAAATGCGAATATTGTTTTTTTTACAGTTTTTGGTATAGGGGGCCGGAAGATCTAGATTTGACGACCTTTTTTTAGGTCGTCAGACTGCAGGTCGATTTTAATTTGGATTTTGGCAACCTTTTTGCAACGCATTTTAAGTTAATATTCGCGAAACATTCATTCGCACTATTTCTAGCAAATGTGAATGCGAGTGCTAATATCTAAAAACATGGAAATATCCGCGAATGCGACTATTCGTCACATCACTAATCTGTACCTATATCACTACATGGTATAAAACAAAGTCACTTCTCACTGTCTGTCCCTATGTATGCTTAGATTTTTACAACTACGCTACGGATTTTAGTGCAGTTTTTTATTACATAAAGTGATTTAATTGGAAGTTTTTTATGTATACTATAGTAGAGAAACACTGTTAATTTTAGATTTTTGAGTTTTAGGCGGAACGAAGTTCGCCGGGTCAACTAGTTACCTTTATTTTTTTGTTTTCGAGGGGGAAACTTAGAAACAGTACCCGACATCGTGGGAGCGACGCGGGTTATGTGGGATTCTTACCGCACCAAAACCCCCCGGTGGCCGACCTCGACGCTGCGATGAGGACTCCGGGAACTCCAATTAACCGTCGCCGGTATCCTCAGCGTGTGCCCCATCGGGCTTTCCCTGGTGGGCGTGAACTGCTCACCGCACCTTCTGGTTTTTATGGCAGCATGTCACCACACATGCCGCCGTCCTTCTCAGGGTCGCTTGGCCGGACGGTTCGAGCTCCCAGTTTTCCCGCCCGCAACCCCGGAAGCCTCTTTTAGTCGCCTCTTACGACAGGCAGAGGGTACCGTAGTCCTATTCTGGTCCCGGAACTACAGGGACAGGGTCAACTAGTTACCTATCCGTACAAACCGTATTTCACCCGCACTTGTTGTAAGACGTCATGTCCGACCGCTAATAATTGCTGTTACCCAACTAACGAGCGAAGTTTGCCTGATCCAGACGCTCGGTTTTTCTTCTGAGATTGTTTGTCATTAATCAGAAGGTGGGTCAAAGTTTTTGCGCCGGCATTAGGTACTTAGTTACACAATGAAGCAAAAAAATGCTATTAAGATTTGAATGATTTTTCTTGTTTATGTCACGTAATGTCACTTTAAATTAAAGAATGTAAATAATTGTAGATTTGAAAATAATAGTTTAAGATTCATCAAATTTAATTTCAACGGATTTACACATACAATATCAGCTATAAAAATTAAATAATCTCAATAACTTATTCGCTTTTTCTAGTGTAGAATAATAAAATGATGTACAAGTATGACATATTAATTTAATTACATAAGAAACAAAACTATTTACAGTATATACAAAACAAAATATTAAAAATAAATAAAACATTGTAAATAATAAGGTACGAGTTATCATTTATGCAGTGAGTTTTTTAGTTTCCTAGCTTAAGTATTTTTTTCATTTAATGCACTTACGAATAAAAAGTGGCAATTATGGAAAGCAATTTACAACGAAAAAATTCATAATAAAATCGATGACAACCCTATCTCCCAACTCTAGGGCTGTAATTAGTAGTTTAGATCGCGCCAATCGAAAATCAATCAAAGCTCGGAACCTGAAATAAACCAGCATTTCCGACTGTGATACTGCCAGCCCTAATGACGCCATAATGCTATTTATACCAGTGTCAGGGGGATAAACCAGTAAACCTAACTTAATTTCATTTCAATTCTATCTGAAATAAATCTTTTAGTTTATCTGTTTCGAGCAAAACTATAGATTATAAACCTGACCTAGATAAACTGAGTAATGGTAGGTAAACGGAGTTAGTTATTATCGTCGGTTATCGATAACCTTTTTATATAAATAAAGCGATGGTCATGAATCAAATAAAAACTGTGTCTATATTTTAAATAATTGTGTACGTACCTACTAATCGTACACATAACTGTACTGTACTATAATTGTCTGTCTGTGAGTTAGACATCTCAAAACTACTGAGTATTTTTTAAAGGATTCAAAACCTGTATTATCATGTAACACTGATTGTCCCGTGGGAATAAGATATTTTCCCACAATAAAAAGTAGCTTATATGTTAATCCAGAGTATCAGCTAACTCCCTCACAAATTTTATGAAAATCGCTCCAGCCGTTTACACGTGAAGAAGTAACTCACAAACTTTCGCCTTTATAATATTAGTATGATTTATTCACTAAAAGTTATTTTTATTTAATGTTACTTCATTTTATTATAAATTTTAACAATTGTTTTTGAATTTTCTCTTAATTAAGATTGTTTGGGCATACAGATACGACGAAGATATTCATGTCAAAGATCAAGGTCTGGTATTTCCGACTTATTCATATCTTTTAAAAATAGTATGGGTGCGGCAATATTAAGTGGGCAAGCGTGCGCTTATTTAAAAAAGGGTCTTTTTTATTTTTTGGAGCCTTTATATTCTAGAATAATGTAACAAATCTATAATACGTGAAGCAAAAACTTATGATCCGTTTTTGAGATACTTGTCGTAGATGGAGGTGTATGAAATTACGCATGGTTATAGTTGATGTAGAGAAGGATTACGAAATGCTAATATTTTTTTTCTAATAATGCATTAAAATACATAAAATCAACTAAAGACACGTAACACACTACCTTGCATTTGGCACAAACATATATATAATAAAGGAAATAAAACATTCAATATCTTACTATGAAAACATATAACGTTGAAAATGTTAGATATGTTTCTCAAAACACCCACTACTGCTATTAAAAGTTAATATAATTAAACCTCATTTTACCTATAACAGGTGTACTAAAATAGGAGGGCTAAACTAAAAGTTTTTAGAACTGGCCACTTACAAACATTATATTATTAAATATAAATTTAAATTTTGAAAATAGAACTCTTTACCATTATTATTATACGAGTATATCATTCATTTGTCATTTGTTTTACGATTTGGCGGCAAATTGAAATTTTGTGTACGTCAGCCGTTTGTCATGTTTATCACCACTTGCACGGGTGACAAACATAATTATGATGTACCTATGCATTTTAATTTTAACATTAATTTTAAAAATAAATTATAATTTATTAATTAAGATTGACGTAGTTGCAAAATATTCTTATCTTATCATGATTCTTAAAAAATATTAACTTAAAATATCAAACTCTTGTTTAAACACCCGATAAAAATGTGATAAAAGTAGCGTTGAAATTATGCTTCGAAAACTGACCGAAATATTGATAACTACTTTGGTGCAGTATACATTATTACCATTTGTGTAATAAGATAATTATAAAGAACAAACATTTTAAGATAATTATAAAATTAAGACAATATAATTTATTGTCTTAATTTTAGACTCTATAAATTAATACGTGAAGCAAAGACTTGGAATCCGTTTTTAAGATATTAGCCGCGGTAGGAGTATGAATTTACGCACGTTTATAGTTGATGTAGAGAAGTAGTATCAAATGATAATATTGTTTTTCAAATAATGCAAAAATGTACATAAAATCAATTAAAACACATTGCACTCCTACCGTGTATTTGACACAAACACATACATAGTAAACGAAATAAAACATTCAAATGTCTTTCTAGGAAAACACATAACATCAATAATGTCAAATGCCTTTGTCAAAATACCCGCTTTTAAATGCAGTTTAGTCAATTAAACCTCTTTTTACCTTTAATGGGTGTATTTAAAATAACTTGAAAATTAATACAATTGAATTGAATTTGAGAAAAAATCGTCCTACAAAATCAAGTTTAGTTTTTGAGTTGAATTACGGCCTAAGTTCGCCGGGTGCGACTGGTGACTAGTAAAATTGAAATGTGAGACGTTCAATCTGAATCGTCAGTAGTAATGCATATGCAATCGAAGGTAGAGTAAGCTTATTCATATCCTTCAAAATAAAAATAAAACTAGTTGTTTGATTCAAAATAAATATTTTTGTCGTCTCTTCTTGTTTTTTTTTTATTAGCAAAATCTATTTATTTTATACATTTTGTTATTATTTAGTGTCTGATTGATCTAAAGCTTTTGATTTGTATGAATATAAATGAGATTTCTTTTTTTTTGCCACAAAAGTATCTTCCGACATTTGAACTGTGTACACACATGCATTTCATTTATAAAAATGCAGTAGCAAACAAACATGCAGTTCACCAGATGAAAAGGTTACTGCCGCCCATGACATCTGTAAGCTAATTGATATAAACCAAGGGTTTATTCTGAAGTCAATCACAGATGCTACTCCCGAGGATTAAGATGATGGCTTGATATAAAAGTGAGCCGGCAAGCATACCCTTTCAACCGAAACGCAAGAACTGCTTCACACTAAAAATGAGTGTGGCGGTGAAGCCATAGTTTAACCTTGCTAATTTACATTCCCTACTAAAATTTCAAAAAAATATGACAAGAATTTTAACTAAACGACGTAGTACGAAAGGAAACCAGACAAACAGTACATAGTGTACAAAGCAAAATTAATTATTAAGCTAATTGAACACGTGTACAGCAGTGATGTGTGTCGATGGAAAATCAATCAGCGGCAGTGCCAGTTTCATTTCCGGCCGTTCCGACACACTAATGACGCAATTCCGTCACTTCGATCTGCTGCACGAAAGAATAAAACTAAAATAGAACGCGTATTTTTTATGTTTTTTTATAGTTAAAATAGCAAACGAGCATGCAGCCTGTAATCAACAAACAAAACAACGATTACAATTGAACTCAATCACAGATACGATGCTATTCCCAAGGACTAAGGTATAAAAGTGAACCGGCAACTACTTCCTTCTCCCGAATGCAATGCATGCCTCTCATTTGGGGGTTCAAGCCCACCTGGTAGTTTCGATTGGCTCATAAACTGCTCTCAAGGTGGTAAGAACGTATTTTATTCGTCTAAGAAGTTACAACCGCCACACCCATTCATTCTTTAACCCCCCCCCCCTCTGAAACGTGGCTGCGCCTGTCCCACTAGGAGCCTCGGATGCACCTGATGTGCACCAAGTACGGGGTGCAGGCAATATGAGTAAGATGGCTTCACTGCGGGCATCTACGACTTATTTTGGGAAAGAGAGATCTCCCGCCAGGCTAGTTGATCATGCCTGGGGAGCGGCCGTGCTCCGACAGTCTTTGTTCGGAACTTGTATATATGCAGGGTATTGAGAATACTTCGATAGCGTGTTTCAGAATACTAGTAACGCCATATCTTGATGAGTTGAGGGACGTCGCCACATTCTAATGAACGTTACGCTTTATTTAACTTTTTAATATTGTTTAATTGTCACCTCCACGTTTTCAATTATTTATGTCCCGTAGCGTTACTCGGTGAAATGTCCGTGACATTTCACCGAGTAACCAAATAAAGACACTGAAATATGTATTTAGGTTTTTGCAAATATTTAGAAAACTAAAATAAAATAGGAGATTTGAAAAATCCAATAAACAAGTCCTACCTCCCAAAACTTTACTCTATTATTTATAAGTTTAATCAACGCCGAAAATAGGCCTTAACCGCTGAATTGCGGGATGCGCCATCTGAAGCAATTACATCACATAAAGATATTTATTAATTATGAAATATAAATAAAAACGATTAAAAATATAGTTTATTCGAAAAACATAGAGAGCTAATTCTTGTTTAGCATTAACTGAAAGTGATTGAGCTAAAAAGCAATGAAATTATAAATAACAACATTTTAGTTGACTCGCGTTTTCATTGAAGACCACAAAAAACTACACACACTAGAATTTTCTCATGCATGTATACACAATGCATGTATACACAAACAACCAGACCCAGAACAGGGATCTAAATTCATCATTCAGAAATCTACCTGGCCGGGGAATCGAATCCGGAACCCACTGCGTATTACTGTATGGTAATTGCTCCGCTACGGGAGTCGTCTGCCTGTCGTCGTTAGTGAAACTGAATAATAGCTTTTTACAGTTTATTTTCCCTCTATCATACTTACACATACATTGATCGATTACTTAGATAATGTCTATTGTTTCGCCAGCCTTGTGTGAGAAGGGCTCATTCGCGTCACTACATACGTATTAATTTAACGTCAGATTGACATCTCTTCTTACACTAATGACCCGAATTTGGGCAACCGTATATCTTGATATGTCTAATGGTACGGCCAGACTTGATAGCGAAGATTCGTGTTCGCGTTGTCACGATAAAAGTTCGTGTTCGATCTATGACGAAGAGCTTGGCCACATTATAAACTTCACTGCGTCGCGATAGTCAAGAACGTCGCGATAATTAATTCATTCATAATTTTGTATGAATTCTAATGCTCGCGACGTGTAGCCAACTGCACGAACTTTGTCGTGACAAAACTCTTTGATGTGTTGCAATTTACCGACAGCGGCGCGAAGGGCATTCGTATTCGCGAAGATGATTCGCGATAGGGCGAAAACTTTGGCCAGACGTGTCGCGATAACGCAAATCTTCGCGTTATCGCGATAGTGTGGCCCCAGCATAAGTGGTAATTGTCTTGCTTATTATCTATATATGTATAAATAGTCTTTGATATATAAACCTGATTTGTTTTTAATAGTTCAGACAAAGATAAAATCGGTCATTAGAGAGCCGTCCCTTTGAGTCCTATTTACTATTAAATAGTTGGCTAATAAACAATCAGTCAAAAGTCATTTCAATTGATGAAGTAGAAAATAATGGTTGAGAGTCAACTTAATTGCTAGCGGGCTATCAACAATTTTTGTGGTTAATGATTTGACCGGAAAACTACCGAAATTTGCTTTTATCTTCAAATTTGCTTTTGCTTCAAATTTAATTGCTATTAGCTGCCTCTTTAATAAGATTAATGTTCAATGGGAACGCAGTCTTACTTCGTTTTATAAGTATATAAAAAATACAAAGCCTTATTTACACAAAATTACTCGCTTAGTTATTCGAAATCAAAGTATTATAGTGTGAAGTATGATTTTTCTAAAATTATAGGACTTTCGTGTGATTGACTCTTAAAGACGCCATTTTTTTTACACTATTTTGTACACGTTGATTTAAAATTTTGAGCTTTTTATTTAACGGAATTCGTTAAAGTTTATTTACTCATTGCAAATTCTTCATTATCAAGGTACGGATAATATTGTCCCATCAATTGTTCCATCAATAGCAGCGACAACATAGCCTGTGTTGTCGTTGATCAATAGTGATAGAACAATATTGTCCGTATGATAATGGTAATAATGCAAACTAATAGTAATTTGCATTCTAAGTTGAAAAGAATTAAGATACATATTACGTCACTATTTAACTACCAATACTTTATAACCTTACTTATTCCAAGCGGTTCTGAATCGACCCTTTCCTTTTAGCCATATTCTTAATGGATTTTCCCATTTACATATTGTTATATTGTTCCAAATTCATCGTAAAATCGTGAATAATATTTATGTGGAGGCATAAGCTGTAACCGAATTACGCAATCCATCTTAGTCAAACAAACCGCTTACTTAAGAATATATACGAAAATATATTTATCACGTTTGTATCGCATTAAAAAAGCGGATGAACACACAATCCACATGATGGTAAGTGGCCACTGCCGCCATAGACGTCTGTAAGTAACTTCGTATGAGTTTCATCCGTAGTCAATCACACATGCGTTGCTACTTCCGAGGACTAAGATGGTCGCCTCGTATAAAAGTGAACCGGCTACCGTAAAACAATTGACAGTTTTAACAATTGACCTCAACGACTCTAGTGGGACAAGATGCAGCCCTACATATGAACTTTATTAAAGTTGATAAAGGTTTTCTATTACCGCCTTTACTTTGCAATCTGTCGACCCACGTGGCGCAACGGTTACCATACCGGTCAGACCAATAATAATAATAATATAAGTGTAGAAAGCGTGTGTTTTTTAAGAAATCTTAATAAGTTACCAAATTTTCTCCATTTAATAGTTACTTTGCAAAAATTGAATAGCCTGTCCGCTGTAAATTATCTTATTGGGTTTCGAGATCAAGTTATGAAGATCTTTAACTTTATAAGAACTAATTTATTTAAACCACCTACATCACAACTCTATGTTTCTACTACACAACTGACATAATATATAAAATACACATGGACTTCAAAAAAGAGAAGAAATGACAATACTATAGTTCACACGGAAAACCAGACAATGAACCGTAGCCATTTCTAAAATTTATTTCTCAATAAATTATAAAAGTTGTCGTTAACCAATAACTATCACGGGTCTTCACTCAGAATGAGTGAAATTTAGGCAATAGTCAACTGCACTGGCCAAGTGCGAATTGGTATACTTTACACACTTTGAGAACTTTTTAGGGAATGATTAACCAATTAAGGGATGGAACTGAGTTTATAAATAAACTAGTTGGCCCGGCGAATTACTTTCCGCCTAAAAGTCAAAAATCTAAAATTATCAGTGTTCCACTATGTTATGCATGTATTACGCATAAAAACCTTCCTTTTGAATCTCTTTATCTATTAAATAACTGCATTAAAATCCGTAGCGTAGTCTTAAAGATCTAAGCATACATAGGGACAGACAGCGGGAAACTACTTTGTTTTATACTATGTAGTGATTCAATATAACTACATCCGACTGTTTGTGAGAAAATATGTGTTTGTTACTCTTTTACGCCCAAGCTACTGGTCGAATTTCGCTGAATTTTGGCACACACATAGTTAGATTACTACATAAGACACTCATTAACACCGTTTAAAAATTTGTAAATCTACCTACCTATTGCTTTTATCTTAAAACACGCTCATGTACATACGCGTAAACTAGTGTAAAGATATGTTTCTCATGTAAGTGAATTGTATTATTCTATAATAAGAAATAAAGTTTTCTTAAACCTAAAGCTTATATGAGGCGGCGATCATAGACCTCGGGAGCAGCAACGCATCTGTGATTGACTTCAAATAGAACCCATATTCTATTTGAAATTGCTTACAGATGTCCATGGGCGGCAGTGAGCAATTACCATTAGGTGGACTGCACGCTCGATTGCTGTTTCATTCAGATAAAAAAAATGTAATTAATAAAATCTTATTGTTACAGGGGCGATACCGATGGTGACAGCGACGGTGTACTGCGCTCCCGCCCTACTGCGCTACGCCGCCCTGGCTATTTATTGCTTGGGTAGTCTCATAGGATTATACAAAGTAAGTACTAGATTACGATTCATCGAATATATACGAAAATGTTTTGTGGTACTTGAATTTTTGAGATAAAAATATCTACATCATTAGCAAAGAGATGACAATGAGTAAGTGAAATATAACATGCTATAAAGCCGACATAGTAAAGAAAATCATGCAATATTTCTCCCTTCACTGTAACACCTTCTGGAATTGATTCAAATTTGTCATAGAATTAAGCATAATTACTAATTAATATAATAATTTTCATGAATGAATTTCTTCTCCGTGTTTGTTCTATAGCTATTGTAGGCCAGAAATTGACTTCAAACTTGGTAAAAAAAAATATACTTCTAAACATGGATTATCAAAATGTAAACAAGAAGATGGGCAGATAATAATATAAAACAAACTGATGTATCTTGACATGGCAGTAATGAGCATGATAAGAAAGTTAGTTTTAAATTCCATTCATCAAAATATCATGAAGGATTTTGTTATTATTTTATGTATTCATACATAAACTCTACTCTGCTAGATTAAAAAAAATAGTAGAACTATTGCTAGTCAAACTTGAATCAGTTGAGTATTTGAGTATTCGTTTATAGTATTTAAAAATAAGGGCATTAACCAAACTAGCCACAATTTAACGCAACGACGTCGTTAAAATTTTGCGCATTTCTCACAATTCTTTCAAAACCAGCTACTGTACTGTATTCATTGGATAAAATTTTCCACAAAAAACTCATATTGCCATTGTTTGCGACAAACTGCTGTTGTACCTAATTAAAGAAATAGCAAAAAAGAGCTTTATATTCCATTTTACGAAATATTATTAACAGTAAAGAGTATTTAAACAAAAGGATAAAATCATCACAAAACTTATTTGCATCACTACATTGTATAATACAAAGTCGATTCGCGCTGTCTGTATGCTTAGACATTTAAGTTATATAAAACTCCGCTACAGATTTTAATGCAGTGTTTTTTTAAAAAGATAGAGTAAATCAAGAGCAAGATTTTTATGTATAATACATGTATAATATAGTGGAGAAACACAGATAATTTTAGATTTTTGACATTAAGGCAGAACGAACTTCGCCAGGTCAACTAGTTCTTTATTGCTCTTAAAAAAATCTGACAGACTATACTATTTGTTTAAAAGTTTTTCTAATATGGAAACAGTGAACGCGGTTGCATTTCATCTGATGGTATGGCCATTGCCGTCTCCACAGATACGTCATACACTCTAGATAAGAGTTTCACATGAGGCTATGCGTATGTCTTCTTTACCAAACCTTTTAGATGAAAAGACTGCAGTTATAAGCCGAAATAAGTATGATGGTCGTGTCTCTGGACACGAACCACAAAGAGTTCAAACCAATATAGAACTGCAACAAGACCATTAAAATTCCTCAAAGAAACTTCCTACCATTCTGTCAAAGCGCTACCTATTGCAATTGACACGATTTTCAAGAACATCTTCATATTCCGTCCCAGAGCGATGAATTTTTATTTGTGCCCGCGATATTACGTAGAAAGTTCGTAGCTTGGAACATAACCAATTCGTAATAGGACATTGAGGTATTGCTACTTCTAAGCATTTCTTGCGTTTCGTTAGAAGGGTGTGGTTGCCGGCACTTATATATGAGGCAACCATCTTAGTCCTCGGGAATGGCAACGCATCTGTGATTGACTTCAGATAAAACCTATGTTCTATATGTAATTACTTACAGATGTCCATGGGGGCAGTGACCACTAACCACCAGGTGGACTGCATGCTTATTCGGTACTTCAAT
Source organism: Spicauda simplicius (assembly GCA_949699795.1). Classification (NCBI taxonomy): domain Eukaryota; kingdom Metazoa; phylum Arthropoda; class Insecta; order Lepidoptera; family Hesperiidae; genus Spicauda; species Spicauda simplicius. Next base: position 17,286,713 of record OX453067.1, read on the forward strand.
AAGATAAAAAAATACTAACGGAAGGAAAACTCAAATTTAGTATTAGTTCCTCTTGATTCGATGAAAGTGTAGCACAAAATTTTGTAATTTTAATCTGTATTTCGCTCTACATATATGATACAAATAAGAGCTACAAACATAAAAAGTCAACCAATTTTGAAAATATACAATATTTATTAAAATAAGTTATTAAATAGACCTTGATTTCTCTTAAAATGAATACTTGTAAGGAAAAACTGAATGATTTTTATTATGTAATTAATTATAACACCACAGGCGATAGAGTCATACAATAATGACCATAAACAAGATAATAGGTAAATTATGTAACAATAAATTAATACGATGTATTATCTACTTTTATTAATGATTTTTATATAATCTTTTTACAACACTGGCCATATATAAAAACAAAAATACTAGTAAAATAAACTAGATGTTCTCTATTTGAAAATTTTGACTTCTAAATTTCATTTGTTTTTACTTAATTCAAGAGTACAAAAATAAGTGCTTACATTTAACAATACTACATAACTTACTACAATATTATCAGATGTTTCTTGAATTTTTTTTAAAGTTTTTAAAGATCAAGTAAGTGGACATTTTATCGATGTTAGAGATTACTTTATAAAATACGCCGCAGCTGAAAGTTTTATCTGCTGACTGACACTGTTATATTTTTTATCTCTTTTAAATTACGAAAACTTTTATCGAATATCTACTGGTACAGAATTAAAAGCTTTAATGGATACATTTTTTCTTCTTTCTTCACGATTTGAAACCGAATGTTATCAATCAGTGATTTATTGTTTTTTTAACTTACAAACAATAAGTGGATCAGCGCGAGGTCCGAGGTTCAAATCCCAGGCACTCTTGATTTAAATAATAAAATTATTTACGTATTATAAATTTATTATCTGTATTCTACGGTGAAGGAGAACATCGCGAGGAAACCTATATACCTGAGATAAAAAAAGAAAGTTTTCAAAGTTGTGTGCAGTCTACCAATTAGCACTTGGCCAGTGCGGTGGTCTGTAGACTAAAACTCTCTCATTCTGAGAGAAGACCCGTGCCCAGTCTTTAAAAAATACCCATTAATATCTGACAGAGATAATAATAGGTAATTTTATAAAGAAGAAGAGAAGAATATGTAGATGAATCAATAAAAAATGTTCTTTATGATTTATTGCGGGCCAGTGATTATTTTTACTTAAAACTTATGTGTTTGTGTACAATCAAAAATATTACATCTTGTTTATCTCTTTTTAGACTTCAATTTCGGTCATACTTCAGACAAATCGACTAACAACAATCTAACAAGATCCAAGAATCTATTAAGAGCTGAGCACTATTGCTCCCCAGACAGAAATCTGACCAATGTTATTTTTCACAATACACGTACCTACTACTACACTTATTACATTTTATTTTGTTTGTTAATCTTAACTTTTATATGGCCCATTTTACATTTTTAGTATTTTCTTCTAAGGTATTAAATTATCAGTGAAATACTTTAAACAAGACACTTCACACATACAACAATGCCCTTAGTACAAGTTATTAAATTTCTTCAAAACAATATTTGCTCGCGTCTTTGCGCGTCCTTCCAAAGTAAAACTTACCTTGCTTAGGTATGGTCGAAAACAAAAATTTAAACGTACATTACGATTGAAGTGTATAGGCGAAAACATAGGCAATGATTGTTTTACGAAAATATAAACTCGTACTAAGGGCACAGCTATGTTATAGATCTATAAATTATAGCTTCGATCTATTTTAAAAATTCGGGTTATTTAGAGATAGTTTAGAGTTATAACCATAACTCTAAATTTGAATCGTACAACACAAGTGTTAGGGTATGCTATCAGTCGAGAATTTTGCGGCACACGTCCCTTTCTCTCTCTTGCCGTCCGCAGCCCCCTTTAATTTATCTCTTAGGAGAGGCACGGGATACCTTAGCCCTATTTTAATTCGGGACTACAGGAACGATTTGTTCCGAAACTTGTTATGGTTCCGTACCCAGTGGCGTAGCCAGGCGTGGGCACAGTGGGCCTCGCACTTAAAGGGGCCTCGCGAGGCCTCTTTGGAGGAGGCGACAGAGGCATTTTCAAGGGCCGCTTCCAATGAAATCATGCAAAGGGGCCTTGCTAACAGAAGTTTGCCCACGTCTACTTGGTCCGCGCTATGCCACTGTCCGTACACAAGAGATAAAAAACGGAACCCTATTATTAGGATTCCGCAGTCCGTCTGTCCGTATGTCCATCTATCCGTTTTATAATAAAGGAGCAATAAATATTAAACATTTACCTTACAACATACTACATGTGAATTCTAGGCAATGCGAGCGTGGTCGCCATGGGAGCGGCGGTTGTGCTTCGCCGCGCCCTTTTGCATGCGGCTGATGCTGGCGGGCGCGAGGGCAGCGCGGCTGGGCGGCGGGGACCCGCACGCCATCCTACACGTCTTCTTGCAGGTGAGTTAGTTCTGCTTTCAACTTTCAATACGGTCTCTTTTTTTGACGGGGAAAAAACCTTCAAAAGGCGGAAGCCTTGGGAGAGACTCCGGGTTATGGGCTCGTCTCTTGGGGGACGTCTAGCTGTTCCCCTGGTGTCTACGACAACATGCACTTACATAAGGCACCGTCCTTCTCAGGGTTGCTGGCTGGGCGGTTCGAGCTTCCTCTCGAGCCGCCCGCAATCCCAGAAACCCCCTTTTAGCCGCTCTTACGACAGACAGGGATAACATAGCCGTATTCTACTCCCCGACTATAGGGGATTCAATACGGTCTACCTCACGGTTTTTTATTTTATTGAAATAGCAAACGAACATGCAGTCCATCTGATGGTAAGAGGTCACTGTCGTCCATGGACCTGACAAAAACGTAGCCATTCTACTCGTCTTCTTACAGACTGGTGGTAGAACCAGCTGGTAGAGGAGAGTAGTTCGAATGGGAAGGTACTACCGCCACAATTATTTCTACTGTGTAATTCTTGCGTTCACTGGAAAGGTATTGATGCCGGGTCATTTTTACATCAGGTGACGATCTTACACCTCGGGAGTAGCAACGCATATGTGGATTAACTTCAGATCGAAATCTTGTTCTGTATGAAGTTGGCTACAAAAGCCCTTTGTCGGTACTGATCACTTATCATTAGGTGGACTGCATGCTGGGTTGCTACTTCAATCAGATAAAAAGGAGAGTCACTTCTGCATTCAACTTGCATGGTAGAACGTGGTAGAATCAAGGAGGTGCAACCGCCACACCTATTTCTACCAAGAAGTTCTTCAGCTCAGTCAATAGTAACGCAATATATAACGAAGACAACGGAAAACCGTTCGATTCAGGAAGCACAGGACCAGTTGGACTGTCATCAACATTCCACTACTGGTGGGATATTAATAGGCCATAGGTATCAGCCTACGGCCTATTACCAGTTGTGGATTTCTAAAGGCTGATGAAAGGATGAATGTAACTGGTCTTAATCCTCTTCATTCTAAAAGTAGAATTAACAGTAATGAGTCAAATTTATTTGTACATTTCTACTTGCAAGGTAGGTACCATCGCCTCAGCTATATCGTAAAGCAGTTCTTCTTTTTAATGAAATGATGTGATTACCGACTCAATTTTATATGAGGTAGCCTTTTTATTTTTCGGGCGTAGCAACGCATTTTTGAATTACTTGAGATAGAACAATCAAAAAACAATTGTGATTTACTTGAGATAGAACAATCAATTATAACTACTCTAGTTGACTCGACGAACTTCGTTCTGCTTAAAGTCAAAAAGCTAAGATTATCAGTTTTTCCACTATATTATACATGTATTCTACATAGAAACCTTTCACTTGAATCACTCTATCGTTTCGAAAAACTGCATTAAAATCCGTAGCGTAGTTTTAAAGATCTAAGCATACAAACAGCGAGAAACGACTTTGTTTTATACTATGTACTTAGTGATGTTTCTAACTTTATTAAAATTGGAAAATTTAACTTCGTTGCCGAGCTTTGAATAGTTTAATGTCGGTACATACTCGTATTGTATTTGACGACAACACGCGCCATAAACGCCACCGGCCATAATGCCATGTGTATTTATGCTCCATGTTAACGAGATTATGATACGCCGTAAATTAGAGTATATTTACCTGTGTTAATAAGATATGTTTCTAAAATGAACTTATCTTTTGCAATATGTTGATAATTTTTGCATTTTTTTTAAATACTTGGCTAAAACTTGAGGAGTTTTAGGCAAGTACAGTCTACATAAAATAACACTATATACTTCGGCCGTATATAACACAGCTACAGGTATAAATTTGTTTTACAAAATGCCGTCTAATTGTTGATGTAACAACGCCACTTGATTGTATTAGCGTGGCCTGTCCTCACCGATATATACATATTACATAAGTCTGAATATATAATAATTTTAGCATCTTCTTCTATATATTAATACGAAGCAAAAACATGTGAAGCATTTTTAAGTAATATGCGGCGGACGGATTAGTATGAAACTTTGCACGGTTTTAGTGGACGTAGAGAAGGAGTGCAGAATGTTAATATTTTTTTTTCAAATAATGCTTAAAACATACATAAAATCAACTAAAAACACATTACACACTTTACCGTGCATTTGTCACACATACATAAATAATAAACGAAATAGAACATTCAATGTCTTACTACGTAAACACAACGTCAGAAATGTCAGTGTCTTTGTCAAAATACCCGCTATTGCTTTTAAATACGGTTTAGCTAATTAAACCTCTTTTTTATAGTTAACGGGTGCGTTCAAAATTACTTGAAAATTATTACATTTTATTTGAATTCGAGAAATATTCGTACTACTTCCGACAATATGAAGTTTAATTTTTTAAATTAAATTACGGTCGAATTTTGACCGATTTGACGGGTGACTAGTTTTTATTACACCACACTGCATAAATGTCAAGTATTTATCTATAACGGTTCAAGGGATAGAGTAGATACTGTTAGTAGAGTACTAACGGCATACGGCATTAAGTATGGATCACTAAAAATATTAAATTTTACAGCACAACTAAAGAACCCCTCACGAAATGATTACAGAGATACACATACAACGTAATTCTCTTAATTGGATCATTAGAGAAAACAGGAAAATAAAGGCTGTTTCAGTAGTACTGACCTAATGGACGTCGTTTATATATAGTGGGGTGCTAATTAATCCGGAGTGCGTTCGTGTGGATTCCACTCTTTTTTTTATAAATTGCTACGTGTTGCCTACGTGTTTTCTTTCGTAGCTCGTGGGAATCTTATTCTCTACACTTTAGCATTTTTAACTATACAATAGCAGGGATAGCAAAGCATTTGTATTCAACTAGTCACCCGTCGCAATGGTCGAAATTCGACCTTAGTATAAATTAAAAAACGAAATTTCATATTGTCCAAAGTAGCACGAATATTTCTGAAATTCAAATAAATTGTAATAATTTTCAAAGTTTAGTTAGCTAAGCGGCCTTTAAAGGCTGGTATTTTGACATAGACAACTGTCATTTTTGACGTTATGAGTTTTCGTAGTAGGACATTGTATGTTCTATTTCGATGATAATTTATGTGTTGGTGTCAAATACAAGGTAGTGAGTGTAATGTGTTTTAGTTGATTTTATGTATGTTATAAGCATTATTTGAAAAAAATATTAGCATTGCGTAATCCTTCTGTACGTCAACTACAACCGTGCGTAATTTCATACTCCTTCAACTGCGGCAAGTCTCTTAAAACGAATAACAAATTTTTGATTCACGTAATAATATATAGATATTCAACTCTTATTCTATGTTTATATTTCAAGATCGAAGTAGCATTTAACCATCCTCTCTACCTAAAGATAACCGATCACTGATACCCATGGACATCTGTAATTAATTTCATATGGAACGGGAATTCCATGTGAAGTTGATCAGAGATACGTTGCCACTTTTGAACATGAAGGTCGCCTATTGTATAAGTTAGTTAGCATGCACACCTTTCCATTGAAAATTAGATCTACTTCACGCTAGAAATATGGAAGGCAGAATGTTTTCGATCGAACAATATTTGTTGGGCCACTTTTAATATGGATTGAACATTCTGGAGGTCGCAGTATACATCGCTGTTATCCATTCTTGACGTAAGTTAAACTACACACTGATTTGCTACTTCCATATCATGAGCAAATGATTACTATGTAAGTTCATCAGTACATAAGAACTGATTATCAAATCAGATTGTCAGAACTTACATAATAATCAATAGTTTCGTTATTTGCGGTGTAGTATAAGCCTCGATTAATATCATCTTCTGTTTCGTAGGTAGCGGTTTGGGGATTTAATCGATTAGATGGCCAGCAATGTCGTTTACTGAGGTCGTCCACGAACTGCACAGATATAAAACTTTATTGAAGTTTCTTATGTCCAGCACTTGAATTCTAAAGGCTGATGGATTAATGGAATTTGCAAGATTTATTTGATAATACGATTGTACGATTTGGTCTCGATATACGATATATTAAATAATATTTCGAGGCACAATCATCACAGGCCCATTCAATACCCCAGCATCTAGCACTTAAACGGTAACTGTAAAATGAAGCTTATGAATGAATGGGTCTCCAATGTTGCCATAAATCGAGACTGGCCTAATTGATACTACTGCAACTTAACTTAGTACATTAGAACCAGCAAATGATAATTTTAACTTACAACAGTTTGAAGGTTATTTACAACTTAACTTGTTAAAAGTTCTGAGCGCTCGTAGTACTTTAAAATAGAAGTACACAAATTGTTTTATTTATCACTGAAATCTCTTCAATCTTTGGCAAATTCTTCAGTATAACCTTGCGCAGTAATGTACAATCTACAATTGACTTATTTTACCTCATTCGAATTTAGAAACTGCCGTCATGATATAGGATGTAAATCACTTTTAATAATTCCTAAGAAATCCAAAAATATTGCTTCAATTAAGAAGTATTATTTTTATTTTAACCATGCTCCTGAAAAAATAGTAAATAGTTTTATTGACACTATATAATTAATGTTTATACTTTTTAACAAATTATTATACCTATTCCTATTATTGTTGACTTTTAATCTAAATTTCGACATAGGTAACCTAAAACAATATAAATTTAGTTTAAACATTAAAAATATCCATGTCATTGAAAATATTAGTGATATTTTATATTTTTATTTTTGGTACAAAGACAAAAAATGTAAATCACATTATATTGTGGTTATCAGGCATAAACAGTAACAAGTTAGTCTAACATAATCTCGCTTTAACTTAAACTGGCGTATGTAATACAACTGACACTGTTAAGTATGATAAATGACTGTAATATCCCAAGCTACACACAGCAACACTACTTCCAACGGGATTGTTTGTTGTGAAAACATACACGAAAGTTTTTGAGTGTACTGAAATAAGCGTATGGACATGGAAGTCATTATTAAATACTAGCAGAATCGACGCGACTTCGTCCGCGCAGACTATAATGTAATCTTTCCAACTATTATACATTTAAGCACCACTCCTGGACATGTCCCTCCCCCATACGTAATGGGGATTTGGCCAATACTCATAGTCAGCAGTGGGTATTGATGCTATTCCGATAGTAATCCCAAAAAAATTGTGACGACTAAGAGTACCCTTACACAAAGTATTGTGTAAGGGTACACTGATTATTGTGCGGCGGCGGTGTCCAATTATATTGTAGAACATTTTTTTGTTCTATTATCAACAGGTATCGCAGTGTATGCAGTGAAAAAAAAATTGACACTTTGAATCACATTACTCAAGTTTTAGCAAAGACGCCTTATTTATTCTAGTAATAAAAATAGCCTATGTTTCTCTGGGATAATGTACCATTCTAATGGTGAAAGAATGTTTAAAATCGGTTAAATAGTTTTTAAGTTAATTCATGGCAAACATACAAAAATACAAAGTTTTCCTCTTTATAATATTAGTATAGACAAGCTTTTTCATAGGTATTTAATTACTAGCCATCCTCATTGGAATTACTGAAGCGATGTGTGCTAGGTACAAGCTTATACGAAGAGTGTTCTCTCGTATTGTGGTAGCTAAGCACAAAACATATTTTTTTTTACTTGAAAGCATAACCCAATTTGAAGTATGTTTTATGATTCGCGAGTTGTCAATAGATTGCTAATTAAACATGTCTCTTGTAAAAGCCGAATTTCTGTGGCAAATTCTTAAGAACTCTGATTGTTTTGGATTTCTTTGCGTGTTTTAATTGAAAAATTCTCCTGTGAGTCAGCAACCCTATTACACGAGTAAAGTTTGGGTAGTTTGAAACTTAATCTAGTTCACCGGTGGCAAGTAAACTAGTGTGTATCCTACGTGTAGAGGTTGTTTCATGCATGCGACGTGAATAAATAACAGAATTTGCTGTAGCGACGTTTTTGGGTTGTAGGCAAACTTACAAATATAAACGTTTCTATGTATTTATAACAATGAGATGTAGTTTTACGCTTTAATTGATTTTGAAGGGGGTCTTTTGTATTTATTGTTTGTATTTGAGAAATGAAATACGATGTTGTGTTCTAGTTTGAAGGGTATGGTAAAAGAGATAACCGAGTAGTTCCAACATACTTAGCTTACTCGAGGTCGGCTACATATCGGTTAGCAACCGATAAGTAGATTAAAAATCTCCATAGAAGCCAGTTGCTATTTAGCATCAGGTAGACTGAATGCTTGACATGACAGAGCAGTGATAGCCTAATGGCTGAATCGTGCCCTCTCGATCGGGTGGTCCGAGGTTCAAACTCAGGCACGCACCACTGATTTATGTGCGTACCTATTAGAAATTAATTATCACTGCTTATCGGTCAAGGAAAACATCGTGAAGAAACCTACACCCACGAGAGTTCTTTAAAAAAAAAGTTCCCGGAGGTGTGTGAAGTCCATCAATTCGCACTTTGCCAGCGCTGTGGACTATGGCCTAAAGCTCTCTCATTCTGAGAGAAGACCCGTGCCCAGCAGTGGGACAATATACATGTACACTACCTAATATCACCCTTTTAGTATACTTGTACCTGGATCATATAAATACTTTTTTGCAATCATATTGTAACTATATTTAAATTTAAATTAAATATGTATTTTATTATTATGAAGGAACTTTATATACCAACCTCAGTTAAGTTAAAGGCTGTTATTTGAAAAATACCAAACATTCATCACAGAATCTACAGCTAATTACCTTAGCGAGTGCGCTTTACGCAACTCGAAATTCTGTTTCAAAAGGCAAGGTAAAAACCACATCGCTCCGACCACAATTCACGTGCTTTCAGGAGAAAAACAAACTTTCCCCTAATGAGCGTAATAAAAATGAAACAAGTGCGGAGGCACGCGATGAAACCGACGTACAACCAAACGGTTAATGAGTGTAAATAATTAACACATTACCACTACATAAAGCGTATTCTTGTAATGTATCCAATGGATTTTTATAGACACTTTCTCTAGAACAGAAATTACCTGCTCTATTCTCTTTGAGTGCGTTAGATCATTGTACCACGTCCCTGTAGCCTCGGGGTCAGAATAGCTCTACGGTATCCCCTGCCTGTCGTAAGAGGCGTCATAAAAGGGGCTTCCAGGGTTGCAGGCGGCTAGAGTGGGAGCTCGAACCGTTCGGTCAGGCAATCCCGGGAATGACGGCGGTATGTGTGGTCGCATACCGTCGTAAAGACTAGACGGAGCAGTGGGCCCAGCCGCCCATCTGGGAGGAGCCCGATGGGGCAGCGCGCTCGGAGGATTCCGGTTGAAGTCGTCTCGAGATCCCGGAGTCCTCCTTTTCAGCGCCGAGGACGGCCACCGGGGGGGTTTTAGTGCGGTAAAAATCCCACATAACCCTGCGTCGCTCCCACGGCGTCGGGTACCTTTGGAAGGTTTCCCCCTCAAAAACAAAAAAAAAAAAGATCATTGTACCAATGTACAAAATTTATTATATTATTCTTTTTTCAAGTTTGTGAGGATGTATGTGAGCTTATTAGCACCGTGAAGTTTTGACACTTAATCTTTCTCTAAACAACTTTTAAGCGACTTATCGAGTGCGCCAATGGCTAAAGTGCTGATGCTATTATCGGATAGAACGAGGTAATTTAGCCAGCGTTTTATATCACCTAATCTCTCATAACTCTTTGTATGAACATATAAAAAAGTTCAAAAATTATCTCATATATTAAACTAGGTTATCCCCGCGGTTTCGCCCGCATCGATCACGTCTATCACACTTTTTTTTTTATTTGACTTAAATAGCAAACGAGCATGCAGGCCACCTGATGAAAAATGGTCACTGCCGCCCATGGACGTCTATAAGCAACTTTATATAGAACATAGGTTCTTTAGTAGGTAGGTAGGTAGGTAGGTAGGTAAGGTAGGTAGTAGGTAGTTATATTCAAAAGAGTAAAAACAAGTGTAAAGCGACATGGTTAACAATTAAGGAAAAAGTACAAAATAAATCATATGATAATCATATACATTTATTAAAACACAATAATAACATATATAAAAATCCGACAGACATCGCAGAAACGTTCAATGACTTTTTTATTGGTTTAACATTAGATAGCCAAACCGCGAGTAAAAATATATTACAAATTGAGAGCAACCCTAAAACAATTTTCCTTTCACCCACAAGTCCACTAGAAATGTTGAAAATTATAATGAGCTTGAAGAATAGCAAGTCGGTGGGATTTGATGAAATTGACACATCAAATATCAAAACTTGTGCCAAGTATATTTGCAAACCATTAAGTCATATAACAAATTTATCATTTACGCAAGGTGGTTTTCCAAACAGACTAAAAAAAGCTATAGTAAAACCACTTTTTAAAAAGGGGGCGAACTATGATCCTAATAATTATAGGCCTATTACGCTAATATCAATATTTTTGAAAATTATTGAAAAAGCGATAAATGTGCGATTTACAATTTTTTTCAACGAGAACAACATATTGAAGAATGAGCAATTTGGTTTTAGAAGAAATTGCTCGACTACGCTTGCATCGTTTAATTTAGTAAAGATAATATCTGAGAGTTTAAACGACAGGATACCGATCGTCAGTATTTTTCTTGATATGACAAAAGCATATGATTTTATTCTTCATAGTAACCTAATCCAAAAATTAGAAAAATATGGCATTCGCGAAAAAGCACTCGATTTAATAAAAAGTTACCTACAAGATCGCCAACAGTGTACACAAATCGATAAAATAAGCTTCGTAAAAAAAAGAGCTACAAAAATAATTTATCAATCTAAATATAGGCAACAAAATAATTGTGCAATACCTCAAGGTAGTATTATAGGACCATTACTTTTCTTGATATATATAAACGATCTACCAAATTGTACAAAAAACCAATGTATACTATTCGCTGATGATACTACTGTTCTAATCAAAGATAAAAATGAACACTTATTAAAACATAAAGTAACAGATTCTCTTAACGATATTACTAACTGGTTGAACCTTAATAATTTAAAATTAAATATTTGTAAAACTAAGCTTATTTATTTCAATAATAAAAGACATGTACAACAATTAAATATTAAATATGACAGTAATATTATTGACGAAGTAGAGTATACGAAATTTTTAGGAATAATTATTGATAAAAAGTTAAATTGGAAAGAACATATTGAATCTATTTGTAATAAGCTGGACCGTTTTGTGTTTGCTCTTAAACGAATTAGACAGACTGTATCAGAAGAGGCCGCTTGGTGTGCATATCATGGCTATGTCTCATCCGTCTTGTCATACGGACTTATCATTTGGGGTAACTCTACAGACGCAATACGTGCATTTAAAGTACAAAAAAAGTGTATAAGAGCCATATGTGATGTCAACCAAATAGATAGCTGTAAACCATTATTTATAAAAAAATCAATTTTAAGTTTACCATGCATGTATATTAAAGAAATATGTATGTTTGTATATAAATATCCATGGTATTTTCAAACAAAAGCAGAAGAATCATGCAGGCCTGTTAGATATAAACATAGGTTAATTCTACCTCAATGCAATTTAAAAATGCACAATAGGAATGTGTATGTAATGGCTATAAGAATTTATAATAAGCTTCCTGACTTGTTTAAAGAATTGCCGTATAATAGATTTAAGACAGAACTTATTATGTGGCTTCAAAATAAATGTTTTTATTCTATTAATGAATATTTAGAACTAAGTTGACATTAATATAATTAATTGTATATTGACATGAATATTTTAATAGTTGTATCTTGCTTTCAATTGTTTAAATTAAATATAATAGTACACGATTTTATTAACATGATAATTTATGTAAAATATTTGCACGCCGAAATGGCAAAATAAGAGGTTTTAATTTGTTTTCAAACGACATACTAACATACATTTGTACCTTATTTAGCAAATAAAGATTGATTGATTGATTGATTGATTCTTCTTTCTTTTCTTTTTCTCTATCTTCTCCATCTTTTTTTCTTCCATCGAAACGCAAGAAATGCTTCACGCTAGAAATACATAGGTGTGGCGGTGGCAGGTCTCCGGTCAAACTACTAGTGTAGTTGCGTTCTACCACGTGACAAAGAAAGTAATGAATTGTTATCAAAATAAAGACCTTTAACTATTTTTATCGCGACTTGAATTTAAATATAATATGCATATGTTGAGTCAGTGTAGCAGTTTTACTGTGAGTCATTGAGATTTATGCTTGACAACTAGCTATATACATTATATTTTGTATTAACCACCAGTGTTGCTACAAAATAAGCTAATTACAATACAGCCTATACCCATATGTAAACCGCATATGAATCATGACAGAACATAACAAATGACGTTGATCGTTACTCATAAAAACAAATTGAATCCGAAGCTCAATGAATTTTACGCTTCAAAAGGTCTTATATATTTGAATTAAGTAATTATTAACACTTCCGGTAAAACTATAGTTTTAAAAAGATAAAATCTCGTCGAAATAAATTTTACTTTCACATGAAAGAAATAAAGATATGAATGTATGAAGTGTTTAAAATTTGTTTTTAGGTTTGGCTAAAGCCAATAATTAAAGTTTTTCTGTTTGTAGTTTAAGAAACAATGTACCTATCTATTTGAACTGAATGTACTCATATATGTATATTAATAAGTAAATAAGTGAATATTATATTTAGCGCGAATTTATATACCTTTAATGAGGAAATGTTTTGTTTCTCGATATTCCATTGCTACTCGGAAATTGTCCGTAGAAACAAAAGGTTATCTTTGTCAGCGCCACTGACACAACAAAATTGTTTATTACATACTTGTAATATACAAAATCTTTTAAGCTATTGCATAGCTTTTATCGCCGGCTTTGAGTGCGGCGACCGAATCAAGAAATTCCGTAACGAAAAAAGCCTAACACCCACTCCGCCTACCATGTAGCGCGGCCGAGCGTTCGCTTAATATGGTATGACAGTACGAAGCTCGCACGGTTCGAGACGAGCTGCTTGGAAATCGAAATGAAAATGAAAATGAAAAAAAAGAGAATGCTATGCAATAGCTTTACCTCAGCGGTTCCCGAGTGCCGGGCTTTTTTTTGTTCATTTCATTTAATCTATTGCTTTTTTACATTGAATACACCTTGAGTAGCTAGTATACCATTTAGCAATGCTGCTACGTTTTTATCTCACACTTCTGTAATTCGGTCCCCACAACTGAGGATATGAGGATGGCTAAACAATGGCTAAACAGTCCATAAGACCTCCAACATCGTTTAACGACTGCTATCCAAGAATAACAACTGTGATGTACTGTCAACGTGCTCTCTTAGCACGATATTGCCCATGTGTTTGTGTCACTCTTGGTCTCCCATCCAACTGATGGACTGAGTCCGTATATCAATTGAAATCTACACGGGCAACGAGGCTTTGTTAATAGGTGCTAAATTCCTATTAACAAATCCCGAGAGCAGTGATAGCCTAATGGTTGAAACTTGCCCTCTCGATCGGGAGGTTTGAGGTTCAAACCCAGGCACTATTTTTTAATAAAATATGTGCGTATTTATTATCATCATTGCTTTTCGGTGAAGGAAAACATCTTGAGGAAACCTACACACCCAAGAGTTATTTAAAAAAAAAGTCCTCAGAATCCAGAATGTGTAATCCACTAATTAGCACTTGGCCAGCGCGGTGGGCTATGGCCTATAACTCTTTCATTCTGAGAGAAGACCCGCGCCCGGCAGTGGGACTATAACGGGTTGACGACAAAATTCCATAATTTGAAGAACTACTTTGGCACAACTGTTACTACGATATAGAATAATGCTGTTTGTATATTTTATACATACAGCAGTTAAACGTAAGTAATTATATTGAATAGCATCCATCGTAAGTCTATATACCGAACAAATTTCTTAACTACATATTAAATATCTAAGATTTTTGATCAAGGTTTAAGAAAGTGATTCATTGGGAGACTACACACATGTTTTCCTCATAATGTTTTGTTATGATATATGTGGCAAATAATTTATAATAAGCTTATCAACGAAGAATGAGTGTTCTGGGGTTCGAAGCTCGTTCCCCCGATCAAAAGGTCGAGTTTCAAACACTAGGCTATCAATATCGTCACTAGTAATAATAATATTCCAGCCTCTCTTAAGTGAAATAATCGATATGTTGAGTATGTATTGTGTAATATGAGTCTCGATTATTATTTATGCTCTTAAAATTTCCTTGGAATGGACTGTTTATTTGTCATCATCCCATCACTGTCCCACTGCTGGGCACGGGTCTTCTTTCAGAATGAGAGACTTTTAGGTTATAGTCTGCGGCAATGGCCAAGTGCGAACTGACTTTGCACACCTTTGAGAACTTTTTAAAAACTCTCAGTTATATAGGTTTCCTCACATATTTTCGATCACCGTAAACCAATTAATTTCTAATACGCACATATCCACCAATTCGCACTTGGCCAGCGCGGTGGACTATGGCCTAAACTCTCTCATTCTGGGAGAAGACCCGTGCCCAGCCGTGGGACAATAATGGGTTGATGCGGACGCACGTAATTTCGGATAATTTCAACCATAAGGCTAACATTGTTCCTTCGTTTACTTATATGAAATAAGGTATATCTATATGAAAACGTGATGTTAGATAAATTTTAAATGGGATACTTTCTACGTTTATGTATACCTAACTAACATCGCAATTTTCTTTCACACCAGCTGGTATTACGGTCGGACGGAAATAAAGCAGAAGTGTATGATTTTTTAACATGTTTGCCGTATATAAAATACTAAGTACGTAATGTGTTTCGGATGATGAAGGGCCGGCCCTTTATCCGCATGAAATATAGATATGTGTGGCCCTATTTCGAAAGTAAAGAGCAAACATCCAACACAAATTATAAATGTCTCGCTGTATTTTTAAGCATGAATTTACTTTTATGGTCGTTATAAACATTATATATAATGTTTGCATATGTGAACGCAAAGTGAGACATTCTATCATTTAATAATAACATTCAAAACATTATAATTTTATATATCTCTAAAACAATGGCGTGTTAAGTTCATAATATGTTATTTATCGTTACTTCAACGGTAATTACCGCAAAATAATTTACAATCGATCCAATATAGGTATTACACAAATTTCTTTTTCAAAACTATAAAAGGTTTACCTTCTATTTACTATCCTATTTTTTCAGAGATGGTCTTTTAATATCGAGCAGGATAAATAACGATTCTGTTTCATGTAGATACTTGATGTAAATTTAAAAAAAACGAGTTTAAGAGCTTTATTTTTTTTTTTAAAAATTCACTCGGCCGAAAAATATCAGAACTTTTTCATTAAAAACCTACCCTGTTTCAATTGGATCAATGAAAAGGTAAATACTAACTGAACAATACACTTTTTAGGTTTTTAATCCTCAAACTACTATTTTGGAATTATATATATAGGATTTTACGAGATGCAATGATTTGTCCGCCAATTTGCACTTGGCCATTGCGGTGGACTATAGACTAAAACTCTCTCATTTTGAGAGAAGACCTGTGCCCAGCAGTGGGACCAGTAATGGGTTGACGAGAAGAAATTCAATACAGAAAGTGGTTGGTGGTGGTTTCCTACAAAGCTAAGATCTCTAGATGTGACAAACTCAATTATGCCTAGATTCTTTAAAAATCTTCTCTTTCTTCGGAAAATGTATTTCTAGCAGTAGACTAGAAGGGTTTAAGATGAATGGCTTTAAATTGAAATTAATATATCAAAGATTTGGGTCAATCCAATAAATCACACGATATCGAATTACCAAGAAATACAATTGAGGAAAACAATCTATCATTATGAAATGCCCCGGACTATCCCGCTAGTTATTTACATATCAAAATCCATAATCACAAGTGGTATATATATACCTACTCACAATTAATAGAGATTCTTGCAAGACATTTAAAAAGGTTTCTTGTAGAACAGATGATTCCATGTACTACATTGATGTGTGAAGCATCTTGATTAAATAGTAAAGGAAATACTAATAAATTATTATAAAAACAAAAACCCCTTTAACTAAAAGAGTAAAAACAAAACGGATAATCACGAAATGAAATAAAATGGAAATTACATACTAAAAGTTTCTTACCGTACGTAAACAGTTGGGTTTTTTCATTCACAATTATTTATTGAATTGACGTTTTAATTCGTTCATATTAAAATAAAACAGTATAATAATTATATTTGATAAGGTGTACTTTTAATAATAACAATCTAGATAGCTTATCTTTATTAACCAAAAAATTCATCCCCTCTCATTCTTTTTTTATAATTTAATGCTATATTAATAAATGATATAGTTATATAGTAATGCCCGGAATCATCTATTAATTATATATTCGTAGCATTGGTCATTCCCAGTATGTGAGGTTAGTCATATGATTTGGGCTGTAGAGCATGACAAAAGAAATGTGCATCATCTATCCATCCATCAGCCTTTTGAGGTCTCACCTAAATGGCGCTACTCCAACCGGTCCTCTACATTCTGAATCCAACGGTTTCCCGCTGCCTTCTTCAAGTCATCGGGCCACCTTATGGGGGACGACCCGTGCTCCTATTAGCATACATATACACAAATACACATGCGCTAGACAAATATCACCCTCCCTCTGACGCTGCCACATAAAAAATGAATCAACGTCTGGTGTTAGTTAACTCCGTAACAGCCAGAGCAATTTAAGAGACCGTGCGGGCGGTTTGGAAGAATGTGAGACGATTTGTTCAACCTGTACCTTCCCCCGATACCTTGCAGCGAGGTGGCGTAAGCTCCTAGTAGGTGACTTGAGCAGTTTTAATTATAATGTAATTTCGATTAGACTCTTCACTCTTACCTGAGCACCGTCACCGATGCATTACTACGTCTATAAATATGTAGAACCTCGTATAAGTATCGTGCCGTATAAATATTGCGTAGCCTCGCATATATCCTTAGGTACTATTTTATATGGCAGAACGCTGATGCCTCATGTAAAAGTTAATCGGCACTAAAAATGGTGCGTCCACAGTCGAACCTCAAAGAGCTCAACTTCTTCCTACACCCTCAAAATTCCCTCTTATTTAACTTTACTCCTTACACCAGTGGCGTAATCAGGTTTTTATTTGGGAGGGGTCCAAAAAATAAGTGTCACGGTGGTAACTTCCTGAGTGCACCAGATATGTTCTACCAACTAATGAGAGCAGTTCATGAGAGCCAATCCAAACTACATATTGCAATCTATTATTTTATATTTTAATATTATGAATGTAATATTATGACATTTATAGGTGGTGGAACCAGTGTAGTTCTACCTGTGAAGTACCACCGCCACTATTTCTACCGTGAAGCATTTCTAGCGTTTCGATGGAAGGGTGCGGTTGTCGGCATACTTTTATATGAGGTGACCATCGTAGTCCTTGGGGATAGCAACACGTCTGTGTTTGACTTCAGATAGACCGATGTTCCGTATGAAGTTGCTTACAGATGTCCATGTCAACCGGAGCTACGTCGATGTCTTACACTTCACACTAACATGTTCCAGGACGCAGTGTCTCTTGGCGGCGGCGTCATAGGCGCGATGCACATCCCGGAGAAGTGGTTCCCGGGGACAGTGGACCGCTGCCTCAACTCGCACAATATCATGCATGTTCTCGTCGTACTGGCTGTGTACTCCATGCACCAGGTAATCTTCTTTTTAAGGAGTCGAGTTTTAATAGTAGCAAAATAATAAGAAAGGCCACTTAATAGGACCAAGTCACCGCGCCGCCCATAGATATTTGTATTTGACCTTAAATAGTACAGTTCGAGATGACTGCCACTTTAAAAGGTCAAATTTCGTGGCCATTGAGCCCAAGAATCAGCTCAAACTTTTTTGAGCCTGGCCTTAATGAAAACGAAAATTCCGATGAGGAATTAATGGCTAAAAATTACTTGAAAAGTTTAGAATGTTTAAAAAATTAAGCACAGTATTTGTCTCTATTTTAAAGAGAAAAATAAGATATGACGTGCAGCAGGGTTGCCAAGTTAGGGGTTTTCCCCTAAATTTAGGGGAAAAATAGTAGGATGAGGTTTTTCATGGGTGCTATATTTTTAGGGGTTTTTATAATTTAAGCATTTAGAAGTTTTTAAAGGGAAATCACCCGCCAGGCTACATCAGCATGCCTCAAGGAGAAAAAAAAATGGTCATGCACTACATCCGATGACCTTTTTTTTCGTCGTCAGGGAAAAACCTACGACCAAATTCAGGAAGTATTCCAACTCATAATTAACTGTGGGGATTTTAGGGGTTTTTTGGAGGCTTTAGAGCTTTAGAGGGATACATTTTTGAGAGTTGGTAACCCTGACCTGCGGTCCATGGCGAGTCCATGACCTCTTAATTGCTCACCATTACGCAATTTGGTAAAACATGACACACTGAAGTAATAATGTGCATTAAACGAATTATGATTCGCAGAAATAAACAGTTAATAATATTGATTAGTCATCATAAATTAAACGTTACCTTAGATAAAGCAAAAAACAATTCTATATATACCCAGCTTTATTAAGCCGTTATCAAATTAACGGCTTTGCAAAACAACATGAGGAAATATTTACACGAATTGTAAGTGTTATAGTCACCTATATTTTTAGAATGTTGGTTAATTCGATATGTTATTTGTAATTTCAAAATATAATTGTTTAATCACGCCTGCCCAAATGATATTTATAATAATTTAAGCCTGTTTAAGCTATATTTCCTTTATGAATATAACGCTAATATTTTCAATCAGTACTTGTAAAATTGGAATAATATCATTTTTGCAATACGAGTAATACTAAAAATCGTCAACAGGCATTAACCCAAAAAAATATTTCAAATAAATGAGAAGGAAGGAATTTAGTTAAAGTTTATGTAGTTTACCTGTCTGTACCCTTAGTAGGAATATAGTATGTTTCGTCCACTAACCACTTTTCTCAACTAGATAATTTCATCTTATTTTTATTTTATAATTATTTAGACAATTTTAACAAGTAGTTAAAAAATGGTTTTCTATGCTATAAAGAAAGTAATTTGGTATTTAGCAGAACTTATAAGTATTGTGTTTCAGGTGACGACGCGGGACCTCGCATGGATGGCGCAAGTGCAGTGCCACAAGCTCTGACCCTCCCCCACGAACACCCCGCAGACCACCCTTGCGACCACTACCATTCTTCCGACCTCTACGACCACTTATCTAAGGCGACGAATCGACTCTATCACATCACTTTTCTCTTCAAACATACTAATGAAATTAAAGACATGTTTATTTGCTTTTAACAATGTATAGGTACGTTTAACAATTATTTTAAGTACGGAAGGTGTGAACTGATATGTGACATGCCCATTACACGTCATTAAATATTTATTTATATTAAATGTGAAATTTTACAAATTCCATAAAATTTTATAATTTTATGGAATTTGTAAAATTGTCTATACGAAAACCGGTAAAAATTCGATCTTCCTGTATCTAACGCACTTAAAAATTTTGGTACACAATTGTGATATAGTATGTTTGATACCACTTATGCCATTAATGCAATGGAAGGATTTTAACTGGTCACGTGGATTAACCATTTTTTTAATTAACTTTCTTATCTTATTAGAATGCATGATATCAGAAATACACGTAGCATAATGATATATTTTTAGAAAAACGAAGTCGTAAGTCTTATCCATATTTTCTACAAATAGAAACTGGATATGTTTTGTTTTGTTTCCTGACTGTGTTAGGAGTGTTTTTTTATAAATTCCCCCATTGCTCCGATTTGCTTTCGAACGAGGAACTACCACGCATCTGTATTGTCTTCAGATAGAATCTTTGTTCTGTATGTAAGTAGTACTAGTTACTTACAGGTTATCTGCGACAGTGACCACTTACCATCAGGCAATGTCCACCACATGGGCATTTCAATAACGCCATCCTTCAATTTGAATTTAAGTAGGTAGGTATCTCTTTTGAATTTCTGCACCCGTCTCTGTCTGTATCATGCGATTATATCAATTATGTAAAGGACATTCGTGCAGATATTTTTCTGTATAATCTCACAATTTGCTTCACGCACCTACCTACGGTATGAGGAATTATAATGTCGTGTTGTGAATGTTTTTTAAAGAACAAAAGAATTGCCTGATAATTCAATCAATATTATGTTTCAATAGTCACATCAACAAGTTAAATATATATTTTTTTTAATTTTAAATTAATTGTGGCAAATCTTACATTAGAATTTAAAGTCTAGTAACACATCTCTGATTAAACATTTGCAGCTGGTCTCAAATTAAACACCTGAAAGAATGCGAGACATGCGATTGAGATAGGAAGGATAGATTGAGATAGTATTTAATTTTGTTATTTGCTTACTTGTAATAGAAACTCACGTTCTAACATTAATAAAATAATAATTTATGTTTAAACTTACTTATGTAAAGACATATCTTTACATATTCTTTCCATCGTTACATTGAAACCAAAGAAATTCGATTGTTAAAAAAATAACAGAAAAATAATTATATTTAACAAAGGAGGCATATCCATGATTTCCTCACTATACAAGTATACATTAGCAATGTATAATTATGTATTGATAAGTGATAAGGTTGTATTATCCACCCTTCTACGAACCGTTTGCGCAATGAACAGTGTAAGTAGAAGTATTGTCAATTGTTTTACATTCATAATTTATTAACTTTGAAAATAAAATTAGTATCGCGGTAAAGGAAAATTTTTATGGTTCACGTAAAATTGTTAGAAGACAATATCACGGCCTATCGAATGTCGTTCTCTTACGTGTTAAAACATTTTTAATGCTCCCGACGATTAAGTACGTATTAACAATAATTAGATAGTAAATTAGGCTACGTCCCGTTAACGATAGTATTAATGCCTAGCGATAAGATACGAGTACAATTACTAAGATTACCTTAAAGCAAGTCTTCACATTTCGTAGGCTTTATCTAGTGGATTAATTACAAAGAACATTTAAACTGCTCTTGAAATCTGTCCCTCCGCGTCATGCGAGTCCAATTTATAGATGTAACGTAGTAATGTAGTGTAGTGTTGTACATTTGTAGTCCTCGGCGAAGAGACGGGTTTACGTGCACTACCGCTAACGCTGGGTGTTGCTAGGGTGCATTAGATTCAGGAAATAAATTGTTTATTGCTTCTATTTATGAGTAATTCGTTTTGGTAGGAGCGAAGTTGATTCTGTTATACTATTGTGAAATTATATAAACATTCGCAATAAACAAGTCTTTAAATCCACGTATCTTGCGACCTTAAAGCCATATAGATTAGAAAATGCCTAAAATTTTCTCGGAATTATCGATATCGTGTGTAAAGAGAGGATTACAGGATTTTTACCTACCAGAACGCTACAGTTCCATTCGAATACATTAAAGGCAAAGTCTAGCAGAATACACTACCAGGGATATTACAATAAAGAAGAAAGAAGCAGTACATGTTAAAGAAAATAAAACTACATGATCTGCTTGCGCAGTCCATGGGTAGCGGTGGCTACTTACTATCAGATATCTTTGCTTGCTACTCCAATAATATTAAATCAATATTACGGCATCTGTAATCGACAACCGGTAGAATTTATCTTAATTGGGATGGACACATGTCGATCACCACTAACGACAAATAAATAGGTAGTCACGTTGGGGGATGCGTATTAATTATCTGAGACATTAGGGGTCAGGTCGAATCTCATCAAATCTTACGTACGTAAGTATTATAAGTACTTGGTGTCGGACTTGGCTCAACATATGTTTCTGTAATAAAACCGTGTAAAATTTCCAACAAACTGGATTACAGAAATCTTTTTTTTGAAAAATCTCATGTGATTAATAGGTGGGAGATTGAAAAAAACTCGCAACTTGCCAACGGGGGAAAGCGGATTCTAAGAATCGCCGAAATCATGACATAATTATTAGACGCTATTAATAAACAAGGACACAACTAATTCCCGAACTAATGCACCCTAGCACAAAAACCAAATAACTTAGCAAGGAGTGTAATAGGAGACTTCAAACTTTTTGCTAACATTTTTGCTCATTCATTATCATTCTTAGTAAACTTGATATAGGTATCCAATTTAAAAATATATGTGAAGGTACTGTTAGTTTTGTTAAACACAGAACGAATAGAAATATTGAAATTTGTATCGATTTTATGATTGGAATTTATTATTATAATTTTTAAATTTGCATGCCTTAACAGGTGGAACTTAGCGAAACTACATACCTAATATTTTAACGATAATTTCATATAGAAAATTTTCACAAATTAAAGTGATTGAATTTGCATATAATTATGTATATTTTTTACTTATACTATAATGCAGTTTCATTTTCTACAATATGTATAACTATAACTTAGGTACAAATTTAATTTAATTTTATATCTTAATGAAAGTTTTCATCTCAATATATTCCTCAATGAAGTCATTATAAGATATACTTATATATACGCTTAAACTAATATTAATTATTCATTAAATAAAATATATATAGATTGTGAATGTGAAATCACGTTTATATATTTAAAAAAAATAGGAAAAAAATAAAACAATCACCACGTTTCTTTGAAAAAAATATAATTGAATTGTAATTAAAGCTACTTTACTTGGAATAAATATTATACGGAACTACCTATTGTTTCATCTTCCAAAAAGGAAAAGGTTTCATCTTCCAAAATTCTCAATGTATTATTTTGTACAATAAAGCTTGTTCATTCTCATAAGCCTCGAAGCAAAACTAACGGTACCCGATCATTTGTCTCCTTCCCAGCACGCTCTTCTATGTAGTCAACTAGTCATATGATAAATTGTAAATATACCCTGCATCATTAAGGAGTGGAATTGAAAATGACATCCCAAGTCACAAATTCATGTCCTTTCATCACGATCAAGTGCTGAAAGTTGAAAGAAAATTCTTGTTCTTCCATATTTTTGTTCAGTTTCTATTAAGTAAGTTACACATAATTATTTTAATGTATTGAAAATATATTATTTAAATAATTTCATTGAATAGTATTTATTGTAAATTATTTAATAGGTAGCCATAGAATTATTAATATATGATTAAAGAAATTGACTTTCGTAATTACTTGTCTTGCAATTGCATATTTATATTAAGTGATTGTATGTATATCATTAGGTATCTTGATGAAGGTTTGGAAGGTATAAAATGAATATAAGCATTAAGTTCACGATGTAAAAATATAACAGTAAAAATGCCCATATAAATACAATATATTAAGTAGAATAAAATTGATAAATTGTTTTTATACTGTCTATGTGATGATTGTACGTGGTTGTTACGAAGTATTCGTTATATACTAACCTAGTCTCCATTTTCAAGACCATTCTTTAAATTAGCATTAGTATTGAAGTAATTCCAGTAGCTAGATAGATTACGGCGAGCAATAATACATAGGCAATTGTTAAGAAATTTGACAAAAGTAAAAAGTAGTAAGCATCGGACAAATAACTAGGATTTCGACTTTACCGTTAATTTTAATGCAAAATGTAAGATCTTAGTATCTACTTTTGTCAAAATTCAGCTGTTTTAATATCTTGTTTACTATTGTAATAGTAATTTAGGACACAAAGTGTACTTGGGGTTGACAAGACCTCGTCGAGAGGCAACCTCAAACGTAGATACCTAGGTTTCATTTATATTTTTTGAAAATATTATTACGATTAGTACATTATATATTTACAATAGCACATAGAGTTATTTTTCTGTAAATCATCCAACTATGTACCTACTTATAATTATATTTCGGAATAAATTACTTTACCTCAGTGGACAGATTACTTTGTTGATATTTTTAAAACTAAACATCTTTGTAACTGTGTACTTGCCTAAGTAATAATTGATTATTTACACTTACTATATATTTAGTATGCTTTAGACTAGAGCTGTTCAGACCAAATGAAATCGCTGGCCAGTTCAAATGACTATATAGACTGGATTGCCGCAGAAACAGATTACAATAACTGTTTTTGTGGTCCTATAAATAATAATAGTCAGCGAAAATCAAAGTCTCGGGGGTGAAATAAAAAGATTAAAACGTCGCGGGTCATATAAATATAAGATATAGTTTGCATAATATGTCTAGTAGTCCTTCTCGAGACTACAAGAAATGTTATGCAAAAAAATGGAAAACATTTACAAATGTAAGTGAAAATCAAAACAAAAATGCTACCATGACAATGGCGACAAATTAAGCTATTGGAGATTTTTTTAACTAAAAAAATATGAGGAATGCACGTAATTGATCAAAATCATATATGTACTTTAAAAGCCTTTATTCAAAAGTACCTCATTGTAACGATTATCAATTTTAAACAGATTAACGATTATCAATTTTAAACAGAAATCAAAAAAGACAATATTCCGCGGATTATATTTTTTAAACTTAACACCTTCAGTACAAAAATCTAGCCATGATATCAGCGTCTACACTTAAAGACCTTCGTTTTGGATCCTAGTACTGATTTAGTAAAAATTTTATCATTTAATTGCATACCTAATAGTTTACTTCCTATTACCTGCATAACTACTACCTTTTGGTAAGTTGAATAAATACAACATCTAAACATACGAAATAATTAACTTGCTTCAAACATTATTCGGTAAAGCTCCTTATTCGCGGGGGTTGCGTTACGCCCTCGTGACGCGAATTCAGCGAATACCTTGAATGACTAGTGGTACTCAAATATAGCTGACGTGCAAGCGGAAGGCGCGGAAACTATTTATTTGTACCGACTATATCCGTAAATAAAGACATTTTTAAGCCTAGGACGCCAGAAAATGGTCACAACTATTTAAATCCGCTTATATTAAAAACGAGAATACGGAATCCATTAATAAGGAGCTTTTGCTGAATGTACCGTTACAGTGAACGGAGATAGTCAAAGTTTGCAATGTTTTTGCTGATCTTAGTACCTACATATTAATTTTAGTTAACATTATTTCTTACGTATGTTTTTTTGTAACTTCAAACCTGAACCCGACCACCTGATGGTCGCGGAAGTAGTCACCGTTACCAAAAGGAATTTGCATTTAAGGAGGATTTCCCCAGGCAACGCTGACGTCAAAGGAAAGTTCTTATTAGCCTTTTTAGTAAAGATTCCGGTGATACCTATGAGAAAAATGTTATATATTTGAAGTCAGTGAATACAACACTCACACAATAAACTATATTTTTAAGTTAAACTTTACTTACTGCAAAACATGTTTCGGATACATAAATGTTTTAATTTCAATATATCTTTATGTCTTATTTAAATCTGTGTGCGGTAATAAACGAAATAGTGATATTTATAAGCAATATACCAGTATTTTTAACGTTTTCTTAATAATGTCATTTTTTAAGAAAACGAGTCGAAGCATATTGCACTAATATTGGTCTTAATGATCAAAAAATTCAAATTGTAGACGTTGATGAAAATATTAAAAGTTTATTTGAAACCACACACTGTTATTTTATTTAACATAATTAAATTCCTTTCAACCTAATACATTCTAAGATAATTTAAATTTCAGTCCCAAAATTATTTAGGTATTTATTATACAACCCAGCATTTCACAAATGGTGGGCCGCGCCTAGCACCAGGCCTCGTAAGTAAAATACTGAGCCACACGACCTTGCCCTTACCATTTGTGTGTGAATAACTGTAATCGGAAATAATAAAATGTGTAGCTTTTGTGGCAACGCGAAAATTATTGTGATAATGTCAGGTGGTAGAAACATTGTAGTTTGACCGGTTAAGTACCACCACCTATTAATAACTTGAAGAATTCCTTACATATCTATGGAAGGGTGTAGTTTTCGGCACACTTTTACATGAGGCGACTATCTTTGTTCTCGGGAGTGGCTACGCATTTGTTATTGACTTCTGATATAACCTATGGGCGGCTGTGGCCACTTAACATCAGGTGGACTGCATGCTCGTTTGCTACTTTATTATAAGAAATAAAAAAACCGGGCTACAGCCTAATAAAGTTTGGGAAACGCTGGTATAATACTTGAACAATTAACCAGTAAAATTGCGGAAAAAATCGTTTCACGTAAATATTTTGATATCTTCTAAGTTTCTATTTAAAAGTAAGTTTAAAAGTAAACTTGCTTTTTATTATGCAACAATAACTATGTTCGAATGACTAATTACATAGGTAAGTTCCGTATATTATTTACTACTACCTATTAGCTGCATTATTTATCCTTTTATAACACTGTACTCAGCATTGTGAAATAATTCATTACTACTTAGTCTAAAATTATTATTTAAGTATCTCTATTCTTCGTAATATTTTGTTTAAATAAAACGCACGAAGGGTTCCTTACGGCAAAAATCATCTTAATTTTATGGTACCCCCGTTTAATTTTAATATAGGCCTTAAATATTTATTTCAATCAAAGTTTTTAGTATTTGTTGTTATAACAGAAGTATATCATCTGTTATAATCACAACTGTCTACCTAACACAGTTCATGCGATACAACTTGGTGAAAGACAGACGTGCAGACGAACAGCTAGTAATTGGGTCCCGTTTTTGACTTTGTTTACGGAACACTGAAATCCGATTGAAATATCTTAGCTGGTTGTTTGGTCAAATGATGTGCATAATCAAAAAAATCTGAATACAGCCTTATACTGTAAATCGTAAAGGAAACTGAAGCGATATAAGCATATGACGCGATAAACAACCACAAAACGTACCCGTATAAATAGCGTGTGTTCTCGTCGCATAGTAAACAAGTCAATCATGTTTCGCTCAGAGTTAGTCGTTTGTACGTTGTGCGCGCTCGTCGCGGCGATCGATGCGCGTGCGCCGTCCGGACAGAACCTTGTTCAGACTTTCAATAGTAAAACAAGTGAGTAATGCACACTTTACCACATACATTCATCAATGTAAACCCATGAATGCTTTCTCGCCGAAAATGACCGAATTAAAAACTTCAAATTCGTCTAAAATGACTTAGGAAGTCCTAAAACAAATTGTGCGTGAAGATTCGTGAGTAAACAGTGCTGTGTTCATTGTCATGTGGACTTAAATTATATCTACATTCAAGTAAAAATTCTTAGTGCGACGTTAGAATGATATAAAAATGAATAGTGTAGTTAATCCAACGTGTACTTACATTATCATAATTCCTGTTAATGGGTAATTATAAAATATCTAGCTGCACGTAATTGCTGAGTACCCAAGACGCTTATTTTCCTTTGTTTTATTACGAACCTACTCATTGTGTTATAGGTAAGTACCTTTGATAAGTCTTCTGGTAAACGCGCTGCAAAAAGATAATCAAGAGATATAAGCACTAGTCCAAGAGTATTATGTATAAATTCTGATATACCTACCTACATTTTGTTAATTGGTGTTATCTATGTCATTGTAAGTAATATGTTAACAGAAGATATCTCGACCGACCAGGTTATCATATTTATAGTCGTTGATCGAATGGGGATTTCCAACATTAATACTTATTATCATTTGATTCATTATCTGTTATTTTCTCTCAAAATTAATAGTAACATGACATACGAAGTAGTTCGCATAATTCCTATTATAACATTTTCCTTCAATTCACAATAACAAGTAAACAAATCGTTCGGAATTTCCCACAAATGACAGGAAAAACAGACCTAATTGAAACATGTAATTGTTTTCCAACGATAAAAATAATTGACTCAGCTAACAGTGCAATTCGATACTGGGTTAATGGATTTGTCGTTAGCGTCTTTTCGGTCATTACAAAAGTAGTAAGTACCAATGTTTAAGCTTATCAAACCTGCGAGATATTGTCTTTTAAAAAGCAATTTACCGTCCGAAGGACAACTAGGTACTGTCATATTTATATATTTCCTCTTGTAGTAATACTAATCGTTTGTGGTTTTATACATAAAATTAAAATTAAATGGTTTAAGAGGGTAGACGTCTGTGTGCTTTGTACCTGTGTAAAAAATATATCCGTGAAGTACAAAGGAAATGTCAGAGATCATTTAATTGTAATAATTGGGAATAATGGAGGGAGGGAAATAATAGAGCAACACCACTAAAAAAAAACTTCAATTAAAAATGTATGTTACAAAATCTATACGTGAAGCAAAAACTTGTGATCCATTTTTAAAATACTTGCCGCAGACGGAGGAGTATGAAATTACGCACGGTTATATTGAGAGATGTAAAGAATGATGGATGTAGAGAAGTGGTAGAGATGGTTGATGTAGAGAAGGATTACGCAATGCTAATATTTTTTCAAATAATCCATAAAACATACATAAAATTAACTTAAAACACATTACGCACACTACCTTGAACTGGACACAAACATAATTATAATAAACGAAATAGAACAATCAATTTCTTACTATAGAAACACATAGGTAACGTCAAAAATGTCAGAGGTCTTTATCAAAATACCCGCTATTGCTTTTAAAATGCAGCTTAGTTATTAAAACCTATTTTTATCTTTAACGAGTGCGTTCAAAATAACTTGAAAATTATAACAATTGCTTTGTACTTATTTGAGAAATATTCGTGCTACTTTGGATAATATGAAATAGGTATAGTTTTTTTTAAATTTTAATTACGGTCGAATTTCGACGGGTGACTAGTAACTTTAATTATACAGAAAACCATATCTTTTATTACGAAATTGATTTTAAATAAAATTTTGTCTCACAATTAACCTACGGATAACCTATGGGCAGCATATATATGCCTTTACTTATTGAGAATTAGGTATAAATTCCTTTAAATTGATTTTAATTTATACATTCGTTAAAATTCTGGTTTGAACATCGAGAGACCGTGAATTATTCGGCTTAAGCGATAGCGAATATATAAAAATGTCACACGGTCACAGAGCAATATAGATATTTGTAGGTTATCATTATTTTGAATCGCTTTATAATGATAAGCGTGAAGCAATGCAAGCGCTTCAAAAACAGACTTGAGTCTGTAGTTCTTAAAGTTTAACATTTTATCTCCAATGTTTATATAGAGCGCCAGAACTATCGGTCTTACCAATTCAAACCAAAATGCGACCGTTGTAAATGTTGTAAACATTACGCAAAAGTTCGAAGGACGCGAAATATAACGGCCAGGAGGTTCCAAATAATACATATATTTGACAAACCGGTTGCCACTACGAAGTACGGTATTTACTTGAGTGTATAAAATAAATTTGGTGTAACCTTCCTTAGAATATACAAATGCGTAATCTACTTATAATTTATAGTCACTATAGACCAAATTCGGAAATGTAAGCACTTACGAAAAGCGGAGGAAGGTCCTAAACACCTTACAATGCTCTCATCCATTCATCATACGTTTCAGCTCCACTGCTGTAAAAAGGTTAGGGGGACCTATTGGGATTTTTTACCAACTGTCACCACGTCAGAGTTGAGTGATTGTGACCAGGAGATGTTAACTTGGTTCAATAAGACGCTGCTGTCCATCTCCTATATTTTGTCTTTAGTACCTTCTAAATATTAACGGAAAGAAAACAAGAGACAACGGTACTTAAGGTAGATACTACCCACTACACTTAGGTACCTACCATTGGTTATTGCATCGGAATAACAAATGATACCTAGTTAGAATTTAATTAAAACTTAAAACAATAAAAAAATAAGTATATATTCAAAAGAATATCCTAATATATAAGCTATCATAACTCTTTAGCCGGTAAAGTCGCAGTTGCGATGGACTACTCTTACATCTGTTATCGCAATGTTTCTAAATCCGTTCCAAAAAGCAAGAAGATTTAATTCGGTCATTTGTATATCATTTCATAACAATGCTTGCCACATGCCAAGGGGATCTCTATATTCATTCGTTGGTCTGTGGTGTAGGTAAACGCCGACGCTTATCCATTCTGCACGGTTGCCAACAACTCAACAAGTCGTCAAACCGGGTTGTTTCTGACTCACGTGGAAACCTTTGAGATCGCCTTTGTTGCAAGATACTGAAGACGTTATTTATATTTACCCGTGCCGATATCTGTTACATATTTATAAATTCCTACTTCTATCTACAAGGATCAATTACACGAGTTTTACGACGTGCCTGGTACAACGGCATACTGATCTTAATAATGAGCAATAAATAATTCATCGTATTGTTTAATAATTCATTTGTTCAAGATTATTCTAAGACTTCATTTTTATATTTAGACCAAAATATCAACATTACGTTTTTACATCACCCATTCTCAATATACAAATTGCACTTCACGTAGGGCATTAAAGCACTGTCATGTGTCATAACATAGCATGCACTGTTTGGTTCCTTTAGAAAAACTGAACTGTGCTCCAGATGACGGGGGCTCGTCTGTGTTTCCTGAACCGGTCCGGCCCGTCAACGAGCTGGTGCCGTCCGCCGTGCTCTTCGGCAGGACTTGCGGTGGAACGATCATCCACGAGAAATGGGTGCTCTCAGCAGCTCATTGGTATGTATACTAGGATTATTGTAGTTTTATCCGATGGAGGTTGCAAAAGAGAATGCAGTCCTGATGCCAAGTAGTCACTGCCTCTTATAACCACCTGTAAGCAACTTATAGAAAAGAGATTCTATCTATCTCAGATGCGTCGCTACTCCCGAAGACATTTGGTCCACGCTGTTTCTTCCAGTTGGTAAAGAAATGTTGTATTTGTACTTTCGGTACGTTTGGGAAATTGATGCGAGTGAGTTTAAGCACACCGACATCTAAAATCGACACCATAAATGTTTTTTCAATGTCGTCTTTAATTGAAGCGTTGAATTAACAGCGTTGAATTAACAGGGCACATAAACTGGTACACCAGGTACACTAACTTCTTACATAGTGCATAAGCAGCTTCATACGCTTTTTTTACTTCGATACCCCTGGGTTTCAAGTGATAAAATAAATAAGCAGCGATAGCTCAGTACAATAAATTTGTTATTTCTCCTCGCAAGTAATATTCAGTCAAAGAACATATGCTTGTTACTTCCTATACGGTGGACTGCATACTCGCTTACTACTTCCATATTATAAAAAAAACAGTGATATTAACTCGACAGTATTACCAGGACGGAAGACCATTGCCTTTTAAAAGTTCAAAACAAATATTATCTATACTTAATATATATAAACGCCGCGGCGTATGTTGTGTGTCTGTTTTTTTCAATCATGCAAGAGCCACTAGTCTGATTTACGTAAAAAATCACGAATGTTTCTTTGTAAGTGGTCAGTATAAAAGCTACTTTTGATATCAATATTTTGCACTATATAAAGATGGGGACTATTTTAGTGAAATTTATGAGCCGCAGCGAAGCACATATAATTCAACTAGTCCCTGAACGAAGGGATTAGGCGAAACAAAATGTAAGAATTTTCGGTTTTTTCTCTCGTCAACCCATTATTGTCCCACTGCTGGGCACGGGTCTTCTCTTAGAATAAGATAGTTTAGGCCATAGACCACCGCGCTGGCCAAGTGCGAATTGGTGGACTTCACATACACCCGAGAACTTTTTTTTAAAGAACTCTCGGGTGTGTAGGTTTCCTCACGATGTTTTCCTTCACCGAAAAGCAGTGATAATTATTTTCTGATACGCACATAATTTTAAATCAGTGGTGCTTGCCTGGGTTTGAACCTCGGACCTCCCGATCTAGGGCGCAAGTTTCAACCATTAGGCTATCACTGCTGCAGATCCTTGAGGTCTGTTAAACTCATAGCGGTTTTTTAACCGTCATAAAATATGAAGGATATTCTTTGTGATGATTATTAAGTTATTCCTATGCCGCACAAACCTCGGATGCTTGCGTCAAAACGTGTTCTGGGTTTTCCTTATTTACCGCGCCGTTTATTGAGTCATTTAATTACACAAGTTCCTTCATACTTTTCGTTTCGCTTTATTTACTTCAATCTTTGTTAGTGTATGATTCGACAAACTCTTTAAAATGAAATTGTGATTGTTCATTATTAGTTTTACGACATGCAAACATAACGTTGAAACAAAACCTTGTTATTTTTGTCGGCTTGTAAAGATTCTTTTTGAAATAATTAACCGATTTGAACGATTTTTTATATCTGAGTAGATACCTTCGTACCAGTAACACATAGCCACCAGTAACACATATATTCGTCTAAAAATAAAGAGTTTCACCGGTTGTAGGTATCTAGCAATTATTTTATTCCAAAATTCAATTCTATTTGTGGCGAAAATAAAGACAATAGCATTTACTATCTACATTCTGATTAAGTAAGTTTAATTAACCAATGCCTCACGCTTTTGTAAGACCGACCCGCATGGCATTGGCCTTAAATATGTAGATCCATGAATAAAATATGTAGTGAATTCGAATATACATGCTTGATGACGTAAACTATAAAATGAGTGATTGTACGTTATTAGATACATACAACAAAGAAAATAATGAGATACATGGAACTGAAGAGATAAACGCGGCCACACATAACATCGTGTAGGTATATAGCAGCAGAGTGCTGCTTAGCAAAACAAAAGTTCTAAATGTATGATGAAGCTCGTATTTTAACAGAAAATCAGTTCTACAAGTTGTAATGGCCGCTAAATCTTACATTATATAAAAATATAATAACACAATAAAGCGACAGTTGTTCGAAATTGCTCCGTTGGGCACAACAGACAAAGAGTCATCATGTACACATCAAATCCAAATGATTACGTGCCCATGGAGCACCGAATTACCATTGTGTTGATTGAAGTTCTAACTATGACCTCATTTATTTATAAATGCATGTTGCCGCATGACTTGATCCCACCTAATCTCGGATCACTGTATTGCGTCAGCAGTTGATCTCTGTTATGTAATATATCAATAATTTAGATCTACCATATAATACAAATCAATACTATGAAATGGTCGATTGATCCTCAAATAACGGCCATTTTATAAATTCCCTAGCAAATTGACAAGATTCGCTGTGTTTCAGTCAAATTAATGGGAAATTCGATGAGAAGTTCGAAATATAAGTTACATACACGTAAAATAGTCATTCGACCGAGTATTATTTGACTCTTGCAAACACGAACATAGGAAAGATGGTTTGGTGGATGGTTAGGTAGTTAATGACAGTTGCAGACTAATATCATCAAGGGCCAGGGAAGACAACTGGAAGAGTGTCCCACTCTAAGAACCAACAACCAAAAGGCTACTCTTGTCAGAAACTAAGTCATTTAGAGGGTTCCTAGGAAAGATAGTGGGCTCTACCAGGGAGCTGTAATGTAAGAATAAAGAGGGAAAGGGTCCCCTCTTAATTCTTCTAATACAATGATACCAAAAACTATGTTGGCAACAGATAAGAATTGATTCTATATAGATCTATTCTGAAAATTACCGATTGTCCTCCAGTGCATTATCCAAATGATTCATCATGGACCATTTTGACAATTCATTTTTGTTAACGATGTTCCTCTAATCCAAGGTCTGAACGAATCGTCATGGCATGATGTAAAGATTAGGCAATTATGACCAGGGATGTTATGGAACACCGTAACCGTAACCGAAACTTCCGTATCCGAAATAAAAATATATCTGCATCTCTAACCGAAACCGTTATATGTTTCGGTTAATTTCGGATACCTAAATGAGTTATCTTTAGTAAATAACACTTAAACTGATTGGGTTATTAAATAACACTTAAACCGAACTCCTAATACTTATAACTAAATTATTAGGTACCTATTTGTACTAATTCACATTTAAAATTGCTTGAAAATCTGACATTCGTAGCCGAAACTATCCGGAACCGATATACCATTATTCCTATATCCTTATCCGTATCCAGATCCGAAATTGTATATCCGTAACATCATGACCATTATTTAAAGTGTTCCTTTATTCCAGTACTTTGTTCACCGTCGGCCGGGAAGTGCTCGCTGGCACCAACAACACGGAAAATGGCACCGGCGTGAAGCGACGCGTCAAGCGGCTCTACATACACCCGCTGTTCTCCGTTGGTCCTTACTGGCTGAATGCGAAACGCTTCAATATCAAACAGGTAAACTTCTAGATACTAAATAATCTTAATACTAATGAACTTCTAGGTTCTATTACCCTCCAAGAAGGTATCTATCTTCTTTGTTCCCCGACACTTATAATTTAATAGATTTCAAGACGAGGGTGAATAGGCTTTACCTAGGCAAGCGTGTAACATCCTAGGCTGCATCTTACTTAACATCAGGTAAGATCGCAGCCAAATGCCTTTAATTAGATAAAAAAAAATAAGGAAGATAACGTACTCATATACGAAGCACGTACAATATTTTCTA
Organism: Spicauda simplicius; assembly: GCA_949699795.1. Classification (NCBI taxonomy): domain Eukaryota; kingdom Metazoa; phylum Arthropoda; class Insecta; order Lepidoptera; family Hesperiidae; genus Spicauda; species Spicauda simplicius. The sequence continues at coordinate 17,321,573 of OX453067.1, forward strand.
GTGGAGTGCTGTAGAGTTAGGGTTCTTCCTAACATTTTTATTCCCTTAATATGATTAAAAATTGCAATGGAATTCACCGAATAATTATCGTTTTCTTAAAGATTGCAGCACGTTGGGACTTCCTACTGGCTGAGTTAGAGGAACCCCTACCACTCGATGGGAAGACGATGGCGGCGGCCGATTTGAACATCCCCCGCTACATGGATCCTGGACTACCCGTCGAATTCGCGGGATTCGGCGCCGAGAATCACGGGGTCAGTACTTTAAATAGTATTAACAATTTTTTTTTTCGAAGGTGGAACTCTGATGATTCAATCTAGTAACACTACCACTGTGGCACCGGCAATAATGAATATCCCTCTTCCAGTCTTGGATCTCCTCTCAAAGTGAGGGTTTTAGGCCATAGTCACACAGCACAGGCCATATTGGTAGATTTACCTTTGCTTTTTTGAACTCTTTTTTAAAATCACGTTATTATTTCCGCGTGACGGAGCAATCATCTGACATGTAGTGGGTTCCGAGTTCGATCCCCGGTCAGACAGAAATCTGAATAATGTAAGTTTATGTATTTGTCTTTGTGTTGATTTTACACGCACACGACACAGGAAAAAATCAAGTGATGATAAATAATTGATGCTCTTTTAAATGAGGCGACTCTTTTAGTCCTCGAGAGTAGCATCGCATCTATAATTGACTTCAGATTAAGCCCTTGTTCTGTACGAAGATACTTACAGATGTACATGGGCGGCAGTGACCACTTACCATCAGGTGGACTGCATACTCGCTTGCAACTCAGTTAAATACAGAAAAATGTAACACCCATGAATATTGTACACAGGAGGTGATGCGTCACGACATGCACCGCAACGAGCTAGAGACGCTCGGAGACGCGGAGTGCTCGCGCCTGGTGGAGTACAGCCCGCAAGACATGCTGTGCGCGCGTGGACGCCTTCCGCGACTCGACTCCGCTTGCAATGTGAGTTTTATCTCGCACATCAAATATTCGATGCTGCTAAGTTTCTATTTTGACAAAGCGGTCTTACCTCGATAAAGAAAAATTGACGGTTTACGTAGAAAAAGTCAGCGTTGGTCGTATATTGACAAATTTCGATACAATTTGCATTTTGCAGCGCATTGCGTGAACTTAAAAGATTAGTGTTTTTAACGCTTAACGGTGATACTTGCAGCGCAGTGTTTGACGTTCAGAATAAATTGGAGTGACAGATCTTGCCCCGCATGGAACAAACTTCCACGCTATAAGTGTTCATGACATGACATTACAAGGTGTGATTATAAAGGGCATCAAACGTTATTTTCTGCCCGGAACGCCTAAATAACTACATCGTGGTTATAAACCATTATCGATGGTAAACAATTCCTTTTGAGTACCTGTGATTACAGCAAAAGCACTCATATTCATGCGTCATTTATCACTGATAAAATATTTTCAAGCAATTGTCTCCATTTCTTAACCTAGTTGAGACCAATTTGTATGACGTAGTACTAGCCCGCTGTACGTCAGACATAACAAGTATTCATATGTTACATTTAAAAAAAAATGTAATATTTTATAAAATGTTGGCACATAATAAATAGCATTTGTAACTAAATATAAGAACTACTTGAGATCGCGCCATAGGTGTAGTTACCATGGGGGCGCATTAAGAAGTTCGGACCCCACGAATTTGAATACGTGACCACGCCACCGCATGTTGGTAACGCGAATCCATAAGTCTTCCGCGTAAAAATTTTCATTACTATAATTAACTGTTGGATTTCCAGGGTGACAGTGGCAGCGGTCTCGTGTACGGCAACAAGCTGGTCGGCGTGGCGTCGTGGGTAGAGGACGACGCCACCGAGTGTCGAAACGGTGCCATGGTGGTCTTCTCACGAGTGTCCGCCGCACTTGATTGGATAAAGAACGTCACCGGCTTATAAATTGAAGTTCATCTCGACACCATAGATAGCAAAATATATCGATTGCCTAGATATAGAAAAGGCCAAAAGGAGAGAATTCAAGCCCGTGAAGCCTATTATGAAAGGATCGAGAAAACATTTCAGTGGGCAACACAATACCGCTGCGCGCCAACACGCGTACATCAAACTCAATTGAAAATTAATGGCTATGTTGTATCGCCATTTTAATATAGACTACTTGTTTTATTATCATATTACCTTTGACTTGATCGAACTTGAGATATCAACCGAAGAAATAAAGATGCCTATACCTAATCTAAATACTGCTTAATGTTACTATTAGTGACTTACGCTCACAGTTAATTTGAACCAAATATCTAATTCGCGTGATTGATTCTATATTTAGGATTAATGAGCAGTCTAGCACTTTCATATTTGATTTACTTTACGACTCTATTTCTAGATATAGCTCCGGCTTAAACATTATTTTATGCAAACATGCCGCGAATAGAATTTTCATTATATTTTCATTTTAGACATACTAGACAGTCTAGGTCGTAAAATAAATCGTTCTAATCGAAATGTTATCAAAAAAGTAGTACGACATATTTTGACAACCTATGGTAAGGTGTGTTAAGATTGACTTCTTGTAAATTTACTGATATTGTAGGTATATATATATCCATAAGTAGAAACAGACAACAATAACATTTAGTAAACGAATATGTTATATTATTTTATACATATAAATGGTTTGTAGTTATAGGTGAATACGTTATTAAGTTTAACGCTAGCCGTGTTATTTATTATTTATTTTCAAAATCTGAATAAAAAAACTATTTGTGTATTAATCTCGAGCGTTGTTATTAGATAAATTTAAATGTATTTTAGTGGGAGTTACAAATATTGAAATGTGTTAATAGGATAATCTACTCTTCGTAGAATACAATGTGCCATATGCAAAGTGGAATCTTAATTAAAATATTTCGCAAGACAATTAGAAAGAATATAATAAATTTTTAATTAATATTTGTTTTTCTCGTTTTTTTTTCTTTTTTGAAAACAGGCATATAATCTACACGATGGAATGGATTCTGATTAAGATCTGTAATCGACCCAAAATAAGTATACATTGTTTTGTAATGACAACGCGGTAACACATGTTTTGATAGTACATACATACAAGTACATACTATGTGCTTATCAAAATGTGCTAATGTGATTCAAAATGCCTTCATATTAATTACCTTACCCTACTCTCGATAGCAGTTTGGTGTCTATACCAAAACAGCGTAAAATATTTTTATACCATATGAAAATATAACGATTAATAAGACTAATTGTTATGCCGCGTCCGCACGCTTGCCACTTGCCGCAAATCTCTACCACAGTAGAAATATGGGAAACAGTATGGAAACTGCCTACAAACGTTCGAAAAGGGCACACTCACACAAACATACGCATTGACGAGGCCGCAGTATACGCTCGAACTTCGTAGATACTATTGATTGATTGATGACTACAGGACAGTAGATGCTAAAATAAAAATTAATAATAGTATTATTAAAAAAATTTAGGGACAACGCTATTGCTTCAATAAAGTGTAGGTAATTATTTTATCAACTAGGCTTAGTTTTCATACTGTTTCATATTTGTACTGTGTCTCTACTTGCAGAGACAAACGTTTGGCTTGCTTTTGGGAATCAAAAATACTATCCACACGCTTGCAAGTGACTTATTATGTTTTGAAGAGACACGCGAGGCGGACGTGGTAGTCATTGAAATTGTATCGCCTATAACTTTCAAGTTATTTTTATTTAAAAAAACAAAAGAATAAGTAACAGGAAAGGAAACATACATTTACTCATATTTCTTTGTGTTCACTATTTTTTTAACAAAGACATACGCACGTCCATTGCACCAGTACACAAACTAGACTGAGTGTTAACAAACGTGTGGACGTGTCGCGATTGTGCAAACTCCCTTTGATTTGTGACAAAAAACCGACACTCGATCTTATCGGCTCCAACCGCTTGCAAACTTATACCAGCTAAGTCAAACTATCCACACGTCTGAATTTGTAACGGCTTGTTGAGGTTTGGCAAGCGTGCGGACGCGGCATTTTATAAAATCCGCACCAAATTCACAAACCAAAAATTGTATAGAAATTTCATATTAATTACATATTCCTGTCTTTCTTATCATGCTTCCAATAACTTAACGCACCATAATACAGATAAACTACATCTCTCTGTTGATCGGTTACAGAGCTTCACTTCTTGTACAAATTACCTTGAAATATTAAAATAATGTCTTGATTTAAATACGGACTCTCAAGCTTACGTTTTGGATTTTATTTTCAAATAAATACGTAACAGTGTGGTTGAATCGACAAGTAGTCTCTCCTTTACTTATTTGTAATTGTAACTCTTACAAAACGGTTAACAATAAATGGGATATATTTCTATCTATCCATAAAGCTCATATTTTACGTCCAATGAATCGTTCTATTGAACTCCTTTCAATATTTAAAGAAACGTAAAAAAAATGTAGCTGTTGTTTTGTATGTAAATATACAAAAATATCTTAAGGTCCTGTACTGAGTAACATATTTAAATTATATTTTGGATACCCCAAAACAGCAAATTCTTTTGTACGTGCATTTTAAGAAGTTAGGCAAAAAGCCACACACAAGTTGTCAATGTCCTTTTATGTATGAAAAGTAGTCAAGGGGCATGGTTTAGTAAGAAAACAAGTTTTGTATTCCTGGAAATTTAATGACTTTAATAGAAGAATAACTAAATTAAAACAGCAAGATAAAGAAGAAAAATCATTCATTAATAACATCATATTTATCTGATTATGTTCATGCAAAATGACCAAAATTAATTAATGACCTAACAAAATATACAACAAAAGTCATCAAATAATCAAGTCCAACCAATCGTTAGTCCGCTGCGAGCGGCGACCGAAGCGATAATATGTATTACTGTTTCAACTTCACCACTAAAATGAACAAGTACATAATACAACTTACAATTTTGAATAATAATGTGATTAAAAAGAAAAAGCTAAATAATTCTTTCCTACTTATATAATGTGTAATAATATAAAGTGTCGACTACTTATAAATGTATAACTATCCATATGCTTACTATAATTTTTTCACACAAAGAGCGGAACGGAAGTGGAGGCCGGACGGCCGCGAGCGCGCGACTGCCGCGCGACGGTCGCGCGACTGTCGCGCCGCAGTCGCGCGTCGGCCGCGCGCCGCGGCGTCGGCCACCGCGCTCGCTCACCTTATGCCGATATACACACCACAATCTCGCTAACTCTAGGTCACTTATGCCGAATGTTAGACAAGTAAGAAAGCGACGACATCCCGAACCAAAATTACATTACTATCGATTTGAAAACGTCGGTCCAGAGCCCGCGGGGCGGGGGCGAGCGGCTGCGCCCCTCTCGTTGGCTTCAGCTTACGATTGTTATTTCGATAATGTTAAGCACGCTATGCTCTCCGTTGAAATCGTAACAATGTAGCTTTTTTTGGAGTTTTAGTTTTTTACAATATATAGGATTTGTTTCTATAATTAATTATATCTAATATTTACAATGGAGGTGAATGGACATATTCAAAACTCTACTTATTATCTCCGAAATTAATCCTGAAAGTCCTACCCGAAACGAACATTATCTACAATTTTATAAAAAATGAGATTGAACAAACAGTACGAGCCCCGACTGGAACGTTCAACGTGTCACTAAAATGTTTTGTAGGTATTAAAAATAAAATCTATTTACTTTGAGAAACAAAGGATGTCTTATTTAAGTGTTTATTTCCCTGTAACTATTGCATTCACTTGAACACTGTACACACCGGCAAAGTGGCAGGCTATTCTCGATGAAATCTATTAAAAATTGCAGCTGTGCGATGCACCGATAGCCTCTAATTACTGCAGATTTTGCATTAATTTAAAAAATATACATAAGTATAACGCCAAGTAAATATTGAACGCAAAATGTTATTTCTACAATACATATATTTCTTTATTTAATATGACTAAAGACTACGTAATATAATTCGAGAACAGCCAGACCAGCACTCACCATGGCAGTCGGGGTGGGCGTGGGCATCGTGGGCAACGTTATCGCTTTCGTCGTTAACTGCCAACACGATTGTTTACAGTGGCATTTGGCGGCGTACGTTTGCCCAATCTCCTTTAAAAGCAAAAACTCGCCACAAATAAATCTAAACGTAACATAGATCGAGGCTGCGGCGTCGCGTTCATAATCAACCGTAAACAGCCAACAACGTCGGTAATGCCGAGATATTTAGTCAGAGCGGTGGCTTTTGCAGCGGATGACACGCCACCGATGTCATCAGTCAAACAAGAGACGCGTGGGCGTCGCAGACTCGATCTAGGGCGCACTAAACGAATCAAGGTATATATATAGGTGTGGGGGGAGGGCGGGGCGGCGTTCATATCTTGTGGATCTTCTGGGAGACGACGACGGGGTTGTTGCGACGGATCTCCTGCGCGCCGAGCTCCCGGTAGTCGAACGAGCACTCGTGCTTGTCGCTGTACCGGTGCACCGCGCAGAACAGCCCCCCGCAGCGGCACTCGAACCCTGGTGCAAAACAAACAAATCTTTAACAAGCTGCTCAAAGGAAAGGTGTTATTTATTCGTAAAGTACACATATACTAAAATATTCCCCCCTATTATAGAAGGACGATGATTATGCGTAAAATATGTATCTAATCAACTCATCATTATCCCACTGCTGGGCATGGGTGGAAGAACCAGTGATGTATTTTGAAGGTGGTAGAACCAGTGTAGTTCGACAGGATAAGTACCACCGCCACACCTATTTCTAGCGTGAAGCATTTCTTGCGTGTCGATGTATATGGTTGCCGGTACATTCTTATAAGAGGCGACCATCACAGTTCTCGGGAGTAGCAACGCATCTGTGATTGACTTCAGATAGAACCCATGTTTTTTTTTTTATATTAAGACCTAACGATAAGGCTGACGGGCCAACTAATGGAAAGCAGTCACCGTCGCCTATGGACATTTGCAACACCAGAGGAGTCGCCAATGCATCGCCGGCTTTGGAGGAGAGCTCTTTTTACACCTTTCTTGAAGAACCCCATGTCGTAGCGCCCCGGGAATACCTCAGGAGGAAGTTCATTCCACATCTTGCACGTCCGCGGCAGGAACGAGCGCGCAAACCGTGGGTCGTTGACGATTCGGACCGCTCGCTTCTGTACGGAGTCAAGTGGGTTAAGTTGGTACTGTGGCGCTCCAGCCCAGAGATGCGAGCAGTACTCCATGTGGGGCCTTACTTGTGCCTTATAAAGCAGAAGAAGATGCCCCCCAGTGAAGTACTGCTTGGCTCTGTTAAGAACGCCCAGTTTTTTAGATGCCAACTTGGCTTTACCTTCCAAATGACTCCGGTACTGCACATCACACGATATGTCAACTCCCAGGATCCCCAAGCTTTTATTAATGGTGAGCGGAATTTCCTGAAACTTTGGCGCTACAACAAATGGGGTTTTTTTAGCGGTAAACGCGCAGACTTGTGTCTTCGTGGGGTTGAACTCAACAAGATTAAGTCGACCCCATGTCGAGACTCGCTCCAGAGAGTTCTCGATTTCAGACACAAGTCGGATTCTACTTTCTTCCACGAGTGTCCGAGAGGCGTTCGCAAGGCCTGTGTATGCAACATGGGGGATGTTGCTGTCATCTGCATAGCAATGCATGTTGCTGATTTGTTGCAACATGTCATTGATATGCAGAATAAACAGTGTGGGAGAGAGGACGGAACCTTGAGGTACACCAGCATTAATGGGTTTCGTGTCTGAGCAGCATCCGTCGACTACGACCTTGATGTACCGCTCAGATAAGAAGCTAGCCGTCCACGTGCAGAGCCTCTCGGGGAGACCGTAAGATGGAAGCTTCGCGAGAAGGGCCCTGTGCCAGACCCGGTCGAAAGCCCGGTCGAATGTTCTATATGAAGTTGATTACAGATGTCCATGGGCGGCAGTGACTACTTACCATCAGGTGGACTGAATGCTCGTTTGTTACTTCAGTCAGAAATAAAAAAAAATGAGAGTTGTAGGCCATAGTCCACCGCGCTGGTCAATTGTGAATTGTTGGACTTCACACACCTCTGAGAACCTTTTTTTAAAGACCTCTCGGGTGTGTAGGTTTCGTCACGATGTTTTTCTTCACCGAAAAGCAATGATAATTAATTTCTAATACGCGCATAATTTTGGAAAAATCAGTGGTGCGTGCCTGGGTTTGATCGAACTTCGGATCGTCCAATTAAAAGGACAAGTTTCAACCATTAGGCTATCTGCTGCTCAAAATATGTACTACTGTAATTTCCGTGGCGTCGTTTCACACAATTTAAATAATAAGAGGTAATAACCATGTTTCCGGTGTAAATTGCCACCTTTATTTATAATTAAAATAGCTATCTGTATCTGCAGTCCGTTATGTAATAAAGGAAATCGTATAGCGTTTCTTAGTATTAATGTAATCCAACATAATTATGGAATTAATTAAAACAAAGCATATTGTGCTACATATCAGATTAATTGAATATTGTGTAAATTGTAACAAAACATATGATAAACAAAAACGCGTTCGGTGTTAACTAATGATTCTATATTTGTCATATAGAGATAAAATTAATCAAATTCAAGAAACTAGTAATTCATGAACTTTCCTAGATCGTCGTGCGCACGTCACGTTTTTCAATCGCGTGAACATAACTCTATTTCAGTTAACGCCACATTAATTACAATGTTACTTTTTACAAACAGGCTACTTTCATTATCAATACAAACGAAATTAATGAGTCTACTTGTGGCGTTAAAAAGCCCTTATTTTTTTAGGCGATACACAAAACAGTTTTCAACAATGGTTGTCTCTATAGCACAATCTTATAGATTAAGATCCCACTGCAAATTTGTGTAGTTATCGTGTGCGTGCTATAATCCACATTTTTACTCATATTTATGATTAGGACAATAAAAATTTACCAGGTTTCCAATCAAAATGTGGCCGATAATATTTTTAATTAAATTATTATTATTTGATTTCGCGGGAAAAATTTCACTTATCAAATTTTGAAATAAAATATCGTTCACTTCACGGAAATAGGTATAAAGACTTTGAAAAATCGTAGTTGCCGTTGCGCACTTGGCTGCACCTCTTCGCAGCCAGCTAAAAACAGGTATGATTTCGATATATTAATTCGTCCATAACGAATGTTTATCATTTTTACATCAAAACAAAGCTATTTTTTTCTCATTATTATGATATACGGCAACCTAATTAAATCTGGCCGCAAGTTAGGGTTACTGGCTGTTAAATATGGTAAATATTGAAGGGTGAGTGAGAGAAAGCTAGCGCGTAACATCACTAAAATAAAATAATAATTTAATTAAAAATATTATCGGCCACATTTTGATTGGCAACCTGGTAAATTTTTATTCTCCTAATCATAAATATGAGTAAAAATGTGGATTTTAGCACGCACACGATAACTACACAAATTTGCAGTGGGATCTTAATCTATTAGGGTTATTGAAAATATTTAAGCAAACCTTGCATGCTTGCTTGCAAAACAAGGAATCATCAGGTCCTAAAAAACATAATCGGTCCTTGCTGTCGGGTAAAATTCCACACAAAATCACGAAGGATCGCGGTATATTTAAAAAAGTAGTTTAGCTTAGTTTAGGTATATTTAAAAGTTAGTTTGATACGCCTAAAATTAAAAAATCTAAAATTATCGGTATTCCACCACGATATTATTAGACATAAAAACCTTCTTTAATCAATTAAAACAGTGCATTAAATTCGGTAGCGTAGTTTTAAAGATCTAAGCATACATATGTACAGACAGCGAGAAGCGACTTTGTTTTATACTATGTAGTGACCACTATGCTCCCGCGGCTTCACCCACTTCAGTCACGTCTACCACGATAACACTTTAAACTGATGAAACTGCGTCATAAACTATTTGTGTGCAGAATTTCAGCGAAATCCGGTAATGTTCGCGTGAAAGAATAACAAACACATATATTGTCACGACCATTCACATTTATATGTATTATTAAATTAATAAGATAATAAGATTTACATTGTAGTTTTAATGCGCAAAACGCGGTCGATAAACAAACAAGAACAACGAAGTGCGTAGAAAAGTTCGCGATCTTACGAAAACCAAAACAATGTTGAAATGGGAATGGTGAATAATATTTTTATTGTTGACTGCCTCGTGACTCAACGACGTGTAAAATATGTATCGCGTTTAAAAAAGAAACTCTAAGAAATTGCTGAATCATATTATTAGACTTCTCTTATTTATTATAAATAGTCCCGCTTTTTTTGTTCTTCAAGATCTAAATTCTTTTGTATTATAGAAGCAGCAAACGATCATGCAGTCTAAATGACGCTAAATGATGGCCTCTTTTACCCAAAGACACCTATGATCAACCCCAGATTGGAATAAAATCCTATTTAAGGACGTCCACAGACTCAACAAAAGTCGTGATAATCCTGTCGTAAGACAAACGCGCAGAGAAACATACAAAAAATGTTTTCTATATTATGGCGCAAATAGAAAAAATAAGATAGTCAAATTAGTACTCAAAAAGGGCCAAAAATCTTTGACCACTTATAGCAAAACAAGTGCCATTGAACTTCGAGTAGTTCTGCTACCACTAAATTGACAAACTTACCATTTCTTAGAGTCTTTTGTTTAAACGCGAAACATTACGCAATATTTTACGCCTTGTACAGTATTCTTTTTAAGGGTAAATAAATCAGGAGAATAATAAGCAAGGCAATTAAAAAGGCCAATTACATGTGTGGCGAATATATTACAGATACATATAGCTTGTAAAATGCGTGTTGGATTAAAGACACAAAGTGTGTCTAGAGACGACAATGAATCTTTAAAACATGATTTTAGATTGTTGAACATTGACTGAAATTACAATGAGTGAACGAAAATACTATATATCGTCGCGAAAGGGAGCCCAATAGTGTTAGTAATTTTAATTTGGCGATGGTCTACTACGAATTTATTTTACATTTTAGGAGAAAACTCGTGTCAAACATTGAGGCAACAGCAAGTTACAATCATGATTCACAAAAACATACATTGCTTTATTATGTCTGCCAATAAAGATAACAGAGAGCAAATTAACACAAAGTCAAATACACAAGACTGCCTTATCACTAAAGACACAGTATCTAGGTAGACAACTTTTATATGGAGGAAAATCTATGTAGAAATACTGAGTTAAAACTCCATTAGGATTCAAATATAAACTGAAACAACATCAATCAAATTTCCAAAAAAATAGAAAGAACGATAAAAAATAATGATATATATACGAATTCGGGAAACAAACATAAATAGAATAAACAGGGGAAGTAGAAATTGGAATTTTAAATACTACAAAAATTTCATAAACATCGGTAAGCAATATCATATAGGACAGAATTCTATCTAAAGTTAATCACAGATGCGTTACTGCTCTCGAGGACTAAGATGGTCGCCTTTTATAAAAGTGAGCCGGCAACCACACCCTTCCACCGAAACACAAGAAATGCTTCACGCTAGAAATAAGTGGCGGGGCGGTGGTACCTGCCCGGTCAAACCATATATTCTACCACCATGGAAAAGGAGTGATTTGTCGTGTGCATTACCTGTGAGTCCAACCTTCTTGCGGCAAACAGCGCACCTATTCTTTTTCTTTTTGTCCTTGCTGGGGTCTTTGTCATCGGCGTCTGTGTCCGACGCGCCCGTACTGGCGCCGCTCGTACCCGCTCCGCTCTCCTCTTCCAATTTCTGAAATCAATAGCACATACAACTTTGAGACACGTTACAACATCATTAGTGTCACCAAGTATATCTATCTTCTACAACACAACAATAATTGAATTCGTCTCCTCAATGGACGTTTTACGAGAAAACTACAGGAATATTGGTCGTACAAATGTAGCATTTATAAATACGCAGAGTTCGCGATTTTCTTATAGAAATTCGTCTTAATCATATTTATTTTACGTATAAGCTATGGTCTTTTGGAAACTACAAGACGAACACCGGCGTAGTGCTAAATAGCAGTCTGTTAACCCCCAGATCAAACATAGTCAATACGTTTTCCACATTTCCCGCGTAGAAATTAGGACTGTTAGAAACTTTTATTTCAAATACTATAATCGCCTCATAGTGGTTCCAAAAAATCTATCAAATAGCTCATTTCGTACGATGCAACATATAATATTTTATAATTCTACTGAGAAACGAATCATCTCCAATCACGGACCCTCTTGAGGTTCTTTTTGCTGAAGCCCGCTGTCGCATTAGGTTCCTTTTTATCATCAGGTGATTTAACATCTTCCTCTTTCCGAGGACTTTCAATGTCGTGTGCATTATCTTCGAACACTTCGTTTTGACTTTCTTGAATGGCCACTATTTTTTTTGCTTTTATATCTCTCAATAGCCTGTCCTGTAGGGATGAGCGTTTAAACTCTTGCACCTCTACTTTTGAGTCTGCTTTATTTTTGTGAGTGGAGGCGCTTCCTTCCATCTTCTCTTTCGTTCCATCAGGTTTTGGTAAAGGAGTGCTGTCGTTGATTTCAATTGACAAACGTTGGTTTTCAAAGCTCTTCGACCGCGAAACTCCAATGCTGTTTTGGGCGGAACTTTGGCTATTGTTGGATTTGCTGTTGCGTCGAATTGCTTTCTTCAATATTCGTTTGCCCTTTGATTCCTTTTTATTGGGATCATCTTCCATTATAATTATTATTCTGCTTCCTCCTGTTTGGACATTTTAACTGAAAAAAATAGTTGTCATACTTTGAACACCTCTAACCATATAACAAACTCATTACGTAATCATCTTACAACATACTAGAATACAAAGTTCCACATTTTAAATCACCGTTGGTATCAAACTGAATATGCATACGAATTACATTTTATATTTTTTTATTTTATAAAAACTGTAAAGAGATTGAAAAATTGTTTTGATTTTCTTTGTACAAAATGTCACCTTGACACAAATTGTTTCATATTATATTTTTTCGTGCCAGTTTAATAGGTAGTTAAGTTTAGTTTGAGTATTCCCCACAATAAAATGATTTTAGTATTAAGTTATTCAAAGCAAAAAAAAACCTCTTTGGGTCAATAACTAGGTTTATTTAATCGTATTGAAAGTAATCGAATATCTTTTTTTTTTTCTAAAATTATAAAGAATATAACCTGACGTAGAATGTTTTCCGTAATAGATTTTCAGTAGGAGTTACAGATTATGTAAACCTACTTTAGCAATAAATGTGACTTTTTGGTAATTTAAGTCATTAACTTTAATTTTATCCCTTGTTTATGTTATTTTTTTTTTATTTAATTACTTTCTTTCCCACCAAGGACGATGAATCTCCTGTCATACATAAAGTTGGTAATGATTAGAATACATTTCAGAATACTACAGCCGGTCGGTCACCACAATGATCTGATAGACAGATGTATCAAATTCCATCCCCCGCCAAGCAGCCATCTAAATTATAAATATATGTATTATCTGTTTTGGATATGGCTGCAATACTCGTCATAGTGTATTAGAAGCAGTATTTCATTTTACCTCAAACAATACTCCAATATGTTACCAGTTAAGAGATAAATAGGCATAACACTTAAAATAATCAAAAGTTTCTCGTCAGCGTGTCTTGAATATTAATCCAAAGTGGAAGGCCGAAATTCTTGAATGATTATGCGTTTGTTTCGTTTCCGTGAGCATACTGTGTAGCATATAATCAGTATCTGCGTATGTGTATTGGTTTGAAGATCATTTCATCGTACTGCATTCACTTGATATGTGACCGCGTGATACACAATACTTGGTTACACGGCGACACCTAGCCTCGCGGCATTACTTATAATGCTACTTTCTGTGGTACGTGGAATGCGTAGATTGCATCTTCTTCACGTACCCCGTGTACGTGAAGAAGATGCAATCTACGCATGTTGTTTTAGCTTTTATCAACTTGCTATGTTGCAACTAACTGATTGAGCGGTTATTTGGAGGTCTCATGTAACGTTAATGAGAATGCAATTTGATATTATGGGGCACATGAGATGTTCGCAGATGTTATGTTAAGCGTCAATTAAACAACATGTCCTCATCTTGTTTATGTATAAGAACTGTATTTTTCTAAGCACAACTCGTTTTAGGAACTTGTAAAAAATGGCTTGTTTTGTGGTGCCAACCCATTATTGTCCCACTGCTGGGCACGGGTCTTCTCTCAGAATGAGAGAGTTATAGGCATCGCATAATCCATCGCGCTGGCCAAGTAAGAATTGGTAGACCTCACACACCTCTGAGAACTTTTTTTAAAGAACGGGTGTGCAGATTTCCTCACGGTGTTTTCCTTCACCGAAAAGCAGTGACAATTAATTTCTAATACGCACCTAATTTAGAAAAATCTGTGGTGCGTGTTTGAACCTCGGACCGCCCGATCGAGACGGCAAGTTTCAACCATTAGGCTATCACTGCTCATATCACTCGGCTTGTTTTATATTTTACAAATTTCGTGCTAGTCATAGATAGCGTTCACACGTATTATGTTCTCGTATTCTCACGTATGTTCTGCCACAAGGACGTTTGTTCTCCTTATCGCTATTCTAATCAGTAGCTTCTTCTACGGTTGCAAAATTCTCTCCTCGGGTGTCACTATCCATAATAATATGCAAAATCTCGTGTCAACGCGTTGGCCTTATGTCCAATGTGCAAACAAACAAGACGACGCATTTGTAATGTAATTAAATGAATTATTTAATTCTGATCTCATAGAATCTGATTGTATGCAGTACATAATTATATATTAAATGTAAAAGCGACGGGATCTTGGCATTCTAAATTAAACTTGAAACAGAATCAACGTTATCTAACACACGTGGTGCTAGAACGACGCAATTGAGATAAAATTATATAAACTGCGTTCATATTATTGATCACGGTTAAACATAGAACCTATCGTACTATTTAATTTAAGCGAACACTAGAGTATTTTTTGCTTGAGAGTAACTGTTCCATACATTTACTATGGAAATTAAGTGGGAAACGGACGGGCTTACTGTTACATTATCGTGTAGCCTTTAGTTGGGTGCGCAATGATTCTATTTGTATCTTACGGATAATATCCGGATTTCGAAACGGCTTTTTATAAGACGATACAATGAGTACGATAGGGCATGTGGTACTTCCGCGCCTATTTCTAGAGAGAAGCGGTTTTACGTTAGAGCCGGGTCACTTTAAATAAGGTGACCATCTCAGTCATCGAGCGTAGCGACACATCTGTGACTGACGTAAGATAAAACCACTGTTCTGTATGAAGTTGCTTTGTCCATGGGCAATAGCCACTTACTATCAGGACTGCATAATCGTTTGCTTCTTCGATGTTATATAAAAATGGAATCTTTCGGCAACTATGATTGTATTACCAGATGTCGCCTATTTTGCCTATGAGCACATACCTTGAGATTTGTTATTCTAACATATATGTCATATGACGTGTGTTATTGATTGTCTTATCATTATTTGTGATTAGTAATCAATATTACGACGACCTCGCTATGTCAATGGAAACTTAGCGCGTGGCACGTACATATAGTATAGAATATGTATGAAGACTGCCACGCGCGGCTGCCTTTGGCAACGCCGACGCAGTTTTAACCAGCTAACAGAATGTCTAAATATCGGATTTTTAACTTCAAAGTGTATATCGTGATAATTGACTAAAGCCTTGCTACTTTATCCGCAACGCATAGTGGCGGACTTCTTGTGGCAGCATTGTCCTATTTAACACTAGAAGCGCGGACCATTTTGACACCCCTAATAGTGAGACACCACATTTTTTTTACCTAAAATATCCCCGGTTTTAGGTAAAAAAATGTGTACTGCATTTAAGTGATTGAAGTCCCGTGCACATAATATAATCACATTTCATGGAAAGTCATACAACTCACGATCAAACGCATAATAAAATATTAACTAGAGCGGGAAGAACATCGACATGGGTCAAATTTGGAACGCCCGCACTTCTAGTGTTAAGACTCATTGCATTCCAGATATCTAAAGTCACCAGTCACTAGCTACCATCAAGCCTGCATACAGTCAACTTCTTAGGAAGGAAATATAAGAAATCCGATTACTCATAACTGAAGCTGAAAATACATGTGTTGCTACCCAATACTTGAGTTAAAACAGCTCGCGTCAGTACATAAAATGTGTTTTAATTTCGTATCCATCGTATCTTACATATTATGACATAGTGTATCAATCATTCCTGCATACCAGATGTATCCCGCCTTGGATTAAGAATTGGCCATTGGCAAGAATTGTTAATTTAAACTCGACTACGTATAAGGCTCACCCAACGCACCCAACGAGAGACATGCACAAAATCCGTATACAGAGATTTAACTTATTCAGATAATCTATTCAATGATTAAAGCTTCATTATCTTCAGAGTACGAAACAATTACTCTTAGCGAAAAACTAGCTCGAAAACGAAGTGTAAGAACCAAATGTCTTACCTGTAACGGGGATATCTAAAACACCACCATTATCGAAATGTAAATAAGATATTAATAAATTTGTCTGTTAAATATACCACTAAAACAGCATAGCTATTAATTACCAATCAATTTATTACGTAACGGATACTCACAATACCCAAATATTGATTTCTTTGTTGCCTAAATTTCGACCTAGTTATTAGGTATATTTTATTTTTATTTGGGAAACATACAATATTTAATATATACAGTATTTTACATATAGACCACAAAAATCAGCAAATTTTCCACTTATAAATACCACCTACATAAAATTTAAAAGATTTTTTTATTATATTGATCGTCGTCTTGTTTATTTTTTTTTGTATCTATATCTTTCCAAACACCCATCGTGAGTACCCGTTACATAATAATATGTGTCAATTCCACGATAATATTAGACTAAAATTATAAATTACCTATTACTTAATAATTTAACCACTACCATCCCTAAAACTATTAATCTAACAATATAAAAATTATACTACTATTAGCCTAGACATCCTATCCTATAAAGAAATAAATGTCACGTCTCAAAGGGAACGAAACATCGTAATAGCGAGACACAGCTTTATTCAATAAAGCTTCGAGTGACATGTATCGAAGCCGTGCGCCCGCGCAACACGCGTCGCCCGCGCGTCCCGTTAGCGGGCACGCGTGACTAAACTCGTGTCTGTTGTACGCCTCGGGCCGGGTGAGAAACAGTTTTAAGATGCTGTCAGTGCACGAAAATTGTTTTTTCCAAGTATTGTTGTGCAAGTGACATGAAATGAAATGTATTCTCTTAAACTTTGTTTAACAAAAAGTAAAAATAATCGAATAATCAGCGCGTATCAACAATTAAAATATTGCACATGTATATTTAAAACTTATTTCCTCACATATACGAAATGCGTTTGCTGATTTTATCAAGCGATAAGACTACACAACACCACTCGAGTTCGAAAAAACCGCCAATTGGACCAATTTAAATTACGCGATTGGAGGATCGTTCTAAGCCTTTCAAAATTGCAATTCTAATTTATTTACGTTCTGACAGCACCTTAAAAACAACACTCGGGTCTTCAGTATTCGTATGCATAATTCTCCCATAAATATATCACAAGCGCACGCATGCAACTGACATAAAGTCAGTCGCACACTAGTGATGTAACAAATGTTAATGTTTAACATTCGCGTATGGGAATATTAAGTTTTATTTTCTAATTGACGCCAAATGGACGACGCCATTATTGACCGATAACTGATAGGGAAGAAAGATCCTCGAGTGGCGAAAACGTCTAGGCAAAAGGAGTAAAGGTCGCCCCCCCACCAGGTGGACCGATGACCTGAAGAAGACAGCGGGAAACCGTTGGATTCAGAGGGCACAGGACCGGTTGGTGTGGCGGTGGTATATTTGGGGACCATTTTTGTTAGTCGTCAAACTACAATTACAATTAAATTTGTGTAAACTTGGCGTAATAATTTATTTGGGCGTCAATCTCCAGTCCTTTATTCGCGCGAATATGTAATAACATGCGAATATTCGCGAATGCAAATATCAGTTACAACACTATCGCACACACTGTTTCATCGAACGCCGGGCGAGCGGCGCGCAAGTACTGAGTTTTTTGCGCTCGCTAAGTAATTACACGCCCCGCGAATATTCGTCTTTTTAATCTCATTGCGAAAAGGCGAAAGGATTGTTTCAAAACACTAACACGGGTAAGTTTAATCTTTTACAAAATAATGTCACTTATTAGTGAACGTTATATTTACGGTTTTCTTTGTTTGTAAATTTTTGAACATTCTTTATTTTTCCAGTTATGTGTAACGATTTTTATAGTGAAATATCTTCTATACTTTATCGCATTGTTATATGATTTTAAATTTAAATTAAATCAAGGTTCATGTTATTATATTATATTCTGTCACATTAGATTATTACATTATGTCAAGAGATGACAAGATTGATTTCGCAGAGCGTAGCTCGGTCACCCACGTGCTCGCTAATTAAACATAAATAAATTACCGCAACGATCCCAAGCTCAAAACACGAAACGTTAAATGGTTACCATTGCCGCGTCTAACTATCACTAACCTCTAATAGCAATTCTACCTAAATGTGTCATAGGCGAATACATCCTCCAAACTCAACATCGATATAAGTGTATGATTTGGTCACTATGTTACATCTTAGTGCATGATAATAATGAGGACGAAACAATTTTGTACTATCAAGTACGTCAGTCAATGACAAAGCCAACTCTTTTCCACATAAAAAACTTCCTAACATTCACGAATAATCGCTACACGAATTAGCGTGCTACAGCAGCTATGCGTGATGCATGCACGTGTTATGTTGTGTGCGGTGTTATGTCAACACACTGTGTGATGTGAGTGTGTGTGTGGGTTACGTTCCGCCCACATGCCGGGAATACAGAAACTGCGAATGACCAGAAGTGCTCAAAGAAAGCTAATGCGTAAAAAGAAGGCAAAGTTACTTGTATTGACTACATACATGAATAAATAATTTTTTAGTTGCGAATACAACAAATCACAATTTTATCGCCCGCAAATACTAAAAACGCGAATGCGGAAAGGGTGAATAAGGCACTATGACTTTATCCAATTGAAATAGCAACCGAGTATGCAAGCCACCTTATGGTAAGTGGTCACTGCTACCCATGGACACCTGTAACTATCTTCATATTGAACAGGATTTCTATCTGAAGTCAATCACAGATGAGTTACTACTCCCAAGGACCTTCATATAAAAGTGAGCCAGCAAACACACCATTCCACCTGCTCGAGAACCTCTCCGCTACAAACAAGCGTGGTAGTGGCAACTTCCCGGTGCAACTACACCGGTTAACAGTACTATGTGTGCGTGTTACGTGTAGCGTTACATCAACAAGAGAAGTGCGGCCTCACATCTGTGTGCGTCTGCGGCTGCACTGGCAGGCTGGGCACGGTGGGCGCGGCGGCCGCGAGCGGCGTGGGCGCCGGCGCGGGCGCTGCGGGCACGAACGACGCGGACACCGGCGACGGCGTCGACGCGGGCGGCTGCTGCTTCTTTTTTAACGCCTCCTGGAAATGGGACAATGTTTTTGTTGAGTGAGGTGAAGTGACTGCAGAGTAGAAGTTGTCTGATGACGCTTTCTAGTCAATGCCAATTTAAGTACTGTACTAGTTTAGAGTTTTAGTTAAAAAATTCCAAGTAATCAGTGACCGATATAAACATCTATAATTAACCTCAAATAGCAGTACAATCGTCCGAAGCTTTGCTGCAGGTACATGGCTAACTCTTTGGAACGTTGGAAGTTGGATTGCCTCGTGTAAGTGGATAGATTTACTATCTCTGCCAGCATAGCAAGAGCAGACTTGATATATAAAAAAGAGGAAATTTACAATTTTAGTAATACTTTAATATATGCATCGATTGGTTATGAGTTATCTAGTTCAAATTGATATTCCGTATAAACCAACCACTTAACTATTAGTCCAGTTTACCCTTCGGAAAGCACACAAGGCAGAATTTGCGGGAAAGATACTATTCATATAAACAACAACGGATAAACATAAATTAAAGCAGCTGCCGGATGCAATACTATTTCGTATTATGACATCGGAGGGAGTTAAAAATAGATTCAAAAGCCTTAAATAAAAACACGCATATTAATTGAATTTATTTCTGCATTAACTTGTAGATAAATAATAAAAACTTTTTAACAAAAAATATCTACCGACTTCCATGTCACAAAAAAGTAAAAAATAATTTAAATATATTTTGGTCTAGAACATACTCAGTACTTAGTACATAGTCCTGAAGTCGGTGCTCGACATATTTCGCTGGACGACGGTAACTACGTCCTATATGAGCACCGACTTCAGAACTATGTACTAAGTACTGAGTATGTTCTAGACCAAAATATATTTAAATTATTTTTTACTTTTTTGTGACATGGAAGTCGGTAGATATTTTTTGTTAAAAAGTTTTTATTTTACACTTTTTAGTGACTATATTTTTATGTTTGTATTTAAATAAAGCCTCTAAGTTTGCTTTGTGCATCTACATATTCACAAAAATTAAACATAAAACACTTTTACAATTCATACAAACAGGGCGCCCCCTCTGGAAGTACCCCTCCATCATCAGGGTTGAGGAGTTGAAAGTCAAATTTTTCATCTTATATTGTTGCTTAGTAATCTTATAACATATACGTTAGTACCAGGTGGCTAACTTCTATGGCTCAGGCTTGCAGTACCCTGCATCATCAGGGTTTAGGAGTTGAAGGTCAAAATTTTAATTTTGTGCCTCTGTTTGGTATTATTTTTACATACCCGTAAGCACCAAATTGCCAACTCCTATGGTTTAGAATTGAAGTACCCCTTCATCATCAGGGTCGAGGAGTTGAAGGTCAAAATTTTAATTTTGTGCCTCTGCTTAGTATTATTTTTACATAACCGTAAGCACCAAATTGCCAACTCCTATGGTTTAGCATTGAAGTACCCCTTCATCATCAGGGTTGAGGAGTTGAAGGTCAAATTTTTGATTTTATATTTTTGCTTAGTATTTTCTTTACATAACCGTAAGCACCAAATTGCCAACTTCTATGGTTTAGGATTGAAGTACCCCTCCATCATCAGGGTTGAGGAGTTGAAGGTCAAATTTTTCATCTTATGTTTTTGCTCAGTAATCTTATAACATATACGTAAGCACCAAATGGCTTATTCCTATGGTTTTGGCTTTAAGTACCCCTGCATCATCAGGGTTGAGGAGTTGAAGGTCAAATTTTTGTCCCATGAATTTGCTTAACAATTTCATTATATATTCGCAAACATCAAACGACCAACTTTTATAGTTCAGGCTAGCAGTACCCCTGCATCATCAGGATTGAAGAGTTGAAGGTCAAATTTTTCATAGTAAATACCTACATAGTAATTTTATTCTATATTTTACTCAATTGGACTTCTCCAGCTAAGGTTCGGCCGACTATCACTAATTTTATTATTTTGCTCCAAAAAGTTGAAGATCCTATGATTAGAACCTTATCAAACTCTTATCAGACTACCCCTGGAGTACATCCTTTCTAATAAAAAAAGAATCATCAAAATCGGTTGGCGGGATATTGAGTTATTCATACATTTATCGCGTACATTGAAAATGCAAATTTAAGACTTATGCGTTTTTCTTATGGATGCCCTAGTCAAAAAAAATACTAAAAAAAATGGGACCCTATGACACGCACTATCTTTCAAATAAAAAAAAAATCATCTAAATCGGTTCACCCAGTCCGGAGAAATGAGGTAACAAATATAAAAAAAAAAAAAAAAAAAAAAATACAGACGAATTGATAACCTCCTCCTTTTTGGAAGTCGGTTAAAAACATACTTAATTCATATGTAAGACAAGAACGTTTTTTATACCATTATTTTTTTTGGTTATTGTAACAGAATTTTCCGCTATTGTAGAAAGTTTTAATTACTTATTGTTTTTGTTAACAAAGTACGCACATATTACCATCCGTATACACGTGTATACAAACACAATCGTAATTAGACAAGTTTCTCGTCTAATTTACGTATAATTAGTAAACTTTCGCATTATACATAGCTATATGCTATATCGGATACTTACGTAAGTGGAAAATCGTTTTGACATAATTATAACTTGGTATAGATTAAATAGTTCTATTAGGAAATTCCAACATACGTCATTGATTGATGACGATTGTTCTAGAATTGTATAGAAATGTTTTCACGGACGAATGTGCGAGAAAACAAGCCACTTATCGACCTTGCACCTTTTCCTGAAGATATGTACGATAATAGATGCTTAGGATACATTTCTGTTTGTTTACGTAACATGTTTCGCTACATAACTCGTAAAATTAAACGTCTCTCTTCGAAAACAATTTAACGTAATCTTGAGTTGCTTTTGAAGGTAAGGCCATTCGACAGACGGAAGCCACACTTCTTAAATATTCCCGCTTGTTCGCTGCATTCTACCGTTATTCTGTTATGTCATCTCCACGCGTTCTAACCTCAAACAATGGCTTCAATAAAGCCCTTGTTCAAATCAGTTACAAATATCGATAACACTAATAATACTAATATTAATGATTACATTTCGTTTGTTTTATATGACTTACACGAATGAAACTATTCTTCTACAACTACACGACGCCTAAGCAGTTGCAGCGCAAATCGTAAAAACAAAGGTCAAATTGTCTGTCGAAGTTTTTAAATGGCCCTTAATGCCGAACCTATTTAAATTTTATATTTATAACCAAGATCAATATAGACGCGCCAGTAAGATTAAAAGACACCCATATTAAGACCGCGAGGTTTCTTAATCTGATATAATATGCGGCATAAGACTGACTACTTAGAGAACCTACATCTTATTTAGGTTTTTTTCTATTGTAACGTTACATTTAGATGATACCAAGTTGTAGAGCCGGTGTAGTTCGACCGACGAGAAACCATTACAAATATTGCCGGATCACTTTCATATAATAATAATAATCTATTGACCAATAAGATTGTACATATAGACTTGTGTATTAGAACGACCACATAGAGCAGTATACTGATAGTGACTGAAAATATAAGTACAGTGAACTCTGGTACCCATTGTAAGATTTAACTTGTGTTATAGGTATCAATAGTTTTACTTTGCTAAATATACTTTGCTACAAGGATATCAAGTCGATCTCTGTATCTGAGATTGTAAAGAAATCTTGAGCAGACAGATTATATTTAAAACAAAATTACAAAAAAAAAAAAAAATATAAAAACAATAGACCATTAATACTAATATACCTACTAAGTAAGAAAAACAAGCATGCACATAAATTATTATATGTGTTCTACTTTAAGTATAACAACGAAAGTGAAGCAACCATCTTAGTCCTCGGGAGTAGCAACGCATCTGTCATTAAGTTTGAGCCCTTATTCTATATGAAGTTGCTTATTATATGTCCATGAGCGACAATGACGACTTACCATCATTTGGACTGACTGCTCGTTTACTACTCCAATCGGATAGAATAAAATACATAGTACAGATACATACAAAGTTACATAAGCTCGATGCGATACTTATCTCTAAAACTAATATTAATGTTTGTGACACTAGATTGCGCAGTGACAATGCGGTGCCGTTGGCAACCCACCGTGGCGGGGTTACACAATCATCATTCATCAACGGCTAGGTGCGATTATAACACCACTAAATGAAGAATTTATTAGAACATATTCCGCTTCTTTGCACAGATTTTTTTATCCGACTACAGTAGCGAACGAATTTGCAGTCCTCCTAAAGGGAGGTGGTCAAGGGTCCGTGAACATCGGTAAGCAACTTCTTATAGAACATTGGTTCTATCTGAAGTTAGTTACAGATGTAAATTAGGGTTTCAATTAATCACAGTTGCGTTGCTCCAGAGGACTAACATGGTCGCCTTATACAAAAGTGACCCGGTAATCACACTCTTCTACCGAAGCGCAAGAACTGCTTCACGCAAGTGTACAATAATATAAGTCTAAAGTTATAAAACATCAAAGTAAGATATATGCTCGCGCAAATTAAAATACTCTTATTTAATAATGAAGTTGTTTCATAGTTACAATTATAGAGTACCAATTATTTATTGTATTTTATTTATCTTATTGAACGCCAACATACTTAAGGCGCATTAATACATTTCTCAAAAAAAAAGTACATGAAGGGCTAGGGCATTACAATTATAGGCGTAGACTTCATGCTAGTTGTAGAAACACAGTTATTAATAACAAATATACATATTTCAGCATAAAAAAGAAGAGGAAGGACCGACTTCAAGTTATCCAAAATAAAGTACCTAGCTCAAATAAATAACTAATTAAGAATTCTACTTTCCCACCCCGAAAGTTTCATTTTTTTCAAAATTATAAATACATTAATGATGTGGTCAAGCATATATATCCAAGATAAAAGTATAGTGCATTATTTCAATTGAAAGAACTTATCTTTCAAGCCAATAACGAATACTTTACACAGTGCAACTTTGTAAAGTCGCCTTCATATATCCATAGGCGACGATGGCTGCAATAAGGAAGCCCGTCTATTATCTTTTAGTTTACGTATAAATAGCTAAATATTGGCATTGCAGTGGCGCGACACACAGTGGCAGGGTTGAAAGGGCCTTAACCCTTATGTGAGTGACAAATAAAACACCTTTGTCAGAGTGACGAGGTACCCGGGTACCTTCATACAGTTTATACGTAATGTAAGCAATGAAAGTCCGTTTTAACATTACCCACACATTAAATATCATTATTTTAGCTAAGCTAAACAGTTAACGATCTGTAGTGATCGAAATAGGAGGAGGGGGAGGGGTTATCGGCGCGCAAAAAAACACTGAATGCGTTTAATACATCGTGCTTGATATTGATACTTGACTATTTAGTTTGTTCGTATTGTTCGCGCTTATTTATATTTTGTGGGTTTATTATTTTTTTTATGAATATTGGAGGGAGTTTTTCTAAACATAGAGCACTTGTTCGAAGATATAATTCAACGGAATTACAAGCGATATTAGCAGAATCTTCTAGTGACGAAGGTGAGTTTGTTGCTTTGGATAATGAACAAGTTTACCTATATCTTGGTCGAAGAGGGTGGATTGGAAATTTCGTTTGTTGAGCCAGAAGCTGAAGTCCAAAATGAGATTTAAAATACAACGCAGAAAAAATCTTTAGTATTTACTACTTTTTTACAATATCGACGATGTTACAGCTTTGGTAGCATAATTATATCATTTATATGGAACATAACCCGCAATATGTCTCAAGTAATAAATATAGAAAGTTTTTGAATTCATTCAGTCTACGACTGTGTGTTAAGAAATAGGAGAAAAATCAAAAAAATGCATTGTGACATCAAAAACACATAGGAGATTTGCAATGCAGGACGTTCTTGGCCGAGAACTAGGGCTTTCGATTCCTTCTGGATCTACAGCCTCTGTAAGTCTGACTAGACGAGATTCTACAGGGCGTGTTGCAGTCGTCGATAGTTGCTGCATATGCAAAGAACTCAAACGCAAGCAAAGAAAAACATGAAAAGCTTGCACTAACTGCAAAAAAACAGTTTGTGATTGACATGCAGTACCTCGCCCAACATGTAACACCTGCTTTGGGAGCTGTGCTAATACGGCATAAACAAAGAAATTGTAATTCTTATAGAGATAAAATATCACAACAATTTTTTATTATTTCATTTATGTACAAAATTATATGTACTTTTTTCATTGACATACAGGATACAAAGAGGTACCCAGGTACCTTGTCACTCAATTGTGATTTAAAGAATTGATTTGACTAACACGAAACATTGTAAATAGTTGACTGGGTGAAAACATTAAAAATATATAATTTATAAATAGTTAAGAGCTCTCAGGAAGTTACAGCTACCTACACAGCGTAAAACATACTTTTGTTTAAATTTCAAAACGCTAAAGGTACCCAGGTACCTCGTCACTCACATAAGGGTTAAAGTGTTTCACAAAAGCTTTCCCAATAATTTTTAATTCAAGTTACCATTTTATACTTATTTGAATACTTACAAACAAATCAAAACGCTATGTTGTTTTATTTTTACGTTTATTTGTATTTGTATACAATTTACTTTAAAAGAGAAAATTCTACAAAACGTAACTATGCTGAAAATTAAGCAAAAAATAACTCCTGAATATTTTTATGACAATTGTCAACTAACTACTATTGTCGGTTTTTCTCACAATGCAACATAAAGAATAACTTTATTAAGATTAAATAGAAGTAGTTTCTGGAACTAGCCTTTCCATTTGCGTTATTGTCACTTTAGAGATATGCGAAATATATACAAAAAAAGAAACTAAAGTACAAAATAAACAAAATTTCATATAAAATAAGGTTATGAAAAGCATGTTACATTTACGCAAATCAGTATCAGCTTTGCTATCAATATCAATTTAATATATTTTATCAAAAGAAAAAATAGTGATGACATATTGAAGATTATTATTTGCAACGTCACTACTGTTGTATTGCAGGAAGTTTGGATAAACATATCTACGATCTATATTTATGAAAGATTTGTTTTGTATAAAGTTAAAAAGCTATTCATTTCACAGATTTTTTAAATAATATTATTCACGGAGCATCCTCTATACTTGGTGACCAAGTCAGGGCAGCAAAGTGGATTTCAAAATATTAGATCGATCGATCGATTAGATCATGGTTTAAGGCTATTATCACACCTATGCCTGTTATTGACGGCACTCTTGACGAATTTATTCAAGAATTCTTATACAAGGGATAAGCAATCTTAATGGGTAAATCCAACTTTAAGAGGCTGGAAACTACGAAATCGATCGAAAATCAAGTGCCTAAAGCCAAAATAGTATAGTCATACGTCATATATGTCAACGGTAGTGACCTACGCAAACGTAATCTTTTCCGGAACGTTAGTCACTA
Organism: Spicauda simplicius; assembly: GCA_949699795.1. Lineage (NCBI taxonomy): Eukaryota > Metazoa > Arthropoda > Insecta > Lepidoptera > Hesperiidae > Spicauda > Spicauda simplicius. Next base: position 17,348,610 of record OX453067.1, read on the forward strand.
ACCGCGCTACGCAAATTACGATTACGCAAATTACGATTTAAAGATAACGAAATTATAATAGGCTACTGGATGCTGAGAGCATTAGGTCGGTTTGAATGTTGTACAATTTGGATACTTGATGCCCAAATAAGATCACCAAGGTAATGAATGACTAGACATATTTCATCGTCGAGATCATTTAAAAGGTATCGATCGATGCATAAATGATTAAAATTACATTTAAAATAACCAGAAAAAGTGATTATTATAATAACGATAAATCAATATTAAGACTGCTACAAAATACTTACGTATCAATAACTTTGTACTCACAGATTTATTTCTATCGATTTTTCTCTCAATTAGTCGAGTAATTTGAAAATCTTATACTATGCCCAAAATGTTAGTAAGAGTATACACACAGCGTGCACACTGTATCCTATCATCGCTACATGTGTCAGAAGGAAATGTTGACCGTTCGCCAAATCGCATTATTCTAAATAACAATAAGTTAATTTATAACACCATACAAATATACACTGCGTCATACTCCGGAGGAAGCGATTAAAAAATTATAAGCAATTGATACACCTAATATGGATCAATTCCTACTTCCTTCCTTAACTCGAAAAGGTAAAATTTAATGAACTCGAGCCGTTTGCCTTGCCTCCTATATCTCGTGTCCATTATCAGAATGTGGCCGGTAGACGGTGCCAATGAGAAAATACAGCTACGAATAATATAGCGGGGTGTTGACCTCAAAAAACAAAACATTAAAATACTGCGAATAAACCAAGAGAACGAAAACGCGAACGTTCGGTTCGTTTAAAAACAGGCCAAAATTAATGTCGTCGCAGTCCCGATTTACATTCGATGAATAAACAGTAATAGTTAACATCTACTAGTAAATTGTAGGTACACAAAAACACGCAGCATACCATACGTATACGTTTCTGTAGTTTTAGGAATGAGGATGATAAATACCTACATGTTAAATGGCAACTAGGTACCAATGCCAACGTGCATTAGTTAGTGTTTGCGCTATCTATTTATGGCATTGTAGCTCTAATACGCACCGCAAGGCAAACAAACTACGCGAATAGACCAATGTAGTAATGACAGGAGTCGCAATGAAAATAACCATTTTTATTGAGACATGGTCATACATTACAGGATATACCTACATGGATCCATTTGCGACGTCTTCCGCGTATTGTACGTGCGGATAGTCAAGGTTTTGGATTGCATACAAAGATGTGAACATGTTTAAGATGGTATTGTAAATACAAGAAAATTAACTCACCTTAAAGCAAACTGAGCAGAGCCCGTCCGTCGAGGGGTTCCCGTAGAATCCACAACCTGAACGGCACAAGGCCTCCATAGGATTCGATTCACGCTCCATAGTTCCACAATAATTTCACTTTAACAATATAAAAACAAAACACAACAAGTCTGTTCCTCGTAGTCAATAGTACGATTGCACTAGCAGTATATTGCACTCGTTTGTCGTAACACACAGTTCCACAACGATCACAGTGTGTTGCACTTCAAAGTTACAATTTAGACGTGATTTATCTCCGGCTTCTATACACGATTACGGCTTCCTCGCCAACGAACTGCTACTTCTTTCTATGTCAGGATCGCAGAGGGCCCTGTAACAAACACGAGTCGTATGAAACAGCGCATCGAGAATACAATGCGGTTACAATGATAACACCATGAATGTGACACAGTTTGGGTTAAAGCTAATGCTGATGTCATGCCATGAAAATTGGACGAACAAATCGCCCATTGTTGTGTTATATGTAAATGAATTGTAATTAGAATAAATTTTATTTAGTTGATCCGTTATAATGTACCTCAAAACATGTTACGTTTGCCCCGCATTTTGCCATCATCTGTTTCGACATTCTATAAATACATATAAGACGAAAACATCCACAAGTCACATCCGTTCTGATATGTAGATGAACAGAAGAAAAACAGGTGTGACGCATTAGTTCGCTGGCTTATCTTTATAGAAAGTGTTATGCATAGGCTTAGAGTGCGGTTCTGTGGAGGCAACACATAATACGCATAACGACAGGTTTGCATAACAAGAGAGAGCTACGGCAAAAGTGGAACGCGCCCGCGAAACAGAGCGCCGGAGCCCGCGGCCCGCGCCAAGGTCCCCGGCTACCACGGCGCCGCTTACTCTGACGAAACATCTACCGCAAACATTGGCGACAATCGTCCACACGTACTTGTCACACTCTGGTCTAATATCAGATTCGGAACTCATATAGCCTGCGACTTCGCCCGCCTCGGACTCCCATACGGCAATGAGTATCCGGTGTTAATCTAGGTCATGAACTATGTGTGCCAAATTTCAGCGAAATCCGACCGGTAGCTTTTACGTTAAAGTGAATCAAGCTCACATACATATTTACAAACGGTCGCATTTATAATTGTAGGTACTAGTTGACCCGGGGAATCAGTGTTTTTCCACTATGTTATATGTTATAGGTACATGTATTATACATAAAAACCTTCATCTTGAATCGCTCTATCTATTAAAACAACTGCATTAAAATATTAAAATCCGTCCCGTAGTTTTAAGCGTACATAGAGACAGACAGTGAGAAGCGTCTTTGTTTTACTCTATGTAGTGATGAAGACAATCGTAACATCATTTAATTTTTCATGGCCTCTTAAAAACCTCCACAATTTAATACCCACCTACGCCACACCCATCAACGTGCTTAAAAATGTTTGGTCCGCCGTCTTGACGGACCGCCATATTGCTTTTTCGTAAAGTCTAGAGCGTAAAGAGCTATTGGATGTGGTCGAACAATTTATTAATAAGTCCAGATAGAATTCTGAAGACTTGTCAAACGTTTGGACCACACCCTTCGCCTGGTAAGTGTATCGAGCAGCAGCAGCAGTTCTCAAACACGCTACAGTATACTAAAGCAGAATTACGACAAATCCAATACGTTGTGAAATTATATTCAGATTAAAGTAGCGTCAGTCAGTTTCGGTATCAGTCGATAATTGTAAAACTAATCACGTCCGTGCAAATACATCTAGATAACAAAGTATTTAAAGACAAACACGTTTTAAAATGTCACGATAACTTATTATTGCAGCACTTCACGTATTCCGAATTGGGATAAAACTCATTGTTCGCGGTAACAAAAGGGCCAAGAAGCTCACGATACAGGATATTCTAGTTTCGGGACATGCCTTCGTGAGTTTGTGCCCTTTGTACAACTGTCGTTGAACGGATTTTAGGATGAAAACTATTCTAAAAGAGGCCTTCCCAGAGTCTTCTCGGGCTTCCTGATTTACTTACATTTTAAATACTTTGTCAATATCAGTCGACTCGGTCGGAATACAGAATTTATTGTGTTTTGAGTCGTGAATGACCCTATTCAATAGTGACCAACGAGTATTGAATGCGTGGCGACCATTCACAATCACAATCGGGTAGAGAAACTTTTTCTTTCATGAGCTAAATAAAGTTTCTGAAAATCTGACTTCAATTTTGGATGTAATAGCATACAAAATGACTGTACGTATTAAATTTTAAAACAGAACTGTCACCATTAAGATTAAACCTAGGTCACCAGTTCAAAGTGCGTCGTGACTCACGAGTTCCGCTGCCAGCATCCAATGGCATTGCGTGATTGTTATTGTATTATTAGTCTAGTTATTAGAACATTCTGAGACCAAAATACCCGTCGCCAATTAGCAAATGCCAGTGATACATTTACAAATAAAAGATTAATGTTAATCATCTTGATATCGTTAAACGCAAGATACGAGTTCAATGTGCGTCACCAGCATCAACTACAAGCGTTCAATGACACTTCTTGCATTGATAATAATCGTTGTTTTTTATAAAACATTTATAGCCCCATACTATGGATTTTCTCCTTTGTCGTGGGTGAAATAAAATGACTTTATTTTATATAAGCCTACGTGGGTACTTACAAATAGTAAGTTGCAGTTTTTTTCTTACACTACCACTCGAAATCAGAACACGACCTCATGTTGTCATTACCACAACAAAGACAACTACATAAACACCCAGACCCAGAACAAAAATCTAAATCCATTCTGACACCGACCGGGAATCGAGCGCAGAACCCAGCGTGTCAGGCCGGTAACTCCGCCACGCGGGTCGTCCTTCCATAGTGAAAAAAACAGTACGCCCTACCAATTAGGGCAATAATAGCGAGCGAGTGATAAGGTCGTTAGCCACGCCAGTTGGGAGAGTCATCGACCGAGGGGTGCGCGGCGCGTCCAACGCCCGCGCATACAGCCCGACACGTGAATGCACTTGATCCTACAGGTTATTCCCACTTTTATCTCAATGTGCCCTTACAGACGCGATTTTGTTGTGTATCGATTTGTTTAATAGTACCACTACGAGGTTTGATTTGTGTTCATAAAGTTTTTAATTCCAGAAATTTAAATATGTTTAAACTTATGTTATTTTATAAGAAACTAGGCACTTATACGCAGAATAATATGCATAGAAATAAAAAAAATGATATGACGTCAACCAGTATGAAGAACAACTTAAACAATGAGTCATACAAAACACTAATTCGATATCTGTTACAAAAAAAGCATAAACTCATTATAACCAATTAGGCAATTACCAAGCTGCACATAGTTCACTCCCCTTCTGATTACGTTGCAGTTACGTTATGTTGAACTGCATCCGTCACCAACCGACGTATTATTTCGTGTACGTCGCTTTGTTGCTACGAACCGACCGGGCAAAGATCAAACACACTAAGCCTCTCTCAAAACCATTTAGACCGAAGTGACAAACGCGTAAATCGAATCTCAATCCGTCCACTACGCATTTTTAAATGTATCATCGCTAAACATTACGTACAACGCACTACTTTTGCAATTAAGCTACAAGGTTTAATATTGTTCACAAATATTTTGCAACGAGACTACCTTATTCAATTTGCGCGTGTAGTAAGACTGTAAGCGAAGGCCACGTCTGCACTTAAACTCAGTTATCTTATGAGGGTTCTTGTGAACTACAAGTTATTAGTACCCTAAAAAAATACAATTTAAGTTAACAAATACGAAATGGATCTTATGTACTTTTTAAATATTTAACTTGACTACAGATAAGTAAATGTGTTAATGATTAGCAATAGTAGACTGGTTGGGAATTACCCGTTGTAGCTGGTTGACTCTAAAAAGTTTCGTATAAATTGCTTGAACGTGAATAAATCTAGATTACGTAAAAAACAAACTGATTTAGTTAACAAATAAGACGAACGACGAGGAAATTCTGAAAACTATTAGCAAGACTACTTCTTTAGAAAGAAGTGCAAAGACGACCGCCCACTAGTGACGGAAAAACCACGAAATTTATTAAGATCCACAGAATTCAACGCCATCAGAGTAATTTTCTCAACGTTTGGCAATTCAGGTCAGGGTCCTACGTTAGCTATCGCTACGGCGCCCGTGGCGTCCCCTCCAATGACACTGCATAACTTAACGAAAATTGTTTATATGTCGTTATCTAATCAATTTCCTACTGAAAAATTGTGAAATAATCGATCCATTAAAATGAACTAAAACACAGCTGAAATCAATTTCTATCTAAAAGAAAAACTAGTATTGCACATACTGACAGGAACAGCGGTTAAAATAAAAATTAATGGTTCGCAATATCGGCACGAAATAAGTGTGCCAAGGCGACCACTCGATTAGTCGAAAACGTGATGTTCGATTACAATTCTACAACAATATAATCGACTGACTAAATTAAATACATTGAAACGTTAGCTAAAATTGAATAGATGATAATAGGCATTGTTATTGAAATAAATAGACACTTAGGCTATGTTTTCGTACTCGCTTAGCAACGTTTTAACTAAGCAGTAACTAACTTATTTCTTTATGGAAGAAAACATCACATGCGAGATACATTTAACTTGGAGCATATCAACCAGTAAGTACAGTGCAGGATGCGATAACATCTATGATAGTGCGAGCCATTAAGCCCCGTCTATAAGTTTTCTGTTCGCGCATTTGTGTTAGTATCTATGTGTGTATGTTTGTGTTAGCGCCTGGTGTGCGCCGCACCGCGCCGTGCCCCGTTGACCCAGTTGCCGAGTGTTCGCTACGCAATTCGAGCGCGACCCGCTTCGCCGCTGCACCGACACAACACACCTCCAACTCCCTACAGATGATACACATGTGCCCAGTCGACGCCGACACCGCCTCAATCTCCCGTGGTGCACATGTGTTAACCCCTGGCGTCGTATTCACTTTTGACTTGATTTGTATATGTATACGTTTCCAAAAACTAACACAAACGAACTTTGAATACGTTTCAGCTTCTCGAAAGTTAACAGGAAGAGTTCTAAGACTCGAATTCCCAAGGCAACACAAAAAATATTATTGTTACATTTTCGACAAAGGTAACTACGAGAACTAAGGTATCCGATGGGAACTCCAGTGGAACGAATACATTGTCTCGTAACTAAGCTCAGGTCTAGCAATGTTCATCCATTGGCACGGCAGCCTCGAACGGCAGGAAATATAAAGCTACAGGAGTAATGAGGAAACTGTGAGAAGATATCGATAATAGAGTTGAAACGAATTATAACATTTTTCTCTTGAAATCGGTCTATTTAGAACGTTTGTTCAAAACGTATAGCGACCTAATTTAATAAATACGTCAGCAGATTAAGAACGATTCTAGCTACCTCCCACGAACATAATATAGGTCGAACATCCAACTACCACACCACTTAAGAATCTTATCAACTCAATTGATCAAATTTAAGCGGTCGAGACAAAATACAGGTCTGACCACTCGACCAACGGTAACTGTAACGGTAACAGGCAAAAAATCGTGCACTACTAAGGAAATCCCTCAGAATCATACATATAATACATTGTAAATACAATGCATTATCATGTTATTCCTGCATACATTTACAAATATTATAAGCAGACGACTCTATTAACCTCATTAGAACTGACATTGGCAATACGAAAATGTATTTAAACGGAGACTTCTTCTCTAGCTGCAAATTGTACTTGCATATGTGTGAAGGAACCTTGAATCTTGTTTGATGGTATTCAATGATATCAACAAAAAATAAACACTACGCGGAAACACCACAACAGCCAATGTCGAGAACAAGGTCGATAAAATTGTTACTTGGCGTTAATTCGATAATATACGAACGTATGTGAATATCGACGAATGCGCCCCCGCATATCGATCTCGCGTCTATGTAAAGGACGCAACGAAAATAGACAAACGCAGTTTCCGAAAATGTCCGAATACTTCGCAGTACGGAAGGGTGATTTCCGTGTATAGCTGATTCAGCAGGTTTGTGATCACAAAGCCCGCAAGCAGGACGAGAAGGACAATGACATTAGCATTTGAAGGAGTGCGTCACAACGTGCACAATGACGCTCCGACAATGGAACACGCACGATAAGATGGCCGCCGCGGCGCGTCAGCTGATTGCGCACACGCAGCGCGGACACAGCTGTGGCCGACGCTCTACATATTGCTCTCTCTTTCAGTTGCTACGATTGAGCACAATGGACGCGATTCGTTATTGTCTGAAAAACAATGCCCGCTGCACCCGTTTAGTAACTACAGATTAAACAGAATGCACTGAAATACTAATGTGATTCATTAATGAAAATAATTTACGAAACAAACACTGAAAATAATTACAAAGCGGGTAGATAATAAACATTCCATTGTTTCCAGATTTTCCAGTTAGCACACAAATAAGATAATAATATGATTCCTTATTCGAAATTTACTTACATATAGAAGAATTAAAATAACAAATAACCAACGTAAAAGTAATTTTCAATATTTTTTCTACGCAAAGAAAAATATTCAATAAACGTTTGGCTCGACACCATATGCCGTTAACGTGCGCTACGAAGCATGGAAATGCTAATGAAAAAATTGTCATTAGCGGTCACCCATCCAAGGGCCGACCGCAGTTGATGCTACCTATCATTTTGCGTCTCTAGAATATAAGTTATTTGACATTGACATATCGCTTGCGGTACGCCAGAGTTACCAAGCAACGAGCGCACCGATCAATCATTGTTAAAATGTATACCTGTATTTTGAAAAAAAAAATAGCTTTATAAGTGGACCTTAGTGTCCTAGCAATAATCCTATTGTAAAATTAAAGTCTCTATCTACCATTCCATTACATTTTATTTATAATCATCAATCATCCAGGATGTACTGTCCATTCATTCGGTTTAATTACGAAAATTAGATATATTTTATTGGAATGTTACAGGAAACATTCTCCTATTTAACCGTAATAACTTTCAAGCATAAAACTTAATCATCACAAGAACGAATAATTATTAACGAGATAATTGGTTATCTTAACGTTTATTAATTCTGCTGAAATTTTCCAGATCAATAACTAATCCACATTATGTTCATTCTATGTATAATGAATATGTTGTGCTTTTTTTGTTGTTTCTGCTGTATGTCACTTTCTTTACGGTTAAATCACGTTTATACAAACTATAGACTAGTTTTTTATTACAAATTTTGACGACAAACAGCATTGCTGTAGTGTTAACCTCTCTAACTCTCCTTTTCTACGTTTCAGCAATTGTCATCATAGTTACTAATCCAAAACAATAACAGAAACAAGGAAAGAATTCACAAACAGCGCTATCTTTAATTGATTGATGCAAAGTACAAGTTTATGCTGCAAGCATATTAATAAATAAATGTGTATGATAAAAACAGCATTGCATACCTACACTAAGTATCCTATCAGGTAAGTTATTTCAGAGATTAATGAACTAACACTCTTGGTAAGAACTGCGCACTTTATAATCAGCTTAACGGGAAACGTTATCAAGACACAGTATAATAAAAAAATACTATTGTTGTTTGACTGAAAATGATCTAGTACTATCCGAAAATTGCATGAAAGTTCTAAAACACACGAGGACATTGACCTGATACCAAGGTCGAGTCGGCGGCCTTCAAACAGCCTCGTCTAGGTGGCCTCGCACAGCCTCCACTCGGATACATCCAACGACACAGACGCACACAAAAACATCACATATTCGACCACACAACATTACCTTCAAGCAAGAATAAGAACCCATGGCCACGTAGAAGATACGATTGAAACCTTCACGAACGCACCGAACTATATCACAATCACATATTACGCTTCGCAAGAGGGAGGCGCACTAATTCGCACTATTATCTATGCAGATAAGATGCATTAGTTGCACCTGATATAAAAGTGCACTGAGTCGTTAAGGCGCATCGGCCTCGCGGCAACGAACGAGCTCCGACGCGCACGGCGAGACGACGTGAACTGAACGAGCCCCTCGCACCGCCGCGGCTCCGTACAGATCGAGCAGCGGTCGCGCTGCCCGCCAGCCACTATTCGCGTCACTCTATTCACACGCTCACGCACTTACCAATACAAACAAGCCACCGCCAGAGAACTGATAAACACACGCCCGCTATCTCGTCACACAACAACACTTCCAATCGAAACGACGACACACGAGAGCGAATCGCGGTGCATACGTATTCATACTATTCCACAGAAAAAAAAGTAAACACTTTAACGCCACAAATTGAACTATTAGAAATTACGGAGAAGGGTCGATGACTCAGGCATGAGAACACACAACGATGTATGAATCACCGCTTTCCTAAATTATAAGTGCATTCTTATATGACGTCAGCGCCGTATTAATGTTATGATAATTACCAAAAAAAAATGTTTTGTATGCTGTTATAAATTCCAATTTCAATTGGCCAGTCATACGGGCAGGTACGTCATATTTAATAGACAACTGACCGCTTAAAGTTTCGTAAATAAACATGACAGTTGGTCGCTAAATGGTACATTAGTTTATAAATAATATGTTTAGTAACTAACAAAGAAAAGCAAACCCGAGAATATCGGCTGGAATAGCGAAGACGACGAACGCGGACAAAGCCGCGACGACGGCACGAGTCGTCGATCTCCCCCAAATTAGTCCTGGGCCGGGGCGCTGACCTCCGCTGCCGAGCCACGCGCTCAGCACCGTATTGCGACTTTCTTTACTCTCCCAATATCAAAAACAACGATCAACACAACCATTACCTGAATTCCTCCAGATCAAATCGGTAACCGAAACAAAACAACCATGCTTTTGTCTGGCAGCGTGCGCGAAGCGACAGACAAAGAAATCTAATGGAAGGTCAATGAAATAGAAACACGTGGAAGTGGATACCGAAAGACATAGTTTAAGATGTATGATTACACTACAGAACACGTGATTTCGGTGGCATCGGTATATCTGCTTAAATAGTTGGCACCGGCAAAGGTTGAAACGTTAATCGCAGCGAAAGAAATTGGCCAAGAGTACAAGCAGCCTTGTCAATTTGTAGTATTGTTACGTTTGAAGTCTACTGTAATGCATATACAAATAAACAGTTGTCTAGAGCGTCGGCATCGTTCTAGACAACTTTTATCCTAAGCGAAAGATACAATTACTAAATGTCCGCGAAAAATAAAGAAGATGATTTGTTTAACAAATATTACACGGTAATTGTGTTTACTGTTTATATATAACTATAAATAACGCACAAAGAAGTACAGGAAATGAAGTAATGAACTTATAGTCCTTTGTGATTGTGGAGTTCCACCACAAAGGACTTTGTGACGCTTTCAAAATATCCAGACAGACACTGATACATACTTGGCATATGCTCAGTTGTTTGAAAAAGTAATCCAAGGCAAAACATTATTAGTTATGGGATTAAAAGTGATAATCTTATTAATATTATGTATACATGCAGTGTGTTAGGATTTATGTGTTTAATATAATACTCTTTCACGCAAAAAGTACCAGTCGGATTTCGTTGAAATTTGCCACATACATACTTTATAATATAAATTAACACACAGAATACTTATTACTGTGATAGACGCGACCAAAGTAGGCGCAGCCGTGGGAATAACATTTGAAAATATAGAAATAGTATGTTTTTTTCCTCCATCATCTTGTGCTATGCACATCTAAGAAGGAAATATATGTAGCCATGTGATTACTAAATTGTAATCAATTTACTAAGTGAAGACACAATGGCGCATTCAAAATCAGGATATCTCACCACCAGTGACTAAATCTCATAAGCACTGTTAGTGCTTTGACAGACTTCCTTCTGGCCTCCTAAAAATGTGGACGACATCATGCCCTTCAAAAGAACGCTATGAAGTATAGTAACAAACCTACTGATTAATGAATAGATTATACTACTATTAATATACATTCAAAAATACACATATAATTAACTCTAGTTTAATTTAAGTTTTAAAATGTATTTATAATATCTATTAAAAAATACACTGCCTGCGCAGGGAGGGCAGTGGCCATATAACAAGAAATTGTGGACATCCAAATTACCAGTGAAAGAAATTGAAAGCATATATTTCCTCAAAATATGTTTGAGATATTAAAAAAATGATATACTGTATTTCTTTCAGATGTTGCTAAAGATAGTGGATTATTTCAATGAATCTAATATTTTCAGGTAGTTTATATTATCAGATATAATTTTTATTATCTGATATTATCAGTTGGATATTACAACCAAAGAATTTTAAAGTTAAATAAAACACAAATATGGCATTTGTCGTAATTTATAGATTATTAGTCAGAGTCACAATTTCTGCTATCCAAAAACTAGTCGTAATTTGTCGTTTAGATTTTATTCCAATTGGAAATTATTGAAATCTTTAGTACCTAATAGATTGGGTTAAGCTAGATTTTTATTTTTATTTGAGATATTTGTATACCTAGTCTCAGTTATGGTTACGAAGCTCCATAACATCCTTGGTTTCAATGCATGAAGTCCAGCAACTAATATTAGGAAAGCATGGTATATTATGGGCTTACTTTTACTGTGCAGAATGAGTTGAGCATGGCTTATATGGTGAAAATGGATGGTGAAATTATATATGACATACACATGATACATGAATAAGGAATAGTATTCCTACAAAATGTATTATCCTATTCATATATTTCGAAAGGTGATCAACAATATTGTAATTTATTAGTATGACTATAAACATCCCAAAAAACACCAACAACAATATAAGAAAAAATCATTACTTTTGTGTCCTTCTCTTAAAATTCCCATGATACATAAGATGAACAATGAGGATGCAGCGGTATATACATACCTGATGTTGAAAAAGCGAATTCCGTACCAAACAAATGTCTTTCCAAGTGCGGAGGCCCTTCAGCTCACAACCAGGCGACACCACGTCTGTGCGGTTGAGGTCAGCATCCACCGGCATCACAATGAATGGTTACACCACCTGTGACAATACAAACATACTATTTATATGTGGCAACTAAACTTGTATATAATTTGATACTAAATAGAAGCTAATTAATTGATATTATTTAAGCAAACACATCAGTAAAATCTAAAGGTGATATGTATCATTTGAAAGTGACTTTGACCATTTGAATAAATAAAACAAAATAGTTAAAAAAATATTATCACAACACTCATGATAATCATTGATAATGTTGCCAGTACTTTACTCAACTTCAAATCAAATACATTTAAAGTAATTTCATTAGATAAATTCATTTAGCTGCAGATTTCACATAATAGATTTATTTTAATGATAATTGGAAAGTTCCAGATTCATGACTCATCAGGCAATAAAACATATGTGGCATTTAAGATAACCTACCTACCTAATGTGGAGGTGCCACATCTTTTTCTGCCTAATACCACTGGTGTTAGGATTTCTACTGTTGTGACTACAGTTCTAGGGTGTGGCAAAGGACACATACTAATGAGACATTCCCATGTAGGCCCCAAGGATAACAAGACCGTTGGGTAGAATGTGTCACATCAAGGGTTGATTACAAAAGTCCACTGGCTGCAGTGACCACATACCATTAAGTGAGCTGCGGGGTCTTATTCAGATAAGAAAAGAGTTGTACTTGAGGTGAACCACAGTTGCACCGCTACTCTTAAAGAGTAATTTGTACAGCTTTTATTAGTATCTTTCTTACACAGCCTCTATACTATACCACAGCAGCTCTAAATGTGGCTGTTATTCTGATAATAACATGGTATAGTAGGGCTATGGGCTGTAGGCTATCGCACACTTTCGAGTCGAATCACAAAGGTTCTATGCTAACTAAATAATACAAATGTTTCAATTTTTCTACATGGAAAATAAATAGTATCTTATTATTTACTAGTTGAGACAGCGAACTTTGTTCTGCCTATTAGTAAAAAATCTAAAATTTTCCTTTTGATTCACTCTATCTATTAAAAAAACTGCATTAACATCCATAACATACTTTTAAAGACCTAAGCCTATGTATGGGGACAGACAGCGGGAAACAACTTTGTTTCATACTATTTTTCTATCAAACTGAAATGGGAAACAAGCACCCAATCTACCTAATGGTATGAAGTCACTGGCAACCATGGACATCTGTAAGCAACTCCAAATCAAATATTACATCTAGATAACATCACAAGCTGCTGTGTTACTACTCCCTGATGACTAAGTTGGTCGCCTCATATAAAAGTGTGCCAGCAACTACACCCTTTCGTCAAAAACAAAAACCTGCTTCAAACTTGCTATCTGTGTGACATTGGTACCTTCCAATTCAAACCATACTTGCTTGGCAACATTATGATATAGCGTTGCATAGTTAATATTAATAGCACTATTATGATTACTAGCAGCAGCTGGGATACTTTTACAGCTGGAACATATTCATTACAAAGAAACTACTATATCACACGATAATGCATCAACATAGCACCTCTAACATATGCTCATCTATAACTGTAAATCCTTTATACAAGGCTGCTATTGAAAATGACTTCTTGTAAAGATTATGAATAATCAGCTAATAAAATGAAATTGTATTAATAATGACAACGTAACTCACTCAGCTATGAATATGTATAAATACCCATATGTTTCAATGATCCTACAATAACATGCAAAACACATACAACACAAAAACATAAGTACACATAGTTGTAACTTATGCCATGCACATATTGTTTCTAAAATACTAACAAGCCAGTTCCTGAAATCTGAATTTATACAATGATACAATTTAAATAACAATAAATATGCATACAGTAGATAATGTTGAGCATTATAATTATAATTTAAAAAAAAAACATCATTAACATTATTATTCAAATTGAAAATGAGTCTGATGTCGTAATAAAAAAAAACGAAAGATACGCCACGGGCGTAACCTTTCCAAAGTTTCGAAACAATATCCATTTAAGTTTATAATAAAACGCTACACTAATGAAAGACGATATGACAATCTCAAGCAATGATATCAACGCCTTAGAATGAATGAGGGTAGGCTCTTCTTAGAATGTGCCTGTTCATAAAAACTTTTCAAATGCATGATATCACAAGTGTTTTCTCACTAAATATACATAGCACTACTTTTAATAACAATTCTAGTAGCTACGTTCAAAGCAAAGACAAAGAAATTAAAATAATGTACCTAATATGCATGTACGCCTTCCTGAAGGTGGTGTCATGCATAAAATGCGTGTAATAGTTCAACATAGGTGCATACCCAGCCTGGGCCACACACTGTATTTTCACTTAAAGTAAATTATAAGGCACTTTGTAGTTTAAAATTGTCAATTGAATACGTTTTATTGTGCGACAGAAACAAAGAAAATATTGAAGAACTTCGATAATTGGCATTCACGAAGAAAATGGCGTCATATCACTCTAGTCACGGAACAAGGTACAATTTCGTCATATGAAAGCACATCTCACGATCACAACAGAACATCACAACAAAACTTGTACATGCTAAACTAATAATTTTCTTCAAAAATTACTCACTTAGAATAAGAATTCCAAAGAAAATCATCCAAAAACTCAAAGGACTGATGACAAGGCACTCCACTCACCGTTTGCAAAACCCAGACTAGGAGTCACGTGACCAAGGCGGTGTTGCCAATATGAAACTTATATTATTAGGGAAATTTAAATTAAATGTTAATTAAGAACTAATCTACGAACCATCGGATAGGAAAATATGTACTTTAAAGAACAAAAGGTTTAGGGTTTGAAATTTATTAAAGAAATATTAAGTTTATTTTATTGATGACGCAAATTGTCTATGATTAAACGCATTTTTGTAAAACTGTGTACGAAAGACTTCATCATTACGCTCCAAAAGGCCCAAAAGCATGTATGTATTCTAAGTATCGACATTTATATCAAAATATATTTCCCGTTGCAGTATTTTCTACTTCAGCAGATTTCTACTTCTAATATAATAGTATGAGAAGTAGAAATCATAATAAATGCAAACACATTCAAGTGTGAAGACCATGGCAATAGGCTTAATAGCACTTACAAAAGCACAGATCGATGTATTTTAAATTAGGCGCTTAATGTAATATTCTGCTACAACAAGTGAGATGGATATGCTCCGTATAATCGTCATATGAACTTAAAAATATTATTGTCGACCTCTTGAATGCTCGGTGATATATCAAGAATTATTTAAAATTATATAATTTAGAGGAATAATAAGCATGGATTTAGTATTTAATAGTAATAAGATAAAGTGTTGTAAAATATCGCAACTTCTCTTGTCATTGTATATCCAGTGTGCAAAAGAGACATGCATACAATCTAAACAGTCTCTAAGTATTACAAATGTACTTACATCAAACTTATGAATTTAATACGGCTATAAAGTGTTGTTATGTTGGATTAATAACGACCCAATGAGTCCTAGAAAAGGAATCATAATTTAGCATTATTGGTAAATATTACTTGCTAAGAGTCGATATGGTTGTAAAAGTTATAGTGCCAAGAAAAGTAATAACAATACAGAGTGTATCCTTTTCGTAGTCGTAAGTAACGATTGTTTAACGTTTTCTCCAAACCTATATAAGCCTAGAATAAAATATATCAAATTTCTGTGCTATATAACGTAATCAGTTGAAATATCATAACTTTGTTTTGTAATGTGGTGTAAAGTATTTCTAAAAACCGATACTCGACATAGATTTTACAGATATCCCAAGAACGAAAGATATAAACAGCTGTGGATAACCTATGCGTAGACTGAAATGAAATGAAAAGTATTTATTTTGTATAGGCCTACGGGGGCACTTACAAATTGTCAGTTACACATTTTTTTTACATTACCACCGGATCGGAACACGACTTCAACTGAGAAGATCCGGCAAGAAACTCAGCGGGTTTGTCTTTTTTGTTATGTTGTATTTTTTTCAATCATGGTTTTTTTACATTGTAATGAAAGTTAGCTCCAGTATCTTGCCTTACAGTTACTAAAGATGAGGCCTGTTGGGCAAGATACGCTACACTTTGACACTTATTAAATATACTCTAGAAATGTATAATAAATGCTCAGTCCCAAGCTGTTTTGTCGTCTAGTCTATGTAATCAGAAATTTTATAATACGCTTTACGGCAAAGTTTAGTCATAATCAATGCTTTGAACTTATTGACAAATTTATGATTTCAACAGGAAGTTTACTAGAAAAGCGTATACATTGACCCATAAAGAAATTATTAATTTTGTGAAGACGAGTAACATGTGCAGAGAGATTGTGCTTGTCATGAGTGATTATGATGTTATGAGTATTACAATTTTTATTGAAAATAGTAATATTTTTCTTAACATACATCAGATTCTCATATATAAATTGAGATACAACGGTAAGAATATTTATCTCCATATATAATTATTTAAGTGACATATTGGACTAAGATTATAAAAGGCTCGTACAGCCCTCTTCTGCAGTACAAGGACAGAATTGAGGTCTGAAAAGCACCCAGCAGTATACAATAAGACATAAATTGAATGCATATACATTTAAAATTGTTTTTATTTCATATGTCCCTATCAACATAACTAGGCACTAAATATGGACCCAGAAATGGCATCATTCGTGTTTTGTGTTAGATGACTAAAGATGATAAATCTACTACTACTGCTACTGCTCGTTGCTCGTTAATATTCCTTGCCTATAAGTTGAATTCAAATTAATGCTACTTCTAAATTATAGGGTTCCTATAAACGAAAACAATATAATAGATTTCCTGCGTTTGTCTTTAGTGTCTACATTTTTTCTTATTCTTAGTTGCTTCCGCACTTCATGTAGATTATATTTATTTCACGTGCATAGACAATATACCAAAGAAAAAAATAAAACGAAAATAGCAACATTTTTGTACAATCTGCCACTTTGACGTTGCCAAATTGTCAGTAATGTCAGGTTGATAAACTTATCTTGAACTAACCTAAAAGAATATAATTTTGTTTGCGTCGGCGGCACTGTATCCAAAAAACAGTGAATTTTCCATACTTGTTGTATAAAACCCTTTATAGAATAATTGATTAGCCCTAAAATGCCGACTATATCAATTAAACGAGATGTCCTTTTTGATGCGCTTGGCAAAACTTACAGTAAGAAAACATTTTTCTCTCTCATCCACGTACTATTTGTAACTTTTGTACTTTCTATGCAATAGAGATTAAAATCTAAAATAATAAAAAAATCACATATTTTTTAGAACCGTAATTTCCTATATAAGCTAAAATCGTACTGATTTGATAATTTTTATTTTTTACAGCTGATGATGAGTTCCAAGATTTGTGTTTCGAGTTTGGATTAGAATTAGATGAAGTTGTAAGTAAAAGTTTGATTTATAATATCATGACTATGCAATATGCTTAGTTGTCTTCGCCCATGAACGCCTTGTTTACATAAACAATCCCAAAGAGAAGCAGTGTCCTTTCTCATATAAAGTACAGTACATTAAAATAGACAATATACTGTGTGTTGCCTGTAAGGAATAATTTAGTTTCAGTAGCACATATCAAGGGTTTTACCAAAGAGAGGGCAGACAGGTTAATTCACACAGTGCTCTATATCAACTGCCCCTAAGCAGTTGCCTGGTATTGTGCTATCATTCAATTCTCTTTAAACATGAAGACAGAGTCCGACTGACATGTGGTTGTCACCATGCTGGTCTGACAAGCAATGGGTTCTGTGTTCTATATCTGGCTAGACAGACTTGTTATTAATAAAATTAGGCTCCTGTCTTGAGTCTAGCTGTTTGAATATTAGTATATGTGTAAAAGCAGTGATAGCCAAATGGTTGAAAGTTGCCCTCAATCGGGAGGTCCGAGGTTCAATCCCAGCACGCACCACTGATTTATATGCGTAGAAATTAATTATCACTGCACAGTGGACTGTGCCCTAAAACTCTCATTCTGAGAGAAGACCCGTGCCCAGCAGTGGGACAATAATGGGTTGTACCCCATATCTGTGTATCCAAGGCATCCATGATTCAGGAGAAAATCTTAGTATGGGGCTATGTTTAGTTTAAAAAGCATTATTTATTAATACTCATGCATTATCAACCCAGTTAAGCTTAGAGAGTTTTAAAAGACTATACACTTAAGCATAAACATTGCTACTTACAGACAACTGAGAAACAGATGTTGATGAAGGAGCAAGGGGAACAAGCAGGATCCGGTTTATCTGAGGATATACTGTACCGAATTGATATCCCTGCTAACCGGTATGATTTGCTGTGTCTTGAGGGACTCGTCAATGGTCTCCTGGTCTTCCAAGGAAAGTGGGTATTCTTCTGCATGTCTTATTACCTTTAGTTGCAGTAACATTAAATTTTTAAGTAGCTTTCATCACTATGATTGTTCATGTTTAGTTAGACACCTGATGGTAAGTGGCCACTGTGCAATAAACAATGAACCCGGGATACAGTTACAGTCTTACCTGAGATTTAATGCAAGTAGTTGCTATCCTAAGGACTACCACTTGGACCACTTTGGAAATCTCTGGTGTAATGAACCATTTAATGAATCTTACTTTTAACTTTTTATAACTGTTACTTAGTGCAAATGTTTTTTATGTCTAATTGCCTTTTATAACCTTTGATGGGTACTATTCGAAAACCCCTAGATGTTGATGATTCTATTTTCAATGACCCATGAGGCGGCGCTATTACCACACCGGTCTGACGCGCAATGGGTCCCGGGTTCGATTCTCGGCCAGATAGGTATCTGAATGATGAATTTATATTCATGTTCTGGGTCTGGGTGTTGAGTATTCGTCTTGTGTGTGTCCCCACGACACAGGAGAAAATCCTAGTGTGGGGCTATAACCCTTTAACGCACACCTATACGATTTCTTGAATTCAGTTTATTTTTAGATGAATATGGATTCTCAAGTGTTATTTATAACAACATGTTTCAATGATTTTTTGAAAAACTTGTTATTTTCCTTGAAAATTGAAAAAAACTAGTGGCCAGTATACTGGCCACTGGCCATTCTGCTATCAATAGCTATCCCTGTCTAATCAATGGCCTGTAAACTGGACACTTATAAAAGCCATTATTTTTTACGAAAATAACACAGTAAATAAAAAGCATTGTGTATTTCGGAAACAGTCTTTATTCACTCTCAAAAACTTAACATAATATTTTGAAATGGAGGTGGTGGTGGAGAAATTTGGGGTGGCAAAGACCCATCTGATATGCCTGAAACTGATGATACCGGTTGACTACAACTACTATTACTCAGGTTGCTGGTATTTAAAATAATGTCGTCAAAATAATCATCAGCGTCGGAACAACCACCAATAACCTTCAAAAGGCACGTCGAAGCCTTGGGAGAGACTCCAGGTTATGCGGGATTTTTACCAACTAAAACCTCCTCGGGACCTTCCTCAACGCCTGCAGGGGATCCCGGGATCTCCAATGGAATGCACCGATGCAGAATGAACCGCCTGGTCATCAGTAATGACCACAAGATCTGCCCATTCATCTTCATTTATCACTTCAAGTTCTTCGTAACGATTTTTTGTTCTAAAACAAAGAAAAAACGTTATAACTACCGAACCCGTATATTTGTACTAATTGTGTTAAGATATCCGAAAAATAGACTATTTACTTCGTGTAAAATGATAAAGATTAAATGCATTTATCAAAACATATACTTATCAGACTACCTCCAACTTATGCGTGTAATTTCTAGGTTACATTTTGTCAACACACCGGTCTGTTTTCAATTGCAAAAATAACAGCTTTAATTTACTCTACTTGATTATATTTGCATATAATAATAAAGTATATAATATAATACAATAGTTTTACTCACCTTTGATTCGAAGACATGTTTTTACTTTGCACTGTACTTACAAATATGTATCGTCCGCTTGAAATGATAGTAAATACTGGCGCGGTTATGCGCAGTGGCCAGTTAACAGGCCACCGTAAAAAATGGCGCGAAATACTTAGGGCGCGCGACGTTTCAGATCGCTGGTTAGTTAAAAGGCCGGCGTGCTTTATTGGGAATCGTTTATGATCATAAGATTCAACATTGATATAAAAATCTTTGAATTATCGACCTTAAAGTAAGTGTCCAGTATACTGGCCACTTTGTATAGACTGTCCTATAAAGGGATAAGTGTAGAAAGCGTGTGCATGGTTTTTTTTGCTGCTAAGTATACAAGTGTCTTGTTTTATCAAACACCAGCTCGTCAGTCAATTTACAGTTGTTTTGTTGGATTGCATCCTTTTCTAATATCATTTGTATTGTATTTACATTATAGAAAAGATCCACCCGAGTACAAGGTAAAGAAGTATGAAGACTGCTATTCTTTGCACCTGACTCCAGCAACTGCACAAATCAGGCCGTATGCAGTGGCTGCCGTGCTCAAAGGCATTACCTTCACTAAAGAGAGCTACAACAGTTTCATAGACTTACAGGCAGGTGATTTGTCTCATGAATTCTGGCTAATATATTCAACACAATAGATTTGATAATATTTATGTATTCAAAACATTTAACTGTTACAGAAGATGTTCTTTGTATGGTCTATATTCCTATCAGACCAGAATCTATATATAAATATGTAAAGCAAAAATTTGTAATTTGTTTTTAAGATACTTGCCGCAGGCAGAGTAATATGAAATTACGCATGGTTATAGTTGATGTAGAGAAGGATTGTGCAATGCTAATATTTTTTTCAAATAATGCTTATAACATACATAAAATCAACTAAAAACACATTACACACACTACCTTACATTTGACACAATCACATACATAGTAGAAGAAATAAGACATTCAATGTCTTACTATGAAAACATGTAACGTCAAAAATGTCAGATGTCTTTGTCAAAATACCCACTTGCTTTTAAATGTAGCTTAGTTAATAAACCTCTTTTTACCATTAACGGGTGCATTAAAAATAAATTGAAAATTATTGAAATTTATTTAAATTAGAGAAATATTGGTGCTCCTTTGGACAATATGAAGTTCAGTTTATTAATTTAAATTACGCTCTTATTACGACCGTGGCGACAGTAAGAAGAATAAATCCACAGTTTATATTTTAGATTAATTTTGAATACATTAAATTCTTGTTTAAGGACTTTAGTTAAATATCAAACCAAGTATTATAATAGTTTTATTTCAGGATTGATGGATTTAATTTTTTTTTCATTCAATCCCTATGCATCTAAGATGTATGTTCTGGTTTTTATTTTACCCTTTTCTTTTATTTTCAGGATAAACTACACCAAAATATCTGTAGGAAAAGAACACTGGTGGCTATTGGCACCCATGACTTGGACACCATACAAGGCCCATTTGTGTATGATGCGCTACCGCCAAACGAGATAAAATTCAAGGCTCTGAACCAACAGAAAGAAATGACTGCCACTGAACTAATGGAACTGTATTCTGTATGTTAAGTTAATTTAAACGTAAAGTCTTATTTAATATTGTAGATATAAAACTTTATGTGGATGTATGTGCGTTTGTTGCTCTATAGCGCAATAACTACTGGTATAATTTCGCTGAAAATTTGGCATACTCATAGTTAATGAGCTAGACTAACACACAGCATCATTACCGTGGTAGAGGTGACTGAAACGGGCCACGCCGCGGAATTAGCAATTGTTAATAATACGAATTACTATACTTAAACATCAAATCGTATTTTAACTGATTTTTAACCTTGCTTATTCTGTGAGTTCTATATTTATAACATATAAAATCGCGGGTGTAACCTAGTCATATACATGTATAATTTATGCTATTTCTAGGGCTGGTGGCTCATGAATCTTGAACTTTTGGGGCTGGTGGCTCATGAATTTTTCACTACAAAGTAACAGTTTAAGAGTACGATGCGATAATGCCCTAATACGAATTTTATATGTCTCATTTCAAATAAAAGCAAAGTTAATCTTATTTAGAATTAGTTTAAAAACTGTCTTGATCACTATACGAAGTGAACTATATGAGGTGACCTTATGTACAATATCATTCTAATTTTGGCTGCAATTTATTCATCACGTCATAATTAATTGTAAATGTAATAAGGAGCGATTCTATGCTAACAATTTCCTTGCGTTTATTGGAGAAGTTCTATAAAAAATATTTGCTATTGTTATTTATATTTATTTACAGAACCACGCGCAACTTAAGCAGTATCTGGGTATCATCCGAGACAGCCCGGTTTACCCAGTAATAAAGGACAAAAATGGCGTCGTGTTGTCCATGCCGCCCATCATCAACGGCGATCGTTCTAAGATTACATTAAACACTAAAAATGTGTTCATTGAATGTACTGCAACTGACCTCACTAAGGTAAATTTATCTTTTTTATATTATATGCTTTTAAAGCAAAACCCATGTAGTCCATTTCATGGTAAATGAGCACTATCCAAGGAGAAACAATCTCAAATAGGGTAGGAGGCCTATCTAGAGTTCACCATAGATGCCTTCGATTAGTAGCTTTGACGGCCCTGCGTGGCGGAGCGGTTACCATACACGTCTGACGCGCAATAGGTCCCGGGTTCGATTCCCGGCCAAACAGGTATCTGAATGATGAGTTTAGATTCCTGTTCTGGGTTTGGGTGTTTGTGTATTCGTCTTGTGTGTCCATCGTACCCACGACAGGAGAAAATCCTACTGTGGGGCTATGGGCGAAGAAAGCGTGTAAAAAAAAAGCAGCTAGATGTTATTTAATTTATTTAGGCCAGAGCCTTATTCCCATCATTCTTGTTAGAAGGGTTTTCAATCAGAATAAAGCAGAATTTAACACTATTGTTTATAGACAGGTTTTGAAACTACTGTGTCAAACTATTTCGTTTATATTCCAGGCAATAGTAGTTCTAGATACAATGGTGACCATGTTCTCCGAGCACTGCAGCAATAAGTACGAAGTGCAGCAATGTAAGGTGTTCGCGCCCGACGGCACGTACGAACTCTACCCCAAGATGGAGTACCGGGAAGAGGTTATTAATGTTGACAAGGCTAATAATTACATTGGGATTAGGTAAGTAGTAGTATGTATGGTATATAATAAACATAGCTTGAAGTATTTTGCGGTGAGACTCTTCAGAAGAAATGCATGTCGTCAACCCATTATTGTCCCTCTACTGGCCACGGGTCTTCGCAGAGCATAAGATAGTTTTGGGCCATAATCTGCGCTGGCCAAGTGCGAATTGGTAGACTTCACATACCATTAAGTATTTCTTTTTTAAAGAACAGTGATAAATAATTTCTAAATCAGTAGTGTGCGTGGGATTTGAACCTCGGACCTCCCGATCTTGAGGGCAAGTTTTAACCACTGTTTAAAGGGTGCAGTCTCTAATCCGCATACACAAATTAAATTATTAGACCATTTTTTTATTTTTATTACTCAAATATAAACACGGAATAATTATGAATCATATATAGTTAGCTATAAATTAAGAAAGGCATCAAGAAGTAATACATTTTCACCATGATTGAATTATAAGTAAATATATAAACAATTTTCAGTGAAAACGGTGATAAGATATCCGAATTGTTGTCTCGTATGTGCCTCACTACCACGTGCGATGACACCCTTCTGAGGGTGAAAGTGCCACCTACCCGCCATGACGTCATACACGCCTGCGACTTGTACGAGGACATCGCTATTGCCTATGGGTAAGTATAGAAGATAAGTTATAGGCAGACAGAAAGAGAAACAAACGGGAACGTTCACTGTATGTGTGATAGAATTAATTGTATTGTATATTGAAGATATTAAATAAATAGTATGAACTTTTCTTTTATGTTAGATTAAATTATTTTATTTGTTTTATATTTTCATTCATCTCAAAATTCTGTGTAAAAGTATTTTTTTAAACTTGTCCCTATTAGCTCATTTTCAAATAGAAACTTTTCATAATTGCACGAATGTCAAACAACAAAAGTAGCAAACAATGTGTTATTACACAGTATATTATTCGCAAAAGTACTTATGAAGAACAAAAATATATATAATATGTAACTATTTACCTTTCATATATCCAGTTTTAAAACTGCATTTTACATTGATGATACACAGATGATACATAGATGATAACTCTCAGATTTTATGTTCATGTAGAAACATGATAGTTTGATAATAATTAACCAGTGTCTTTTAAAACGTGGGTTGTGGGGGGGAGGAGGTTGTTAGGTCTCTGTAAGAAAGTCATGAACATTTTGTTACAAAGATAATATAATACAGATGTCCATGGGCGACCATAACCATTTACGACCAGGTTTACTGCAGCAAATGATTTGCTACTTGTAATATATAAAATTCTCGTGTCACAGTTTGTGTTGCCAAACTCCTCCGAAATGGTTTGACCGATTTTTACCAAATTTTATATGCTTATTCAGTAAGTCTGAGAATCGGCCAACATCTATTTTTCATACCCCTTAAGGGTTGTCCACCCTTAACATTTTTTTTTATTTTTTATATGGCAAAACAACGTTTGTCGGGACAGCTAATCAATTATATAAAAAGAAAACTCGTATCATGTTCCAGCTATAACAGGATACCGCGGCGTGCCTCGCGCGTGGTTACGACGGGATCCCAACAGCCATTGAACAAGCTAACGGAGCAATTACGGCACGAGTGCGCACACGCAGGATACACTGAAGCACTTACATTCACGCTCGTAAGATACGCTTATTTGTTTTTGGAAATCTTGTTTTTTCTTTGTGTGTCAAGAAATATTTGACTCTATTTATTAGAGGACAGAGGCTCGTATTACTTTTACGGATTTTTGTTAGGATCAATAAATATGTCTTAAAAATATAGGTAACAGATGATTAGCTCAGTGACATGAAAAGTTATACTCAATGCACATGCAAAGGACGATATAACAAGAAATTGCTATACTGAAACTGTATTTTGCAGTCGAGTATTTCGTTTTCTAATAATTCATTGATTAAAAAGGTTTTTTAGGAGTTTGCATCAAAATAGTAACAAACTCAATTAGTGCTTAACAGCGGGGTAAACTATGGTCTAAAACTCTCCTTCTGAGAGTACACCATTGTTCAATAGTAGAACATTTATGATTTGACGTCGACATACTTACAGTGTTCGCGTGAGCACGTATCAACGAAGCTAGGTATGGAGCTAATGGCGTAGTGGGGATTCATGCCGGCCGGGGCGGGAGTAGAATTGACCGCCCATCCGGTTAAAAAACTACATTGTCCGCGAAAAAAAGGTCGTGAACCTGAACTCTACTTATTTCTTGATGTCTACCGTTCTGTAATTTGATGACAAAAACAAAAGGTGGCTAAAACTAAATTCCTGCCGCCCTGTAAATGTGACATTCGGGGCGGCAATTAAATGTTCTAATCAAAAAACAATTACATCATACAAACATAAGAGTTTGCCGCCCCGAAAACGTGCAGCCTGGGGCGTTCAGCCCCTGCGAACGCTGTGCCACTGTGTGAAATTGTCACTGTATCCTCAGCTGTGAGACAAGAGTATATTAACGTGAGACAACAGTGTATTAACCACAAAATATTTTGTGACACAACAGTGTTTATTAACCACGTATTAACGAAGAAATCCTTACAGTGTTCCCGCGAGGACGTGTCAACGAAGCTGGGCGTGGAGCTGTCGTCAGTCCCAGCGGCCCACGTGGCCAACCCCAAGACGCTGGAGTTCCAGCTGGCGCGCCCCCAGCTGCTGGGCGGGCTGCTGCGCACGCTGGCCGCCAACCGCCGCCTGCCGCTGCCGCTGCGCCTGTTCGAGGTCAGCGACGTGGTGCTGCTCGACAACAGCGCTGGTGAGCTCGTGTTGTGTACCGTGGAGCTGTCTGGTCGTACCGTGAGCTCAGTACCCACAGCTCACGTGACCAACCCCAAGACGCTGGAGTTCCAGCTGGCGCGCCCCAAACTGGCCTCCTGCCACTTCCGCTGCGCCTGTTTGAGGTCAGCGACGTGGTGCTGCTCGACCCCAGCGCTGGTGAGCCTCGTGTTGTGTACCGTGGAGCTGTCTTTTTTTTGAAGTGAAACTTCTTTATCGGGGTTGGAAAAAAAATTTGTGTAACATTTTTTCGTTACGCGCCATCTTTTTCTGTTACGCGCCATCTTTTTCTTATCCCTACCACGCGTGATATTAGATAGATTATTATAGATTAGATTATGAGATAAAGTTTAATAAAAGCCTTTTAAGTTAAATTAGATAAAGTTTAATTATCTAATTTAACTTTATTTAACCAATTTCTGTAAAGTTGCATATAGTAAATTATTTTTTGAAAAATAACGTCATAAAGAAGTTTCACTTCTTACGAGTGTACGCTAGTACACGCACACATTTTTTTTTTTGTCTGACTGAAGTAGCAAACGAGCATGCAGTCCACATGATGGTAAGTGGTTACTGCCGCCCATGGTATCCGTGGCCGCCACGGTCACCTGTAATCAACTACTTACAGAACATGGGTTCCATCTGAAGTCAATCACAGATGCGTTGTTACTCCCGAGGACTATGAAGGTCGCCTCATGTGAAAGTGTGTCAGTACACACTTAATTAATGTCTAATACATACTTGAGCTCAGTACCCGCAGCTCACGTGGCCAACCCCAAGATGCTGGGGTTCCAGCTGGATGTGTTATGTTAAATTCTATAAATATAAAAGTATGCCGGCAATCACACCCTTCCATCGAAACACAAGAGATGCTTCACGCTAGAAATAGGTGTGGTGGTGGTACAGTCAGCAGCAAATAGTTAGTGGCATTCAAACTGTCCATATTGTTAGATACAACCAAAGTGCTCAATAATATCGGCACAACCTACGTGTTCTAATTGTTGACAACATCTTAAACTCCTAAATGTCAGGGCGTTCATAAACTCATAATGTTAATGCCACCCAAATTGTCACAAATGCTCCGGCGTCAGTGGTAACCTAGCAACGAAACTGTTCGTAAATATAGGTACATTTTATAATAATAAACTTTATGTTGTGAATATGTTGTAAGGATCACTTTCTGTGCGAGCAATGATAATAGTGACATTTGTTTATCTCACTTAAGGTTTTAAAATTTAATGTACCTAGATACTTTTTATCAATTTAAAAATGAGAAAACCATAGAGATGACAAAAAAACTATTATATTTTAGCTAAAATATATTGTTTGTAAAAAATATACATTGGTCTATAATTTTTTTTAATATACATCCTTTGAAACCCTTTGAACTTCCTTTCTAGTAACGAGCGAATAACTTTAAGCTCGTATGTGAAAACGAAATTCTGAGGAACTTCTTTTTTGCACGTCAAATAATTATGAACAATGTTGTTGTGGTGAATTAGCATCAGATAGTGTCACTGGCAAACGTTGATTTCCGGAGAGAACAGGAAGAAGAATCAATCGATTGAACTTGTTCTTTTTCAAGTGTGTTATAAACGGACTTAGGCCTTCTTTTTAACCGACTTCAAAAAGGTGAAGGTTCTCAATTCGGTCGGTTTCTTTTTTTATGTATGTGCAACTGGATTACTCCGTCGTTAGTGGACCGATTTTAATTATTTTTTTTTATTGTGTAGTTCATGACGAGGTTAGGTTTGTAGAACTTGACGTAAGTAAGTATTTCAGGTGCAATATATGGGTATATTTCCATATACTGAACATTAACAACATTTGACGCAATTGAACCCGGATGAGATACTAACTCTGTCGATGGAATTATTAGAATGCAATATCATGGTGTATCCCATTGTGCCCCGTTACATTTACGCATTTTGCCCCAATTACTATGTTAAAATAAAATATAAAATAACGGTAAGACTAAAGCAGTGTTAAAATTGCCCATCAACTTTAAAGAAAACGTAAAATATAGGAGAAAATAATCATCAATTCAATACTATTTCTTACTTGTTTCTGTAGTTATTAAGGATAAAAAAATATTACATCAATTATGCACATAAACTAAATTTGGTATGTGGGCATGACCCGTCTTACTCGTCCGTCCTCTCGTCTTGTCTTATCATGCCCCTTGTTCCCCTAGACCGATTCTATGACAATGACAGTCAATGACGTCATTGCAAGATATGAAAAGGATAGTTGTTAATATAAAAAAGAGAGAAGAGAAGAGTCATTGTTACCATGTCTTATACCGTAAGCGATCAGGAACCTTATATCCGCAACATAAGGTATAATATTAGAAAATGTACCAATATTTACGAACAGTCTCGTTGCTAGGTTACCGCTGGTGTCGTAACAGATGCTATATATGTGACAATTTGACTGGTTCATTATGAATTTATGAATGTTCTGTCATTTGGAACTTTAAGATGTTGTGAACAATTAGAACACGTAGGTTGTGCCGATATTATTGAGCACTTTGGTTGTATCTAACAATGTGGACAGTTTGAATGCCACTAACTGTTTGCTGCTGACTGTACCTCCCCGGTCGAACTGTCGCATGTTGTGTGAGCCTCATGTTGCGTACTGTGGAACTGTCTAAGTGTACCGTGAGCTGAGTGTGGAGCTGTTTAGTGGACTGTGAACTGGGTATAGAGCTGTTCTCATTACCAGCCGCTCACGTGGCCAACCAGCTGGGGTAGCCGGAGTTGGTGGGCGGGCTGCTACACGTGCCGTACGCTCGAGCATCTAGTCGTCGACTTAAACTCAAACGCTGGTGAGACTAATGTAAGGTACTGAAAGATAGAGCGTGAACCTGTCTACATCGCCGTGTAGTCAACCCGAAGATAGCGAAGTTTCAGCTGCCGCGGCCGCAGCTGCTAGCCTGGCTCTTCATTTTTTTTTGTCTTGAGGGCGAATATCAAAACGATGCCGGTTAATGTGGATTTTTCACTGGACTAAATGCCACCCATTGCCGTCCTCGGCGCTGCGAAGAGGACTATGGATCTTCAACGATACGGGATCTGAGCGGTTTGCCCCGTCAGGCCCCAACCAAGGGCTGGGGCATAATAACAAGGTGTTCATAATAATATGTATGTGTTTACACAATAATTCCTTGTGTTCTGATGAAATATGCCACTCCACAGAGACGGGCGCTTGCAACAAGCGTCGCCTGTGCGCGGTGTACTGCGGGCGCGCGGCCGGCTTCCAGTACGTGCACGGGCTGCTCGACCGCATTATGGCGTTGCTGCGGACACCGCGCGGCGAACACGGCTACTGCTTGCGACAGTGCCAAGGTATGTCAACCCATAGTGTTGTAGACTTCATACACCCTTTTTTAATTTGAATATGACAAAATATTAAATAATACTAAATATTAAATTGAATTAATATAATATAAATTAACATAATTGTATGTTTATACAAAATAATAACTTAAATTTAAAAAGAAATAAAATGCCTAATTAAAAATAAAAATCTGCATCGAAATTACTGTCCATAGCATGAGTTTCCAGAATGTTGGCAACACTACCTCTTTGAATAGCAAGGCTAATACGTTGACCAAGGTATGTGCCAGCTTTCTGATCATTCGTTGACTATCAAACGTTTGACAAACGGGCTAATTAAAAGTAGTCACCGTCGCGTATGGACATTTGCAACACGAGAGGACGCTAGGCCAGTCGCCAACGCGTCGCCTGTGCGCAGTGTACTGCGCGGCGAGCGGGGCTACTGTACTGCCTGCAACAGTGTGCAAAGTGCGTCGTAAATCCATTATTGCTGCTGGCTGGATGAATCTTTCAGCCTGAGAGTTTTAGGTCATAGTCCACCGCCCTGACCGAACGCGAAATTTCACGCACCTTTAGGTACTTTTTTAAAGCACTTTAAGGATTTCTCACGATGTTTTCCTTCACCATAAAACTAAAATTTCTCTAACACAAACTCTTATTCAGCCGATTTTAGATTACGCGGATGCATGCTATTTAGATGCCTCAGAGGAGTCATTAGATAAACTTGAGCGCTTGCAAAATCTTTGTATTAGATTCATTTTTGGTTTACGGAAATTTGACCGTATTTCTCATTTTCGCAAGGATCTCAAGTGGCTCCCAATCCGTTTTCGCAGGAATACTCGAATCCTCTGTCTTCTTTTCAAAATCCTTAAAGACCCAACCTCTCCTTCGTACTTGCAGAACCGTTTTTCTTACGCAAGGCCTTCCTTAGCACCCTGCAGATCTCATCTAAAATCTCTTTTAAATTACCCGTCCCACAAAACTTCCCTTTATTCTCACTCCTTCTCTGTTCATGCGGTTAGGCTGTGGAATTCACTACCGCCTAAAATTTGTCTCTCTAATAATATTTCTATGTTTAAAAGAAGAGTCAAAGAGCACTATTTATCACTTTCATAATATCAAATTGTATGTATATATTAATCTGTTTATATATAATATATTATTTTAACTATAATTATTAATTTCCGCTTGTTTAGTTGTGCACACTTAATTTGTTTTACATATGCACACTCCAATCCCAGGGCTGCTGGAAGAAATTTCATCTTGAAATAAGTAGTCCTTTGTACTTAAGTCTTTTAATGTCTGTTGTTATGTATTATTTGTGTACAAAAACTTATAAAATAAAAAAATAAAAAAAATCCATACTTCCATACTAATATTATAAATGTGAAAGTGTCTTTGTTTGTTCTTCTTTCACGTCGCCACATAGCTATTATATGATATGGTTTATATGCTGGGAGATAGTTAGGAGGGCGCAGAGTGACGTAGGCTACTTTTTACCGCGCTCTCTCATTCCCATGAGAATAACGATGTTTTATTAGTTGATACATATGTATATAGTAGTTCCAGGTGTTGTTAATAGATGGCGTTAGTTAAATTCATTTCCAAGTTCCGAATCACGCTATCAAATGCTAATGATTAATCTCGTCTGTAATCGGGAAGTCTCTAAAAAGATGCATGCGATATGCAAGAATCCATCCATCAGCCCATGGGGACTGAAGAGAGTAACTGGTGCTAATCAAGATCGATACCTCATGGCAATTCCTTTGGCACATGCGTATGAAGGATGAACGCTACAAATTCGAGTGTATTCAATACTTATCTGTTCTCCGCATAGTAAGGCAACTATAATAATTAATATAAGTATGTAATAAATATACATTAATCATTTGAATTTTAATGTCATAGCCATTATGGTTTGTAATGCTTTTGCAATTGAAATCAAACTGCAGCTTGACAACAAAAAAAAAACTGAAAAAACAAATAATAATATTCGTTACATTACTAGTAAGTCCGAGGGAATTATGTATAAGGGAACAATGTCCTGATATCCGAATTGTTATTGCATGACTAGGAACGGCATTGCCAGATTTATTTTTACTAAGTCGGGATTTGGGAACTTTGTGGATAAACAAAGCGGGACTTTATAGTCAAAAGCGGTACAGCAGTCCTCGCGCTACAAAAGGGCCTTGGGCTTCTCCTTGGTGGAGGAGGGCGGGAGGGTTTGGGGACCTTTTTTTTGGTCGACAAACTGCAGGTCGACTTAAATTTGTATAGGTTTGGCGACCATTTTTTTGATCGATAAACTTAAGTTCCACTTATATTTGTAATTGGCGATCTTTTTTTTTACAAAATTCTGGTCCTTCCCGAAAAGCCGGATTGAGCCTGTCCCGCGGGACATTTAATTTTGATGAAAAAATCGGCGTCCGCCGTCGACGTCTCTCCAAAATCGGGACTACTGGCAAGCCTGATAGGACTAACATAGGTTTTAGGAAATTGTAATTGAATTCTTGCTATTTCGAGCAATAATAAAGTATCTATTATTTCTCACAGATCCTGCCTATTTCCCTGGGCGATGTGCAGAAGTACTACTCCGTGAAAAGGTGATTGGAAAAATAGGTGTTTTACACCCAAATGTGTTGACTGCCTTTGAACTCACTAACCCATGCTCTGCAGTGGAAATCGACATTGAGCCATTCTTGTAAATATTGTACGAACGTTATTTTTTTTATTTATTAAAAATATTCTGAAATAAAAATGTCTTTTTATTTCTTGTAAAGTTTTCACTGAGAACTCTAAATATTTTTAACGATAATCAAGAGATGCTACCGAAGTTCTTTGTTATTAAAAGGAACACATTCAAATCAATTCAGTTCTCGTCCAGATTAGCATGAACATATTAAAATACTCTTCAGTTTATGATTTTTTTTAATTGTCAATATTTGAGCAAATAAAATTAATTGACGTATCTCACTTTTTCATATTATTAATACAAACATTACTTAGCATGAATAACAAAGCTTAGTAAAATACTTAAAGTTAAAGGCAAATGGATCAAATAAACTCAATAAATCATATAAACATTACATTAAATCACTACTCTATCCATTTAACTGATAACCAAATAACCCTTATCTATATTTGGAAACAACAGTGTCAATATTTGATAATCATAAATAATCGTATTACTTGATAGTCGATAATTTTCATTAAATACTTCCTACTTTATTTGTATAATTCAGGAAGTCATAGTATTTCCCTCTTTTATGCTATTATACAAAACATTGTTTATAAAAATGAAACATTTTAATTCACTTTTATAATATTTATATTTAACACTAAACGAAAACTTACATAGGTTTGAGTTTCCAAAAGAAAATATCAAAAATTTTCATCAAAATACTTTTTATTGTGTATGGTAATAAACATCACAAACAAATGTAACAACTATAAAATCACATAATATACATAATGTATAAGTAGTACTAATCTGAGTGTTACCTTTAGGTGAACAACAGTGTGTATAATTTACAAATACATTTCGAGTACAGTAAATTTTTCAATAAAATATACATTTATTTTGGGAGTTATAAAAATGTATGACTTTAACCTATTTTCATCATATTAAGCTAAATACATAATACTTCTTGTGGTATATTCCTCATGTTTACAGTTAGAATAGATAATCCAGTGTGTTAGTGGGTCAATCAACATTCAACACAATGTCCTTATTGATTTTAATTAGTTCGTAAGGCACTCCAGTTTATTTGACTGCTCCAAAACCTAATATAAGTGGGTCATTGGATTTGGAAACAATCATAAATCATTTTATATCACATTCTGTACTTGTGACTTCTGAATCCTATAAAATATCTTACAAATATTGTTTACAAATGTAACTTATTAGTTCATTATCAAAACAAACCTACAAACTAAATTGGATTACCTCATACATGCATTAATTGACAAACACTTCAATTTTCTTAATAAACATATATTTAAAAGCCTACTTTACCAAATTTATATACTGTTAAGTAAAATTAAATATACATTAAAACATAACATTATGCCGAAGTGCTTTGTTTAAATTACTATTCATAGCTTTTAAATAAATATGTAAACTGTACTTGAGAGAGTAGAATATTAACTAATGTATTTATTCATATAGTCAGGTGATGAAGAGATATGCAAGCTGTTTAAGCAATGATGACAATCACTTTCAATCCAATAGCAATTCAATCTTGAACAATCCTTCTAATTCTGTCCTTTTAAAGTCATGAGCAACAACAAAAGGACAATGATAGAAAGAGAGCTCTGTGAGATTTGGTGCGCTTGTTTTGATGACTTTAGCAACTTGCATCGTAACATGCAGACATCTGGATAGGCTCAGGTATGTGAGGTGATGGAATATATTATTCGAAAAGTATGCAAGTAAAGCACTAGTGGAAAAATACGCATGACGCAGTTTTAGAGAACGTAAGTTTTTCAACCTGTATAAGTGTAGTAGGCTAGAATCAAAAAGATTCTTACAGGTCATGATGTGTAAAACCTGCAGGCCTTTGCAGTTTGATATTGAACGGATTATATCATCATTGAGTGTATCACCATAAATATGCAAAGCTCGTAAGGTGGACTGCTTCGTCCGCAACAGAGATTCCAGGAAATCTGAAGGTATATTCTTCATTTTTTCCATATTAATACTGACTAAATTCACGCACTGAAGCATACTGTAAAGGCTGCCATGTGTCAAAGCAAAATTGGACAGAATCAAAGTTTCCAAGTATTTGAGTTTCTCAAACGGTAAATGATATACAAAGTTGCCATTTGCATTTTCCGTGCTGTGAGCTATTAGGGAGTTGCGGAAACTCAAAAACTTCAGATTAGGCCAATTACCTAGGTCATCAAAAATACAACTATCAACTTGAGATATACTTATTTCTAAATGAGTCAAATTCGGGCAGTAGTTTATAAGGGAGACCCTGACTTGAGAATACAATTTAAAATACTGTAATTTAACATTTTTCAAATACTTAGCCACAAAAGGCACTATGTTATCCCTTACCCTGACGTAATTCTTCATGGACACTATGAGGCGGGTATTGTCCCAGATGCACGGCGTTAGGCAGAGTTGCTGCCATCGCACACACACATTAGCCACTGCCAGCAGTGATTCCAAATCGATCATAGAAAATATATAAATCAACAACTCATTCGGCAGGTCATTTATAGCTAGTGTATGTGGGCATAGTTGAACATCTGTCATCTCGAGGTGCACCATCCTTGATAATGGTAGTCCTGCAAGAGGATTCACACTAAGACATAGTATACCGCACTGTACACTCAATAAAAACAGACGCATTCCCGTTATAGTATACAAAAAGAGCTAGATAATTAAATCATAAGGTCAAGTTGCTAGTACGTAAGAATTAAATTCACTAATCTATTTTCCTGTTGATTATACCAAAAATTAAGTAAATAGTAACATTGCAAAGCGTACCTCCGGATTACCTTGCTTCCTATTCGAGAAGATTTCACGGTTTGCTTTATTAAAATCATAATTTATGTAAACTATGCTTTTAGCTTTGTTCACAATGTAAATAAATACTTCAAAAAATAATACTCCTCGTTTGAGATTGAATTCTTCATTCTAACGATTAGAATGATTTTTTTAATGAAATAGTAAAAATAACTTTCATCTTTGACTTTGATGCTATTTTTGTATGACGTCTAATGTTATCTTGACTTGACCGCAGGTGACGTGACGTTGACAGTAACGTTCCGTTACAATACTATTAGTTATTATTCATCAATGATTATTGATTGTAATCAACTTTTAAGTGTAATAATAATACCAACAAAAAACAAACTCTCAATAAAAATATCTTTAATAAAATTATTAGGTAATGTAATGTAAAATTTATATAAGAATATTAAGTAGATGTACGGGTTGACAAATATAAAAGCGTAGCGATGATACATCAAAAAATTCGGCGTCTTTACCCATCTCAATGCAGTACCTGCGTTTTACGTACATGTGTCGCACATTATTTTCAGCGTTCGCGTGAGATATCATGTTGGATAGCTATACTTTGCAACGCTCTGTAGGGGGTTGATTGATGGCATCGCTCCGTAACAATTTTATATATGTCGCCCTTAATGCTTACTGTATTGCAAATTAAATAGTAAATTAAAAAAAGAAAACATGGAGAAAAAATATATTTTAGGCTTAAAACGGTCAAGTACATTAATTAAAACAGTTTTTTAATTTAATCTAAGACATTTTCGCTGGTTTACAGCATATAATTATCTTACAGTTACGATTTATTATATTTAATATTCTCATTAAGCATCACTATGTTTTAATACATATCTAGTAATTAATTTAATATTGTCGATGCTTGGTTAATCTTTTTTTTTATCAAAACACTGGCGGTAAATATGTAGATGCAGGAGCATTTACTGATCCACCAGTTCTAGTACCAGCTGACGATTCAACTGGAGGTAAATACTGTTGGGATGGCACACCCTGCACTGACTGCACTTGGGATTGATTCTCAACTGATGATACAGAAGTAGATTGAACAGCTCGATTAGGTTGTATATAACTTCTACCAGGAATAGCAACATTGACTGGAGACGGGGAATTCGTTGGGGATGGGGGGATATAGGCAGCGGATGGTCGAGTAACTCTTGAAACAGTCTGGGCCTGATTATTTGTTGATATTGTTTGAGTATTTCGTTGAGATGAAACCTGAACGGTTGGAGGGATATAGGAATCTGATGGTCCAGTAACTGTAGAACCAGTTTGGGCCTGATTACTAGTAGTTACAGATTGTGTGTTTTGTTGCGTTGAAACCGGAATGGATGGAGGGATATAAGAATCTGATGGTCGAGTAACTGTTGACCCAGTCTGGGCCTGGTTGCTTGTGGTTACTGTTTGAGTGTTTTGTTGCGATTGAACTTGAACGGGTGGAGGGATATAGGAATCGGATGGTCGGGTAACTGTTGAACCTACCTGGGCCTGATTACTTGTGACAATTTGAGCATTTTGCTGCGATGTAACTTGAACTGGTGGAGGTATATAAGAATCAGATGGTCGAGAAACTGTCGATCCTGTTTGGGCTTGATTACTTGTGGTGACTGTTTGGGTATTTTGTTGCGAGGAAACCTGACCGGATGGAGGGATATAGGAGTCGGACGGTTGGACAACTGTTGAACCAGTCTGTCCCTGATTACTTGTTGTAACAGTTACGACAGCAGTATTACCGCCGGATCTTGAAGGCGGTAAATATCTGGGAGCACTAGTGGAAACGCTTGTTGTTAACCCAGAATTCGATCTTGAAACAGGTCGTGTGTCGCTGTACCCCGTTGAACTTGAGGTTACACGGGTATTTGCAACCGAGCTTGGCCTAGTATCACTGTAGCCTCCAGAACCTGAGGTTGATGCAGTATTTGAAACGGAGACAGGTCTAGTATCACTGTAACCTGTGGAACCTGACGTGACGACTGTATTTGTAACAGCGCCAGGTCTTGTATCCCTGTAACCTGAAGAACCTGAAGTGGAAACAGTATTCGATACAGAGACAGGTCTAGTATCGCTGTAACCCGTAGAACCTGTGGTAACAACAGTATTTGAACCTGAAACAGGTCTAGTATCACTATAACCTGTAGAACCTGAGGAAATAACAGTATTTGAACCCGAAACAGGTCTAGTATCACTATAACCTGTAGAACCTGAGGAAATAACAGTATTTGAACCCGAAACAGGTCTAGTATCGCTATAACCTGTAGAGCCTGAGGTAACAACAGTATTTGAACCCGAAACAGGTCTAGAATCGCTGTAACCTGCAGAACCTGAGGTAACAACCGTATTCGAAACAGAGGTAGGTCTTGTATCGCTGTAACCTGAAGAATCAGAGGTGACGACAGTATTCGAAACAGAAGCAGGTCTTGTATCGGTGTAGCCGGTTGAACCTGAATTAACAATAGTTTGAGTTCCAGTTACCGCATTGTTTTGATAGCCCGTTGATACGGTATTTAGAGTTTCGGATGAGGTACTTTGTGAGCCGGTAACTTGAGTATTTTGTACGCCATAGTTGTATCCGCTTTCACCAGAAGTGAAGGTGCCAGTAGAGGAGCCGCTATCTTGCAATCCGACGCTTAACGTGTCGCCGTCTCCACCCGCAGGTACAGGATACGCGTAGTACATTTGCATCTGTATCCTGTCAACAGTGGGTGCTTGAGTCGAGGCAATAGAAGTTGCCGCAGGAAGATCAAAAGAAACTGTTGGCCTGTCGTACACATACCCGGCTTGACGTGCTATGCGCGAGTTTCCCGGAGTAATTCTATCGTGGTACACTGATATAACATGATACGAATTTGTGCCAAAGTTCAAAAGAATTATGCTTAAATATATCGAAATGTGTTTAATTTGTATATTCATGTTTTCCACCACTTTAACAATGAAATGTGACTAACAGTTACAATTCCGGATATTAAAAGACGATTCTTGGTTATCCGAGCTGTTTATAAATTACTTTAAGGCACTTACATCAGGGGCATGATGAAATGAAGACTTCCACTGTTAACACTTTAATTACTAGCCCATTTGAAAATAAAGGTTTCGTTTATACATTTATTTCGACAAAAGAAATGAAATAGGATAGAAATTACAGCAAAATCTGGATTTAATGAACCGACTTATTGTTGGTTTTCTATTCTGAATTGTTAATTTGTCTGATGCAAAAAAAAACCACCATAATCGTAAGAAATGTTGAGCATTATAGAAGTACCTATCAAATATCTTGCATAGTACTTGCTTATCCTTTTTCTTCGTGTGGATGTGGTAGAAAGCAAGTAAGAGATAAAATCCAGGAAATGGGTAGCAGCGTCTTTCTTTGATGCGGTGATTATAGTATATAGATTAAAGACTTTGGGCTCAACCAGAACGTTCTCATGAACCGAGAGAATTCGAATGCATTCAAAGGCTATTATAATTTTTTTAAATGTGGCCCGGAGTGTACCTAAACCACATTTTTCTAATTTTGATCCTTTCCAAAGTTCGTTAATAACATACAATACAAAAAAAGAAAATATTTTGCCAACATAAGAGAAAAATGTTTTTAAAGTTTTTTTGTTAACCTTAATTCTTAATACTTTTTATGCGGGTTCTTAAGAACAACAGTCATTTTTCGTAAATTGTGTATTGTTTTCTCTATTGTTATTATTAATGAATATTTGTTATAAACATTTCATAAGCAGAACATTTACTTATCGTGTATCAAGATTACTGGCTAAATCATTTTTAGTTTGTAAAACAACTGTGTCTGTTAAGCCCAAGTAAGTATTGCAGGGTTTGTAAAGCACAACCAGTTATCATGCGGTTTTCTTGAAATTAGACACAAATGAAATTAAGTGTTTTCTTTTTATTAAAGTACAAACGCTTGTTTTGTTATTGTTTTACAGTACATGTCAAGGCTATAATATGGTATCTTAAATAATCGTTTCAATTTTGCAATGGTATCATGTAAGTTAATATTTCTTATCAGCAAACAAACACACTAAGTACCTACTGATAATCTCACTTCAAAATTATTCTTTTTCGAACACTTGTACATACCTACATGATTTTTTTTTGAGAACGTTTAAGTGACTATTTAATAAGCTTATGCTAGTGTGCTGAGTATCTATCAACATGTGACGAATTTTATTCCCATGCAAATAAAATACAATAAGTGAAAGGAGTAGATTGGTTGAAGGCTTTACGTGCGTCGTACGTCGGTCTAGCCACTTCGCAGTGTTCGGTCCCACTCCGTGCATAGTAAACGCAAATACATTGGTACGTTACTTTATTTTATAACTAATCTATTGTAACAATGAGCTAGTTATGTTAATCGGATATAAATTATTCATGTCGATACCCTGAACTTGGATAACTTCCGTGCGCTGCGTTTTTCCTCTAAAGTTGTGAATGAAATATACCTACCTACCTATTGTTATTGTCCGGTAGTAGTTAACTGCTCAACAAAACATGTCTGTATACGTTACGACGATTGGGACCGTAGATTTCTAATTAAAGTAGGGATCAAGGACCCGTGCTAATGTGTACTTAGTTATAAATGTTAATGGATGCTTAGAAATGTTTTAAATCTTGTGTTGTTTGTTGTTGTCAATTTATTGTAAAATGTCCACTCCCTCGTCCATTAGGCGACAAGAGAAAAAGAATCAAATAGACCTTTCTTGTTTTTTGTTTTTTTTTTCTCAGTGAAATAGTAGCTACGTCCATGATCCTACCTGAAAACACATTCAAAAAGTCACAGACGCATAAGCTCGTCGGTACCTCTGAGGATGCAGATTGCGTCTAGATGGTTCTCCCGTACCACACCGCTCAAAGGATATTACTGAAACGCCTCATAATACTGTAATTAAGCTGAAATAGGCTTGAGATAACTACTTCAGGTTACAAGGAGTTACAGCAAAAGACGATCTGCCTCGAGGAGTCGTCATAATTCCAGTTTAACACGCGAGTGGGTTCCGGGTTCAATTTCCGGCCGGACAAATATCTGAATGATGAATTTAAATTACTGTTTTGGGTTTGGATATTTTTGTATTTGACTGTGTGAGTGTCAGACCCTCAACCAAGGAGAAAAGTTTGGTATCGAGCTATGAGTGCTTATGCGGTGTTTTTAAGTAGGGTACTACAATTTATTTACTTTTTTTTAAATGAATATTTTTCTGTATGTGTTTTTTAGAATTGTAGACTACGCCAGCGTTGCCAGATTTTTTTTTACTAAGTCGGGATTTGGGAACTTTTTTGGGACTTTATAGTCAAAAGCGGGAAGCAATTCTCATACTACAAAGGGCCCTGCGCTTCTCCTTGGTGTAGGAGGGCCGGAGGATTTGGCAACCTCTTTTTTTAATCGACAAACTGCAGATCGACTTATATTTGTATAAGTTTGGCGACTTTTTTTTGGGTTGAAAGGCTTAATTTATATTTGCAATTGGCGACCTTTTTGGCAAAAGTCCGGTCCTTCTTAAAAAGCGAGACCAAGCCTGTCCCGCGCGGGACATTTATTTTTGATGAAAAAATCGGTACGTCCCGCCAAAATCCGAACGTCTGCCAACCCTGACTACGCATTTGATGATCTCTAGCAAAGTTGTGCATTAGCCCATGAAGGTTACTGTTTTTGTTTTGTATTTTTTAACTTTTTTAACATTTTTTTAAAGATCATGGTGTTGAAACTATACGCGGTGTCTGATGGCCCCCCATCGCTGTCGGTGCGGCAAGCGCTGGCACAGCTGGAAGTACCGTTCCAGCTCATTCCTGTTGACTACGGAAAAGGGGAGCACATGACGTCAGAATATGCTTTGGTATTTATTTATTTTTAAAACAAACTAGATACTTTTTTCAGTTTTATATGTTTAATAGCTTTAAAAACCGTAAGAAGCCTAAAGAAGCGATTTTTGGAAATTAATTTATCTTGTATTTATTTTATTTTCATTCAAATAAACATATACTTAGAAAATTTAATAATTGTAACAGAATCATAATTAAAGAAGAAGAATAATAATGAGAAAACATTTTAGGATTTTTAGGTTGCAGTAAGACTTGAGAACACCGTAGTGCTTTGGCAAATTCAGATTTTAAAAAGCCTATTAATTAGTAGAATCACCAATTGCCTTATGATCTAATTCCTACTGTTATTGAAAGTAAAGTTATAGAAGCTTGAGATAAGTATTGATATCTACACCATGTTAAGAGAGAAAGCTGGTCAGAGAATATTTGATATCATGTCCATTTAGGAATGTTGATACACTAGTTCATACTTTCACTTTTATTTGTTTCAGATGAACCCACAGAAGGAGATCCCGGTTTTGGACGATGACGGCTTCTTTTTAGGAGAGAGCAATGCAATTTTGCAATACATTTGTGATAAATATAAGCCGGATTCGAATCTCTATCCACGGGATCCTAAAACCAGGTACTTCAATAAATACGTCCTATTTAAAAATAAGATTATAACTCTATAATGTAAAATATACTTACTGAATATAATAATATGTAATATCTTAAAATATATATAAGACAATTATTCTATTTTATGGAATTTACGACAAATTAAACCATGCGTTGCTCTGTAAAACAAAGAAACGACATTTAAAGTTATATTGTCGTTCTTATTCCACTAATTAGTTTAAAGACATTAACAACTCTTTTACGAAATAAAATTCCTGACGTCTCAACAGTTGGCGCTACCTATCGACGCCACATGACAGTAACACTTGACATTAAAAAGCGCGCTTAAATTCAAATTAATATGAAGGAAATCCTGTATGAGTCCATTATTTCTTTTACATCTCCCCCCCTTAAACTGAAAATTTCGCTGAAAATTTTCACTTTTCCAATATCCCTTTATTTATTCTGGTATGGGGACAGGAGTCAGTTTAGTGATATGAAACAGGTTTGATTCCATCTTCTTATGGCCTGTATTAATCTTGTATATTGATTGCGATACTTTTTCTTCAATTTTAAATGGACCAATCCTTAACTCATCTAATTTTCTTCTATTTAGTTTGTGCCCATTTTCAACATATACCATATCGCCTATTTTGAAATTATATTTTATTCTGTTCTTATTTACTATTGTTTTATTGTACTCCTGTGATTTTATTGATCTCTCTATTGCAGTTTTTCTATCTCTCATCCAGTCACTTGTTTGTTTTTCCAGTTTTAGTTCATTAGGTATTAGTGAGATATCGGTGCCATCCATTAGGTATCTTGGTGCAAAACCTGTTACTGAATGTTCTGTATTGTTATATTTGTCTACACAATTATGAGCGATACTCGTCCATGCTGTAGTATTTGGTTTTTCATTTAGCTTGCACCTTATTTTATTTATTACCGTTTGGTTAAGCCTTTCGTTGAGTCCATTGGAAAAAGGTGAATTTACTGCAGTGAAAATTAGTGTGATAGATTTTTTTTGTAAAAATGTTTTAAATTCTTCTGAGTTTATCCCAGGGTACTGATCAGTGAGTACCATACCAATTTCATCACAATTTGGTACTTTATTTAAGAGTTTTATGAAGTCTTTAGCACTCTGTGTCTTTGAATTTACTATATAAGCATATCGAGTAAAATGATCGACTAAGAGGTGTAGATATTTCTTAGTTGTTCTAGAACCTCCGAGTCCCCCAATTGTGTCTATTGAGACAATTTCCAATGGTTTTGTGGCAGGTCCTAGGTGCGACATTAAACCATATTTTGTTTGTCCTCTTGTCTTATTCTTTATACATATATCGCATTGTTTACATATTTTTGTGATGTTTTTAGTTAAATTCTTTGCTGTGTATAGTTTTCCTATTTTCTTTTGCGTTTGTTTTATGCCTATGTGACACATATTTTCATGAATTAATTTTACAAATTTTTTACTGAATTCTTCTGATAGTACTATTTTTTCTTGTTTCTTTATCTTTTTAAAATATATATTGTCTTTATAGATCAATTTGTTTTTGTATTTTTTTATATCTTCATTATTTTTTTGATCTGTCAATATGTCACTCAATGTTATTAAGTTAATTATCTTTAACTGTTCATGTACCTCTTTATTTGGTTCTATTACCGGGTTTCTGCTTAAACAATCAGCTTCTACGTTATCCTTTCCTGGTGTATATTTTATAATGAAGTCGTATTGCGATAAATAGTAAGACAGTTCTCCTAACTCTTCATCGGTTCTAGATTTAATATTTAAGTTTGCCAAAGGTTTGTGGTCAGAGAATACTGTGAAACGTTTGCCTATCAACCAGTATTGCCAGTATTTTATTGCTTCTTTAATAGCCAAGCATTCCAAGTATATTGCCTTCTTTTTCTTCTGGGCTTCATTCAATTTTTTTGAGAAATATGCCACAGGGTTTTCTTTTCCGTCAGGTCGAATTTGTTTAAGCACAGCTCCAATTCCTGCAATTGATGCATCTGTGTATATATTTATTGGCAGGTCTTGGTCAAAAATTTCTAAGATGGGTTGTGAGCACAACAGCTGTTTTATCTTCTCAAAAGCATTTTGACAGTCATTTGACCAAATAAACCGTTGGTTTTTTCTCAGTAGATTATGTAGTGGCTCTAAAATACTTGAACTGTTAGGTATAAACTCACGGTAGAAGTTGATTTTTCCTAGGAGCTGTCGAATATTTTTCTGATTTCT
Source organism: Spicauda simplicius (assembly GCA_949699795.1). Lineage (NCBI taxonomy): Eukaryota > Metazoa > Arthropoda > Insecta > Lepidoptera > Hesperiidae > Spicauda > Spicauda simplicius. The sequence goes on from OX453067.1 coordinate 17,392,355, forward strand.
TGGCGTTGGAAACTCTTTTATTGAAATTAAGTTGTCTCTCAATGGTCTTACGGTGTTATTTTCTATTACATGTCCGAGATATTTTACAGAATTGGTTGCAAATCGACACTTCGTAAACTTTAGTCGGAAACCTTCTTTTTGAATTGCCTCTAAAAGTTGTGATAAATGACTTATGTGATCTGCATATGATTTCGAATATATTAAAATGTCATCTATGAAATTTACAGCGAAGTCTTTTAATTTGTACTTCTTTAGTATGTTGCTTAAAATCCTTTGGAATATTGCCGGTGAGGTTTTTAAACCGAAAGGCAAGCATGTCCACTGGTAATGGCCTTCCTGGGTGACAAAAGCAGTTTTCTTTCTATCTTCTACTCGCAGTGGAATAGACCAGAACGCAGAGTTAATATCTAATGTAGAAAAGTACTTACAGTTTCTTGTTTTGGTTACTAAGTCCTCAATCAAAGGGAATGGTTGAGCTTGAGGTACCACTATTTTGTTTAAATCCCTGAAATCAACACATAATCTTGTTTTTTTATTGTCTTCTTTTTTGAAAGCCAAGGTTACTGGTGCTGCAAATGGGCTGTAAGATTGTTCTATAAGGTCTCTTTCTAGCAATTTACTCACTTGTTCTTCTATCTCCAGTTTATCTTCTAACGAGCATCTGTAGGGTCTTTTATTACAGTATGTATCCACAAGTAGATCGATGTGTGCTTCGTAGTCTTTTACATATCCGATGTCATATTTATCTTTTGCAAAGCTTGATTTGTATTTATTTATGAGTTTATTTATATCAGATTTTTGTTCATTATTCAGATGACTCAGATCTATGTTAAATTCTTCATCTTTTACATGTTCGTTAAAATTTACAATATTTAAATCTTCTTTGTTAGTTCTTCTTTTTATATAATTTTCAAAATGTTGTCCTCCTTCTGTTTTCTTTTCTTGAGGCCTCTGTGTTATTTCCAAATTTTCATCTTGTATTAATTTAAACTCTTTTATTATATCAAGTCCAATTAGGAAATCATATTTAAAGTTTTTTCCTTCTACAACGTAAACACCAATTTCCTTCTCTATATTAAAGATCTTGATTTTTATTGTTGTAAATCCTTTTGTATTTTTGACACCATTAATTGTTATTAGGTTTGCATTTTTGTATACATTATGGCCTTGTTTTTTTAATCTTAATAACTTAGAATTGATTAAGGACACGTTGGAACCAGAATCATATATACCTAATATATCTAATTTGTCCTCCAATGTTACTTTTACTTCAATTAATGGTGTGATTACTCGTTTTTTGGCTCATTGTCACTTAATTCCACATCTAGCACCGTATTGTTCACATTACTTCTATAGTTCCCCTTGTAGTTATAATCTTTATATTCATCAGATGGTTTATTGAACCAACATTTTTCTTCTGCGTGAAAACGGTTCCCTTTATTTAATTTTTCGCATATTCTGCAGGGATTTATTTTCTCCTTTTGCAACCTACTATCAAATGGATTTCTTTTAAATTTGCTATTATAATTTTTTCCTGTTTGTTCATGTTTGCCAATTTCCTTAAAAAGATTTGCAGTTGAAGTTATAACTTCCTTATCTATTTTGTACATTATATACTCAGGTAGACCCAGAACGGTGAGGTTAATCAATGTTTGTGTGTCAATTTTGCTATTTATTTCTAATAGTAATCTTTCTTTTTTTGTGGCATATTCAAGTAATGACCCTCCTTGGTATTTATATGTAAAAGCATATTTAATTTGTGACCAACTTTTACTTCCATATGTTTCACAAAAATTTGTTTTCCATAATTCCCATCCTGCATTGATAGTATATTTTATCAACATACTTGTGTACCAATCTAAGCACTGTTTTTCAAGCAAATGCTTTAAAATCTCAATTTTCTCTGCATCTTTTAATATCTCAAAACGGGTACATTCCTTCTCAAATTCATCCATCCATTGATTAACACTTGATGTTTTTCCTGAAAACTTCTCAATTAAGAATCTTTCTGCTATTTTTCCTATCTTTTTATTTTCACCACTCACACTGACATTATTTCCAGGATGCTCCGTTTCAGGTGTACTTTCATCTAGGTATTGATTATCAAATTGTATATTTTCACCTTCATCCAAGTAACATTTTTTTAAGTTTTCGGTTAAGGGGATCCATATTTTCCGTGCTTGATGCCTTTTCTTCAGAGAGTTCTTGATTTTGGTGAAATAATCTGTAGCAGTTATGGCTATGTGTTTACTTACAGGCTTCAAATCATCCGGTATATCAAATAATCGTCCATCTGGAGTTTCGATTGAGGTTATGCAAATTATATTAGTTTTCCCATCAGATCCTCCTAATACTGTGAAGGTGAATCGTAATTTTTCACTAAAAATGTCGTTTTATAAGACAATTATTCTATTTTATGGAATTTACGACAAATTAAACCATGCGTTGCTCTGTAAAACAAAGAAACGACATTTAAAGTTATATTGTCGTTCTTATTCCACTAATTAGTTTAAAGACATTAACAACTCTTTTACGAAATAAAATTCCTGACGTCTCAACAGTTGGCGCTACCTATCGACGCCACATGACAGTAACACTTGACATTAAAAAGCGCGCTTAAATTCAAATTAATATGAAGGAAATCCTGTATGAGTCCATTATTTCTTTTACATATATTCCATCATATCACTGAAATGTTGGAATTAAAAGAATTTAATTTTTTTGTACGTAGAATACATAGAAATGTATTCTACGTACAAAAAATAAAGGGTTATATAACAATAGATAAAAATGTAAAGCGCTAAAGTCATGAAGCAATCGGAATTACCTATTGAAAAAAATCCCTATTTAATTAAATTAACTTATTGTTTACGAGAATAATTACCTATCGCAAAAAACCTTATTTAATTAAATTAACTTATTGTTTACGAGAATAAAAGTTTTTTGATAGTTTCTGGTTTTCTGGTTAGGTAGCTTTTAAGAGAACATTTGTGGGAAAATGTTCGATAAAAATTTAAAACAAGAAATCTTAAGCTGTAATAGGTACATGCCGTTCATGGAGTTGGTAGTCAAGACCATGACCCGTGACTTCCCGAGGCTTTCTGAGACACAGAAATAATTTAGAATATAATTAAAAACTTATATATAAAAAACTACAGATCTGCGCGACTTCGGTCGCATAGACCAGGCAGGCAGACTTAGCTAAATATTAAGTTTCAGTGAGCTTGAATCAAAATAAGCGAACTTTCGTACAAACTTACAACCCTGATTTTACCACCTTAGGGGTTGATTATCCAAAAGTAGTAAAACAAATGTTTCATTTTGTAAAACCACTAAGCCAAATGCCAAATTTCAGTTTGCGTGCATCAATGCTTCAAGCAAAATGGTGAAATACGATTTCAATTATATTAAACCAGAGAGCAAATACTAAGTTTCATTGTAGGTCATTCAGGTAGCATTATTATAATTGGCGGACTTTATACAAATGTTCCTTCCCACTTTTAACCCCTTAGGAGTAGAATTTCGAAAAATCCCGTACAGTGCTCACTGACATCACTTACACAGTGATAACCTTAGTACCAAAATTTCAAATTTATATTTTCTAGGAACAGTAATTTCGGCTGTGCATTGATATGTCAATAGTTAAATATTTTCTACTGAACTTGACCATTTTCTGCAAGTACAAGTAAAAATATACGTCAGCATGAAAAGTATCCATCTTTCAAGTTGATCCAAACCATACCTACCTACAAAGTCCCTAAAAATATTAATGAAATATATTTTTATTTGAATTCGATTATATTTTATATACACAACGCTATAGTAGCATAGATGTACTGTAAGCTGTGAAATCGTCGAAATAGTATATATACTGCGCAATTAAGTTAAGTTATTGACTTAAGTTTCTTGACTATTATATTAAAACTTATTACATAAATTTAATTAACGTAAATACTTTTAACTTATTCAGTAAATTACTTACATTATTTAACTAGGTATATATATAGGTACCTAATCGAGTTGCAGCTATTAGCAACGCTACTGACTAACGAAAATTGTCTGTAATTAAGTAAATAATACCGATTACCGAGTAAATAGTTTCATTAATCATTAGGTAAAGAAAAACACTAATATTTTGCTAGTCAAAAGAAAAGTATGATTGTAACTGGAATCCTACTTAGAAACTTCTATTAAGCGTGTTAATATCAGTTACGCAATAATATAAATAAAGGTAACTTGGACTGGTTACTATTTCGAGTTAAATTAAAACTGTATAAACTCATACTGTAATAACAACGCTATACGTTTTTCCTCATAGCCGCTTATTAATGCAGAGATTACTTATAAGATTATAATAGGATAAATATACACTACCTTAGTTAAAATCCTTTATAAATACATCTTAAAGACAAGTTTTATGTGAATAAAAAAAACAGTAATTTTATAAACATTTATGGATGTATATCTGATAGAATACAATAATAGATAGCAAAATCTTTGTCTTGTTACAGGGCCATCGTCAATCATCGATTATGTTTCAATCTATCAACATACTATGCAAATATTTCTGCTTATACCGTAAGTAATCAATTTGTAGTACAATACAATTATTAACAATAACTATACAAATTCAAACGATTAAGTAAACAAAATCCAGTTGCGAAGAGTGTGTTTGATGATTCAAAGGAAAATTTATGTTTTTCCGCAAACATTGACTGCATCTAATTGCTTATTAGTGCTTTTAACAACGTTAGTGTATTCCATTTTAGCTATTGAGGGCATGTACTACATTCCTGCTTACATATCCCTTTACAATTTTTGATGACCTGATACAGTAAATCGAAGTTTACCGCAATCTTTGAAACTTGCTCTTATTGTAATAAAATTCGTAACTTTTGCTTAATGCTACATAATATCAACATTGGTGTGTCTTCTTATCCAGAGACGCATCGCTTCAGATATCCCAAACACGCATACGTACAGCAGTCAGAATGATATGTGCACTGGAAAAGATAATACATAATATAAATACGATAAGAATATGTTATAGGCAGATAATAATACTGGCCCTCAAGACCCTAATGAGTAAGATAGACAACCAAGTAGGACAAATAGGAGATATATGCTGAAAGTTTTGAGTTGTTTAAGAATAGCTGAGCGTGAATAATTAATGAATTATAGAGAGAGGAGTAGGAAAGTAACAAACGCATCGCATTTAGAAGTTAGTAAAACTGCTACATAGACGAAACAAGTACTTAATAGGACTCGCTTTAGAAATTTGGTTTCTCTATGTACTTGTCATAAAGATGGGTCAGAAAACTATATATTGATAAGCACAGAGAAGCGAGAAATATGATAAGACAAATATACGCGCAAGTGACAGTACCTATAGATATAGTTAACTAATGAAAGTGTATAAGGATTGCAAAAATAATCCTAGTATTATCTAGAAATTACATTTTCCTTTCAACAATAGTAAAGAGGAATTAACTAATAGGTACAGCTACATTAAAAGATAGGCTTAAGTTATGCTTGTAGAACACCATATGACATACAAAACATAACACATGAAAAATGATTTGTAGATGGCACCAATATTTTATGACTACGAACGCACAGACTTGGGATTGAAGAAGGTGCATATGGCGCTAGATGTGTTTGAAACCTATCTGCAAAGGTTGGGCACACGTTATGCTGCCGCTGACCATCTCACGATAGCTGATTTCCAGCTTTTCAACTCCACTATGACATTGGAAGCCATCGATTTTGACTTCTCTAAATATACGAGGGTAAGTATTTTTAAATAATGTGAAAGCAGCAAACGAGTTTATAGTGCTCCTAATGGTAAGTGCCAACTATGGACTTCCTATAGTCCTGCTCCCGAGAACTAAGTCGGAACAACTCTGTTAAATACCTCTTTCTTACCCCGAACTTCACACCAGAACACCGCAGCACTTAAAACTGCTATTATTTAGCAAAAATTGATGTCGGGCCACAAATTGTTCAAACAATTTCAATTTTAAAATTTATACTAACTGGTATACCAAACATCCTTATATGTTCACTTGTAACTACTAAGGCACAGTCTTGATAAGTCCTATTTTTAATAAAAGAAGAAGGATCCATTTGAATTTCCATTCAAGTCGATCATTACTTTGTTTTACTTAGAATGGAGCACTTTATTTAATCGAGACTGTCTCACAACACACTTTATATCAAGTTCTGTCACTGACACTATAGGTATTTGCGCTCTCATAGTAGAAATAGGCGATAGTGCGAATGATGATGCAGTATCATCATCAGGACGAAGTTCGACGAATTCAAACAATTTATACATAATCTTATAAAAATCTTATGTTTTTTATACAGATTCATAAATGGTACAACGACTTGAAGCAGAACTACCCGAGATTGTGGAAGATTTCAGAGGACGCGATGAAAGAAATTCAGCATTTCATAGCCAATCCACCTGATTTAACCCACCTTAACCATCCCATACACCCGGCTCGTAAAATAAATAAATAAAGTATTATAAACTTATTAACTAGTTTTTCGAGGAGTTTTTCTACCCGGAGTTTGACACACATCTCTTCATATATCCAAGACATAGATCTGAACAGCAGTCACTGTTATTCATGCACTGTGAACAAAATATGCCGACAGTCAGTACCAAGTCAGTACACCCGACTCTAAACAAAGAGGTTATAAATACTTTCGTATCAGCGTCGGTATTATGATATACTACGGCATTTACATAAATATGAACCATTTGGTATTGTCTTCGATTAAGCGATGTTAAACGATTTAATATTACGTGATTAAATATTACGTTGATAAATATTACTCATAAAAAAATAAAAAATCTTTACACTGCTTTTTATACAATTTTGCTGTTATTAACATTAAAGTCAGTTTGATCAGATATTAAAGCTTTTATCCGGAGTTTGAAACACAATATACAACTTAAAAGACACTGATACCCAGCAAAAAAACAATGTCCAAGAATACTTACAAACTCGCCGATATTAGCGCATTTCTTGGTGGTAATCTCCGGGACCGTCAATTCTTCAGGATTCAACTCATTTGTTTCAATAACATCATCTGGCAACGGCACATCTTTGGTAAAAACGGGATCTTCATTTCTGCCTTGAATTAAATTACTGTTTGCGAATTCGCAAATAAACAAACAGAGGACGGCAATCGCGCACACACGAGTCATTGTGGTTTAGTGCAATGAGTAACACTGAATTGAACCCCGCTATAGCAGCTTGATATAGGGAAAAGTGTCGACATTCGGATTTATAAACCTATACACCCGCATACACTTGTTACCTATCGACATTGGCGATAACATTAACTAGAAAACAATAACAAAAGAGGGTATATAATTAAATAAAACAAAATATAAAACCTGTATTTTAAATTAAAAATCTATGTGAATATGCGATAGAAACCAAAAGGTCAGTAATAAAAAAATAAGTCGTAGGTTTTTCATAACATAGTAACAACCAATATTTATGCCTCCCACATACCTCTATTAAAGTGATTATTGTCGTACATGGGCAACTGCGTATAAGGCACAAAATAAAATAAAAACTTAACTTAAAACTTGTTAAGGTGCCGGCCATTAAAATCAGTTCTACCATTCCAAAGGGTACCTTGAATAAACGAACAAGGTCAGTTTGTTGAATTTTAATACTTACTATTAGTAACGTCAAAATCTGCATTATTTTTTTTTAAATCTATCATTGTAAACGTTTATTGATTTCGGATAACTGTAATTTCTTAGTCATTATTTATTCTGATGTCTAAATCGGCTATCTTAGACTTAAAGTATTCCTTTGTACCATTTCTGATGTTCGGGATCGGTGGCTGTTCTCCGACATGAGTCAGTTGTGCTGTTCTGTTCTCCGACATATGAATGCTAAGTGTGCAGAACAAATATTTTGGTTTTCAACTATGTTATTTCCTGTTATGCAAATGATTAGAATGTGAAATACATAAACAACTGATTTACTATATGCTTTATGACTAAACATATTATTTTTATTCCGTCTATAACAGCTGTAATTGTATTAATTTTCCTAAACTAAATACTTAAGTTAATAATTATGATTCATAGTAACGGGATAATATATAATAAATCTGCTAAACGATTTCGTACATTTTCTTATTATCAAATTCAAGTACCTAATGAAATATGTGCTACCTAAAATTGCTTCAAAACAGAATATAGTAGTGTTTAACTGTTAAAAAACAGACTGCTGCTAACTACTGCAGCTACTGTTGAAAAGGCCCAAGTAGCAAGTCAAAATAGAAAAAAAAATTGCCAAAATGTTTCAGTTACACGTTTAAAAAAGGGAAAGAAATGCTACCTAAATTGAATATACAGAAAATAATTATGTTTAACTTGGAAGGGACTGAGATAGAAAAATTAAAATATTGGCAGATGTGCATTTTTTTCCTGAATCCATTTGTATACATAACTTAGGTTTTAGAAAAGTATCAAATGTGCCTATATATACATCAGGATTAGAAAAATGGGGACGTTTTCAATTAGGTGGTGATTTAAAATCAACCTGTATATGCGATAAGGTATTGCATTAGTGATTGCCCTTGTCCACATTCTCAATTTTCTACTTATCATATCTAGCACAAATAAAAAATGTCGACACATTAGGATAGTATGGATAGGTATTTATCGATCGTGAAAATGCAAAACAAATATTTGCCGGCAGACTTTTATATGAGGCGACCATCATAGCCCTCGGGAGTAGCAACGCATCTGTGATTGACTTCAGATAGAACCCATGTTCTGTATGAAGTTGTTCACAGATGTCCATGGGCGGCAGTGATCACTTACCATCAGGTGGACTGCTTGCTCGTTTGCTACTTCAGTCACATAAAAAAAATGTTTTCACTGAAGTGTTGTTAATAGATGTATGGCGCCCCTCCCCCTCTGGGCAGGGGCGCCTAGTTACCAACTTAACCCACTTGACTCCGTGCAGAAACGTGCGATCCGAATCGTCAACGACCCAAGGATCACCGATCGGTTAGAACCCTTAAGCTTGCGGAGGGACATAGGCTCCCTCTGCGTGTTTTACCGGCTCTACAATGGTGAGTGTTACGAGGAACTTTTTGACCTAGTGCCTTCGTCACCTTTTCTTCATCGCACCACTCGCCGAAGGATGAAGTTCCATCTACACCAACTGGACTCGTGGCGGTACTCCACGGTTTGGTTTGCACGCTCGTTTTTGCCACGGACGTGCAAGTTGTGGAATGAGTTTCCTCCTAAGGCATTCCCGGAGCGCTATGACATGGGGTTATTCAAGAAAGGTGCGAAAAGAGCTCTCCTTCACAGCCGGCGATGCATTGGCGACTCCTCTGATGTTGCGAATGTCCATAGGCGACGGTGACTACTTTCCATCAGGTAGTCCGTCTGCCTTATCGTTTGTTTGTTGTTTTATTTGGTAAACTTTGAAAATAAGTTCCCTTTCCCTTCTACTTGCATGCAAGAACTTCGTCAAATCTTTCAGGAATATTTAGACCTACACCCCCAACAATTAAAGAATTAATTAAATAATTATTAATAAATAATAACGTTACTCTGTGCAAAAAGACGTAAAAATTAGGAAATTGTTTATTTTGTCAAATGTATACGAAATGAGGCCATCTTGAACGGGCTTTAAGGGGACATTCAGTCAAATCCATAGCTAGAAAAGTTAACATGTAAGAGGAATTAGTGTTGACTATAAAATAGGCGAAACGCATGGAATAAAACAATATTTACTCACATAATACATTTTATTTAGAAAATACATGATATACGATAAAATGATCATAATCCGAATAGAGTTTTTGGTCTTTTACTCGAAGGTCTCTTATTCAAACCTGGCACTCCATCGATCTCGAATACCGAGATCTCGTCCAATTTCGGCAGCTGGATGCGACGTGGATCCACCAGTTTCGGTAGATTCAATAACCCACCGAGAACATTCTTGCACACAGCACCCGTTACTCTGTCAGCATTGTTTCCCCAGAGTCCCATCTGGCAAAATCTGAAATTAAATTAAAAACATATGTTTCGAATGGTGCAATATGTACGGCGTTTGCAAGGTAGAACCAATACTGATGACTGGGCAGGTAACTTCATTTCTATCTGACGTGAAGCCGTTCGTGCGTCTTATTTGGGACAATGTGGGTGCCAACTGACCTAAATAAGAGGTCCAGAGAAACCATCATAGTCCACTGGAGTGAAACGGATCAGTGATTTTAACTTCAGGTATTTTAGGTTTACAGGGGGTAGAACCGGTGAAGTTCGACCGGGAATGTACCATCACCAACTTATTTCAAGCGTGAAGCAGTTCTTAAGTTTCGATGGAAGGACGCGGTGGCCGGCACACCTTTGTGCGGCGACCGTCTTAGTCCTCGAGAGTAGCAACGCATCTATGATTGACTATTTACCACCATGCATGGATAGCATGCACGTTTGCGATTGAATTTGAACAAAAGAAAAAAATATTTCTGGAGGAAACAGGCGTCAATGTAGTAGGTATATTAAATATCTTAAGCCTCTGGTCCCAATATTTCTAAAGGATACTTATGGCAATCACCAAGGCTGGATGGAACGCCCCTGTTATTACTGTTTCGATAAATAAGTTATTATACGTATTAAAAGCACAATAAAAAAAAAAATACACGAAAGAAGCCGTTTACCTGAAGTCCTTGTCTAATGAGATGTGATCACTGATCTTGATGTACTGGTCGCCGTCACTAGAAAAAGGCATCAGGTTCGGGAAAGGCAACAGCTTCGCGAAAGACGTCGCGTTCTTCGAACGACGAGTGTTGTGAGCAAACTTGGATATAAGTCCCACGAAGGAATCCCGTACATCAGCATCAACGGCCGATACTGGTTCATTTATGGGATTCCCTTCGTCATCTAACGGCTCGAATAGATATGCTAGCTCGTCACCATGCGACGGCCCCTTGACTTTCTGTTGCGCATCGGTATTGGTCGATGGGTCTGCAACATAAAGTAAATATTAGAAATATTACTAAACGCCTAATAAGCATCCATCCATCCACCCATCAGCTCTTTGATGTCCACTGCTGGACATAGGCCTCCCCTTAATGACGCCACTCCTACCGGAGTGGCCTAATAAGCGATGGACTAAAAAATTCTGGCCAATTACGCGTCAGACTCGCGCACGAAAGCTTACCATCACTACATAGCATATAACAAAGTCGCTTCCAAAAACTGCATTCAAATCTATACCGCTGTCTGTCCCTATGTATGCTTAGATCTTTAAAACTACGCTACAGATTTTAATGCTGTTTTTTTAATAGATAGAGTTACTCAAGAGGAAGGTTTTTATGTATAATACGTGTATAATATAGTGGAGCAGCACTGATAATTTTAGATTTTTTACTGTTAGGCGGAACTACATGGTATAAAACAAAGTTGCTTCCCGCTGTCTGTCCCTATGTATGCTTAGATCTTTAAAACTACGCTACAGATTTTAATGCAGTGTTTTTAATAGATAGAGTTACTTAAAAGGAAGGTTTTTATGTATAATACGTGTATAATATAGTGGAGGAGCACTGATAATTTTAGATTTTTGACTTATAGGCGGAACTACATGGTATAAAACAAAGTCGCTTCCCGCTGTCTGTCCCTATGTATGCTTAGATCTTTAAAACTATGCTACAGTTTTTAATGCACTTTTTTTAATAGATAGAATTACTCAAGAGGAAGGTTTTTGTGCATAATACTTGTATAATATAGTTGAGGAGCACTGATAATTTTAGATTTTTGACTTTTAGGCGGAACGAAGTTCGTCGGGTCGACTAGTAAAGTACAAAAAAGTCTAAGTATAGTTACGTGTGAGGCTTATCCCTGGAATGAAGTGATATCCTTTGCTAAGGTTCCCGACGTGTTCGAAGCTATATAGGAAGGCAGGTGCTGCATTATTCCACTCGCGCACGCTCTGGTACGCTGGGAAGTTGAACAGGGCGTCGCCTAAAATAGAAAAAAGAATATAATGTGGAATATAGCTATGTTAATTTATTCACAAATAAATTGATTTGATTTTAACTATTCTTATTAACTTCGGTCTATAATATCCGTTCGACATTCAAAACTAACAAAAATACCTTGATTTCTTGATGTTTGGGCTTCCTAAAAATTTATTACTACTATGTACAAGTTACGTTGCCGTGAAGTAAAATATCAATAAGAAACTCATGTGCCTAAGATCTTAGCCCACGTCTTAAACAAAGTACTTCCTTCTTCTCATTCTAAAGGATACCGGACCCAGAAATGGTTGACGTTTATTTTTATAATGGCACATTATTAAAGTGTTTAGTTAGCGACATTATTATGTTCATATAATTTTTGGCATCATACATAAAAGCAGTATCGCTTAAAAATGCATAAGTTTTTAATGCATATTAAAAAATATTTACGATTAAAACTGCAACTTGTCTCGTTACGTATTATTATTTAAAACATTTCTGAGAACTATCTTTACGAACAGGTAGGCAATTCTCAAAGTCAGGGTAAAAAACAACCCCATTAAAATGGGGTCCGGACCCTTTGGTTTATTCAATTGTATAGCACGAAAAGAGGGTGCAGGGTATGGCAGCTGCTTCAAAGTATTCACTATTATTATTAAGGAACTAATAATGTTCATTTTATACCAAATAGAAAAATATTGAACTAGTAACACAGATCAAACTGTAGCTTTTAAACTCCCTAACTTTATGACACACTTCTGTGAATGTCGCGATTTTAATATTTTAGACTGTCTTTAAGTAATAATGGGATACATATTTTTTTGACTAAGTAAGTACATCTTATATCAATGGGCGAATATGCGCACAGAGCAACAAATACTTTATGAGTGAATTTAAGGTTCTTTCTTTTAGAGATTTTACGATGTAGATTATTCCAGATGTTTCCAGAATATATTTCCAGATGTTTCCATCTGGAAGGAGCCCGATGGGCAACGCGCTCGGAGAATTCCGGTTGATGTCGTTTCGAGGTCCCGGAGTCCTCCTTTTTTAGCACCGAGAACGACCACCGAGGGGGTTTTAGTGCGGTAAAAATCCCACATAACCCTGCGTCGCTCCCACGGGTACCTTTAAAGGTTTCCTCCTCGAGAACAAAAAAAAAAGTAAAGGATAGGAAGTATGGTAAAATGGTAATACACAGAATGGAACAAACAGACAGAAGTATGTCCATAAACGCGTAGTTATCCTTTGAATTGTGAGAAAGACAAAAGGTTTTTTTGTTTAAAGGTTGATGTAGCAAACGACCTTGCCCCACAGTCCATCTTATGGGAAGTTACTGCCATACATCTTCATCTGTAAGCAATTTCATAATTATAGAAAAGTGAGTAGGCAACCACACTTTTCTATTTAAACGCAAGAATTACGTCACTCTATAAATGGGTGTAGCGGAGTTTTTTTTATTTATGACTGAAGTAGCAAACGAGCATGCAGTCCACCTGATGGTAAGTGGTCACTGCCGCACATGGACAACTGTAATCAACTTCAAGTAGAACATGGATTCAATCTAAAGTCAATCTCAGATGCATTGCTACCTCCGAGGACTATGATGATCGCCTCATGTGAAAGTGTGCCGGCAACAACACCCTCCCATCCAAATGCAAGAAATACTTACTTAACGCTAAAAATACTTGTCCTACCAATTTGGAAAACAGCATACATCTAAACATGCCATAACACATTTTACCCTTCTACGTCAGATGTTTCTTACCTGTAGCTTCAGCAATCTGCGTCAACCCATCGACAGCTTTCAACGAGCTGTCAAACAGTGCTTGATAGTAGTCAGGGAGCGGGAGTATACTACGATTCCCCCCCTCTCCTCGCAGAGGGTTCAGGGTTCCAACGTCATCCACCACGCCGCGAAGGCCTCCAATCAGGTCCTTCTTTATGAAATCCTTAACAGCTGTCAGCTGGTTTGTCAGGAATTTCGAGTACTTGCCTGCAATTTTTTATTTCGCAAATTAGGTACTTAGTGACTTAAGTACATGAGTACAGACACGACCTTCTTTAATCAGTAAATTACTTACTGACTTTTAGAGTACGTATATAGACAAATACGATGACGTGGTCAATTTCCCTTATTTCACAATACGCATTAAATAACTTAGGTTAGGGATTAAAGAAAGCAATAGAGATGGGTTTCGTTATAGTTTTTTTTCTATTACATACCTACCAGAATATATATCACTAAAATAATAAGACGTGATCGAGACAACAAAGGCATCTATTTATATATCTAGACGCCTTTTATAGTGTGAGCTTGGACGATCGGTCACTGAATATCCTTATAGCTATATCCTAATTAATTAAGGATCAATTAGGATGTCACCACTAGGACAGAGTGTGAGTACAAAATTGGCAACACAAGTCAGGTTAACCGTTAAGTACGCTCTTAGCGCTCCACTCTGCGTAGTTATAGCTAAGTTTTTTGCTAAGGGCGAGTCCAACATTTGGCTTTGACTTTCCATACCCTCAGGTTTAAAATAAATACACTCCTCTAATTACCAATAAAAATCCACTCGCATAAAGGACTCCATCCTATTCTAGTCGGGGCCCATAATCTCCCTCCTTCATCATATAAACGCTCAACAAGCCAGAAGATATCGGCTAGAACACATCTTAACTCTTAATCTAATAATTTACACAAGAAAACCATTACCAAAAACAGCTCGAGATGTCTCCGCAGAAGTGACTCCAGTGAGGAGAGGACAGGGAGGATCCTTGTTCTTCAAAGAGTCAGATGGCTGGCTGGATATCAGCGGTGGCAGGGCGCGGCCGTCATCTTCTCCTTCCACCCGAGCACCAGCGCCTTTTAAATAGTATTAAAAAATTAACAAAATAATCTATATTTTTTACAAATTTATGTTATACATGTAGGTATATTAATGAATTCAGAAAAAATCCGCATTTAAACCTCTGTACAGTTATTCTTTGGTGTATAAACCATACATGCAATGCTTTATAAAACCTCTGAATTTATTTCGTCTGCCAGACCGGACAATGAATCCGGTTCTCTGCGTATATAGGTACGAGTAGGTACTACGCTAAGAACCGGAACCGCTTTGTGAAATTTGTTATATATTTTTTAATTTCTTCTATTATTTAAGAACCTCACTTCTTAAGAACCTTACTTTGAAGAAAGCATTACCTACGATTTGCAAATTTCTCGATATAGATACCTACTTATCTAAATTAAAAATTCTTATAGCATAATTGAAAGTTAAGCTAAATTAATTAAAGTGCAAAGTATTACCTGAACGCCCTGATATTTCATCCAAAAACTGTTGTGTGTCGACCATATTCATTGTCATATTTTTATCAGCCTGTAAATTTTACAGAAATATAACCCCTTAATAATTATCATTAGCAAACTGTTTACTTAAATTAAATTAGAATAAAGTGCTTGATTGATTTATACCTTTTTTATTTATGAGTTAAACGAACTGATTTTGAATTGGTTTGTCTGATTGAATGTCGAATGGACAAGTGTATATTGAAAAAAAATGTTTGCAAAGAACACTTTTTGGTTAAACAATAATATTACTACACAATGTCGAGCTAACGAAGCATTTTCTACAAAAAAAAATAAAAAAAAACATCAAACGATCAAATGAAAAGAATAAAGACTTTTTATTTGGATTTTTTTCTTTTACAAATTCAAAATCGTCCACGTATACGCATCCATCGTCTATGAGGAAAAAAATTGTGCTGTCGAAAATTTTAATTTATTGGGCGGTAAAGCTTTGGTGATCGTGCTGTGGTGCGAGTTTCTCTGTGGACGTGATCATCCCTATACTTTTCACTATGAAGGACATTCAACATCTTGGACGCTTCTCGCGAGTGATGGTCAGGCCCGTACCGTCTCGAACCCGGCATAGAATTTATCTGGAAATCAGTTTGTCGCCATAAATCGTCTGCTGTGTATGTGTGTTGCCAGGATTTGATTTAAAATCGCGGCAGAAGGTGTAACAAATCGGGAATTAGGAATGTAGATTGAAACAAACAAGAAATAAGGAGTTATGATCCTACATAATGGTCACTACTTGTTGATATTAAAATATTATACAAAAAATAGTTTAAGGATTCATTACTATTTGGGGTACAGCCCCATTATTGTCCCACAGCTGGGCACGGGTCTTCTCTCAGAATGAAAGAGTTTTAGGCCATAGTCAACCGCTCTGGCCAAATGCGAATTGGTGGACAACATTACTATTACGCGGATTATAACTTAAAATAATTTATTATAATTTTTAGGGTGATATTACTTTTTTAATATTTTATCGGGATTTTTGTGTAATGTAACACAAATGTAAAATCGGGACTTTCCGTACAATTCGGGATATCTGGTAATTCTGGCTAGCTGTTTACATTGTTCATGTCTCTGATGTTTCTTACGGATCATTAGGTACATGTTAAATAACAATTAATAAAGAAGAATGGAAATTATTTATTTCAGATATCAAGGCAGTATGGGAAACGTATTACGTAAAATAAGAGAAAGAGTTGGTTTATTATGTTAATGTTGATGTCCAATGACAATGAAAATTTTAGCTGCCAATGTTATATGCATGCTTAAGAAAGATTACCTGAGAGCAGTAACAGAAATGATTGCGGAATGTTTATTTTAAGCCTATACTTACCTGGTTTTAGGTAAATAGATATAAAATAGATAATAGATTAAGTTTAAAAATACATATTATTAATTTAATTACCAGGTTCAACCCCGTTTTTTACGATATTATAACGATAACTCCTGAGCTATTACGTATCAGAAAAAATAGAAAATACAACGTAATAAATATTAGAGCAATTCATACATTACCTCAACAATCTTTTCCATTGCCATCTTCCTCAAGCACATGAGCAAACGTTCCGCGGGTTCCTTTGGACAGCCTGTGATGTTAGCTAACTCCTCAGCGTGTTTAGCTGGGTCAGGCCTCACGGCGCCAGGGGACAGAGGGGCGCCGGAGAGGGCCGCTACGCCAGCAGCGCTTCGCCCCTCAGGGGACAACGCGAGGAGGGACGCAGCGCTCCCGCCAGACCCCTGCCCCATCACTACGATCCGCGAGCGATCTCCTCCGAAGAATTCTATGTAATCATTGATCTGATGGAGAAAATAAAAAAATATTACTATGTCCTGCGGTTCTACCTGATAAAAAATGCTTTTAAAAGAATATATAGAGTCTAATAAATGAAACCGTTAACTCAACACATATACAAACTTATAAGCAGTAGACATTATAAACATTTATAGGATGCGTTTTCAAACACACAAACAGGCAAACAAAAATTATATAAATTAGAACTTTCCGCCTAAAATAAAATTATCAGTGTTCCTCTACTATATTATACATGTATTATGCTTAAAAACCTTCCTCTTGAACCACTCTACCTATTATAAAACCTGCATTAAAATCCGTAGAGTAGTTTTAAAGATCTAAGCATACATACTAATCACTATATTAATACGTGAAGCAAAAATTTGTGACGGATTTTTAAGTAATATGCCGCGGACGGATTAGTATGAAATTTTGCACGGTTATAGTGGACGTAGAGAAGGAGTGCAGAATGTTAATATTTTTTTCAAATAATGCATTTTTCATACATAAAATCAACTAAAAACACATTACACACACTGCCTTGCATTTGTCACAAACACATATGTACATATTAAACGAAAATGAAAAGACACAACGTCAAGAATGTCAGATGACATTTGATTTTTAATTTAAATTACGGTCGAATTTCGGCCGATGCTACGGGTGACTAGTACATAGAGATAGACAGCGAGAGTGATTTTGTTTTATACTATGTAGTGATACCGATAATAGTAAACTACCTTCCTTATCCTTATCATAATATCTTGAGTACCTTCTGGAAATCAGTTTGTAATATGGATTTTGGTAAAAGCATAACGACCAAGATTGGTTTTATACTCGCCAGCCTAGTGGTAACAGAGATTCTTGGTCATTTAATGTTTGTTGAAAACACGTCATCATTATCTTATAAACATGATTTCAAAATCTTTCGTGATTAGTGTTCTGTGACGTCAAGTTAAAAGCTGGATTAACATTTAGGCAATCAATTGTAATAGATAACTACTAGTATGAAGGTATTTATTATAATTAGAAGATATTTTTTTAACAAAGTAAATACATATTATAGCATCCTCCGCCGTCCCTACCTTCTAATACAGCGTTACTCAACCTTTTTATTATAGGGGCCACAAAAATGTTTCAGCGGAGTGATCCCGGGTCGCAAGGAACGAAAAAAAGTCGCGTATCCTACGTACCCTAATTGTCGACAAAAAATAAAGGTCGCCAAATCTAATATTAAATTACTGAGCTAATCAAAATGACCCGCAGGTTGAGTATAAGTAGTCTAATAGAACGGGATAAACTAAAAAACGATTTAATAATTCATTGAGATTTTGTTTAATTGATTAATGTGAACTTTATGATGAAAACACTTTGTAGACATATATGCTAAGTAATGATTGAATTGTAATAAATTAAAAAAGGGAATGATTATAAAAAAGTATTAGATAGATTTAAGAAATACTGAAAACTTGTTTCTTCCGCGACATACGCGGAGCGCACTTAATGCATGAGGTTACGACACG
Organism: Spicauda simplicius; assembly: GCA_949699795.1. NCBI lineage: Eukaryota > Metazoa > Arthropoda > Insecta > Lepidoptera > Hesperiidae > Spicauda > Spicauda simplicius. The sequence goes on from OX453067.1 coordinate 17,411,046, forward strand.
ACTCGACACGAATTTAAAAAAAATACGAAAAAATGGAGTTAAGCAATATTGCTGCATTGTATGGATTAGAAACTCAATTTTTTTAACTCAAAGATGTAGTTTTGTCTTTATTATATTTTAGTACTGAAATCTCGATGATTTAACTCCGCTATGGCATTTTAATCTTTATTATTCAAATCGAATTAATTAAATCAGATAAAAGCAAGGTGTTTAATTTCTACGCATATTTCTCTTGTAAAATTTGCGTCTTTGGGTTCTATGTTATTATAATTAATACTAACAGCAAGATATGTCTAGATCATTTAAGATCTTTAATAATATACTGCTACAATATTTTATAGCTGAAAATTCTTACCCATGACATCGCTGTATGAAGATCAAAAAGACCGGTGTTGCCTGAAGCATCCTTGTTTCCCGTACTTAGATACCCGAGGGATCCCAAACGATATTGAGCCGTCACAAGAATAGTGTCTTTCTTGATAAAGTGTTGGCCCTTGAAATAAAACAATATTTATACAGTGAAAGTACCATAAAATACTTATATAAGAACAGTACTGGCGTTTCTGTATAGTGGTTGCAGAAGACTACAAACTCTGAAACATAGAAACTACATATTTAACTTTATCCTCCAGCCAGGCATAGTTATATTCGTACCTGTAAGCATTCCTACTCATCTGCAAAGGATTGATGTCTCATAGCTCTCGTTAGATTAGTCTTGTGTTACTAAACAAAAAGCTTCAAAAGCTAGCACATATAGCCAGGTATAATAGGTACAACTTAGTTCAAAGAGTGAGGTTGACGACAACTATACTACATAAATCATGGGTCAAGTACATAAATCTTGGCCGTTTTATATCTCCTGACTTCTTAAGTTACGCTGACGTGCTGTTGTGAATGCACGTTATCTTTAAATATTAGTTGTTATGTGAGTGGCTTGAATGAACTAGTCCGTACCTTCCTCAATAATATGTATTCGACCAATATGTTGAAGTACGCTTTAGATCTCCTACAGTTGCAGAAAGATCAGCTCTACTGATACATAAAAACCGTTGTAGTTAAAAGCCACAACGATCTCTTTAACTCTTAAAGGGGTTTAGTGCTGAGCATTAATAAACAATAATAATATAGGTACACATACCCCGTATGGTTTTGATGAACCGGTTTTGTAGTTTCCTCCGTGAATGAAGAAAACAACTGGACAGCCTGTTACAGATAAAACAATATCAAGAACAGCAACCACTTAATAATACTTTTCAAGTACTATCTGCAGTTTTCAGTTGGTAAGGCACAACAAGCAACGCAACGGGGAGGTACCACCACCACTCGTGTTTTTAGCATGGGACAGTTCAACCATTTTGGTGGAAAGGTGTAGATACCGACTCATTTTCAGATAAGGCGATTATCTTAGAGCCCTGGAGGAATAACGCATCTATGATTAACGACGGATAGACTTCCAGTTCCATATGAAATTGCTCATAGATATAAATTGGCGCCAGTTAACACTTAACTACAGGTAGACTGCATAGTTATTTGCTACTTCGATTCTAAAACCAAGGGTTTATTAGGAAGTTTTAAGTTAGGTCGATTTACAGCATTATAAAATAAATAATAATTTAATAAATATGAAGCTTCTTACCTTGTTCATCTCCAGGCATTTTTGGGGCAAACACGTTGATGCAGAGGCAGTCCTCGTGACCAATTACCCGGCCTGATCCCCGGGGGTCCATCTGTGGACATGGTGGGCAGAGTTTTTTGGCAGTCATATCTCCAGCCAAAAATCTTCGTACTGGTCGCTGGAACCTCCGCTTACCCACCGGTGGTTCTGCATATCTAAAACATTATCAGATTTTCAGATACCAAAATTAACGTTAATACAAAAAAATACGTACTTATATCACCAAATAATTCTTCATTGATCTAGCTCTGGTGTGATTTTAACAAACACATGATGATGTTACAACTTGTGATGTAAATAAACACATATTAATAGACTTTAACGATTTGTACAGAATAATTATGGTGTCAAATCACCTTATACCGGTGAATGTGTAATATCCTTTCTTGTTATCTTTAATGCCTTCAAGCCGGGCACTGTAACCATGGCGTTGTATAAACACAACAGCGGCGTCGGGCTCAGGAGGTGCCGCTGGAGCCCCTCCGACAACTCCATGTGCTGGAGGTGCCCAAAGCACAACTCCACAGAGCACCAACAGATACCGTAGACAGATCATTACTAACTCTACATATTCTATCATATCCTGCACGAACGGAAACCACTTCCCACGATATAAGCCTAATCTCCATGTTGCTAACGTCCTTCCCGAACAAATTATTGCAATAAAAATATTTGATAGTGATAATTTGGTTGTCGAATGACTAACATCCAAATTTCATGAGTAAAATACGATTGCAAAATGTTGTATTAAAATTAGGAAGTCCCATGTGATAAATTGTACAAACATTCAAAGTTAATTTCGTTAACATTTATGATAAATTACTACTCCAGTTCTTGTTATATCAGGTCCTTATGTTAAAAATAAGAGACATCGGCATACAGTAAGCATCTGGAAGCAGTAACATATGAGGGTCAATTATATCATAAGATTACTGCTCTAACTGAAAATTTACTGACATGACTGACAACATAACCTAAATAAAGAAGTTTTCTTACTTCCTTATTCATAAAGTGGATAGTAGAAATCAAAGCTTTATGAAATAACACCTGGCTGAATGTGAAAATATGTATTGACAATTAAGCATAAAATTAATTTAATGTAGTATAACCCCAGTTCACATATTACCCAACTAACCCTACTATAAACAGGAATTATTATCGGACATGAAAGTTGTAATATGTCATAATTAGACAACGTAGTCTGTATTAATTCAGCTCTTACCAGGGAGCCACGACACATTTACTTCTATAGTTGCATCAAATTTAAGCAAATGTCGCTTTTATTTGCAACAAAAATTCATGGTCTTAGGAGATCAAACACACAAATTTATCTGCACGCTCATCGCTGATTCTTATAAAGCCAAACGAATAACGCTTAAAGTAAACATTTCATGGCCATCAAAGTAGACCTAAACATTACGATAACAATATGTAGAATTATATATGTTACAATCAGTTAAAATTTTAAGTTATCTTGATGTATAAATGACGCTTTCGTATTATTTTTGAGCACACTAGTAAACAATATTACAGTAAGCATAGCACACGTTTACACTAAATTTACAATAGCACAAGAGATACGAAAGCGAATGAGAGGAAAAGAGATATATATATTTTCACTACACAGTTAAATTCTTAGTCGTGACAAAGATTAACTAAAAAGCGAAGGGGCATTTGAAAAAGTAGATACCTACTTTAGTTAGGGTTATTATTGTATAATTTTTGTATTTTTTTTTCAACTGAAATAGAAATGGTGATTAAACTTGTCCACAGAATGCGCTGAATTTAAAACTAAATACCTGTAGACGCTACAGTAACATTTTTTCTGTTTCACATATAAACACTTTTTCACACGGTAAATAGTGACAGTTTTACAAAAATCAATAAGTATTATAAATGCAAAAACTACTAAATTTCTTAAACTTGATTTCGATTTAACTTCATCTATTCCTTTGTGAAAATACTTGTAAGCCAGGAAAAAAGAGCACGGCAGAAGGGCATAATTAAAATATAATAATTAATGAAATAGTAAACTATTGGCGCCATTTAGGGGACGCCTATGTTTAGCAGAGGACATCAAAACGCTGATGGATGGATGGATGGATGGATGGATGGATTAAACTATTATTTCATACTCGTACACCGTATTATTGACATGTATTACAATGCCATATCTGCGTCAATTTGCGTGTTTAGTCTATGACAGCCGTAGCTTGCATGGGTGTTTAGTATATTGATTTGTGATGATTTAATGGCACCTATTAAAAATAATCGGATGTTAAAAAGCGTGTTACAAAATCACTTACAAATGCATACTTGTTTTTTTATTTTTTTATTATTTATACTACCTACTTTTTGTTTTCGCTTAAAGTTTAGGCAGATTTGTCGACTCCACAAATTCCACAATGACATTTTATTGTTTTTTTTATTCATACGCTCGGTACAAACACTATAATACAATCAATAAATGTATTCTAGCTTATTCTCGCGGTTCTCCGCACGTTTTGATTATAATCACCATGGTCAGTAAAAAGAACCCATGTTTTAATCCAAGTCATAAACTACTATATAATATATGTGTATATAAGTGTGCCAAATTTCAACGAAACGCGATTTGTCATTTTTGTGTGAAAAGACAAATATCCGCCCAACTTTGCCATTTTCAAAAAACATGAGGTTTGAATGTTTTGGATTTGTTGCATACTTAAAGCAAGTGCAAAATATCACATATTACAATCATCGCTTTTCGTCCTCTGTGTATTTACGATTTTTCATATAAATATTGTAAAGTAATTTAAATTTAATTGGTTATTCTAAATTATCGTAAGCTTTGTTATGCTCGCATACTGTTGACTAAAATAATGTGACAAATTTGCACAGCATTTGTGGAAATATTGGATGCTGACAACATTATTGTGCAAATTGCTGTGTTTGAATTGAAGCTCTATCGTCAAGCAATAAGACCTACTTTTGCCTAAAGAGTTTTATTTAGCTTCCAATGTACTTCCTTCTCTTTCTACGCGCGGTGCACTGGGAGGTCGACGTTGTCGTTCCGTATAATATTACGAGATCAAAATGTAAAGAAAAATACTATGTATAGAAAAATACGTCAAGTATAACAAGCATTGTGTCTATAAACATAGCTCTCTTAGGACTAAATAAATATGGTAGTATATGAAGTCCCATAAATAAATATGGCAGTAAATAATAATTCAGTCGATATGGCGATAAAATAATTGTAAATAATATATTTAAAACAGAACTATTTCTAAACAACACAAGAACAATATTGACAAGAATGTAAAGCTAAAAAGTTTACACATCTGACATGAAGCGCTAGGACTGGTTGTTATTTTCGCTTAAGGAAGTTTAATGAGGACATACTATTATTTTTGTGTAGTAAATGATTTCATAACCGTATATAAGTAATATTTCCGAGCTTACAACAACCCGGTGCACTAATACAGCGTGTCTACTTGCGAGTGTGTGTGTGTGTGTGTGTATTTTTATAGTTATTTTAGATGGAATGGAATATTTTTTTTGTGTACATTATAGTTACATGTATCTAATAAAAAACAGATAGTAATATTTATGGTACAGTGCTTATTGAATAAGTCTTTTATTTTTATGATTTAGAAGTAGAAAATATGCATGTACAGGGTCCACGTCTTAGTAAGTACTCAATTGCCTAACGAAACATGTAATTAATTCCAGACAAATTGGTATACAATACGTGGTATTTTAAAGCTGCTTTCCTTCCAAATTTTAATCAAACTCCTTCTATGCCTATACTGTATATATTATATATATATATATATATATATATATATATCCCTATATTGTGTATTTATTATTAGATTAGTACATCGTCGTCAGCTATGGCGGTACCACCATTGGGTGACAAATTGCTCTCAGAGTGACAAGGATTCTGGGTTTTATCTACCAAATGCTGAACGATAGACATCTAACATCTTTGATTTATTTAAAGGACTCTTTAATTTTAGTTTCTTTATTGCATTTGCTGTCAAAGCAAGCGATTAACATATAATCTTCATGTCACTTTGGAAAATGATAGGTGTGCCTAACATTTTCTAATGGCAGCCATACCTATAATTTTTCAAAGTTTATGAAGATTACGCCTCAAACTGATGGGATGAGATTCTTATCATCCCACCAGTTTAAGGCGCAATTTCGAGCCACATTATAAATTATGTGTCAGTTTCGACCGATCCAGTTGCCTCGAATGAAAAGTTCAGAGTTATTAAATGATAAAATTATTAAATGAAGGCTGCCGGATTTAACAGATGACTGAAGGCAGAAGTTATCTGTAATATAGAATTGGCAAACACCCATAGACATCAGTAATTAATTCTAGATGAGACTTGAGTTCCACCTAAGGTAGGATATACATTGATGCTTATGATATCTAAGTTAAATCGCTTCAGAAAAGAACATCTCCCTTACTGCGTTACTTATTGTTAGGCAAGAATAGGTGTGGTGTCAGTGCCTTCTTTTGACGGTTTATTTCAGGGGTTCCAAAAAATATTTATCATCATTTTATAACAACGGAAATGACAACCTGAAATTATTAATCTTTTTAAAGGTTTTTATTCACAATATCTAGTGTAAATGATTTTATATGTATATTATTCATTTATTAATATATTATAGCGTTAAGAATATTATTTCTTCTTATTATTTTTAGGTCGCTAACACTCTGGAGTCGGACGGTAAGGATTCTGTCACCGTAAAGAAACGTAGATACCGTTATATAGTGATAGCGGTAGCAACGTGCTTCGACTGAATATGTAAGAAATTTTGTATATGTAGTGTTCACCTAGTGCATTGGCTCGGCAACTCACGATGTGCGCAGGCGGTGCATCCGCTCTCACCTGTATCTGGTCGCGAACTGAACTACTAGACTACTACTACTACCACCACACCATAAGCACGGTGTATATTGCTACTACTATTGTAATAGCCCACTACATACACTACAGAATAGTATTTAGAAAGTTATGAAAATAATTGTATATATAGAAATGAAGTAATTTAGAGAAAAATACAGATTGTCATAGGTGTAACATAAGTAATCTGTCGTTGGAAATATTGGAATCAAAATTCTGAATAAAATATGTAATAAGTAAAACTGTAATTGTAGAAAACAAGCATTTTTAACCTGATAAGTAATAATAAATGTACAAACTATTACTGATATGTTATACGTACTTAACTAAGTTTGTTGAACTGCAGGTTGAATTGGCCACTTTTATTAAGTGAAGAAAAGCATAAGTTGACATGCAAAACATGGAAATTGCTTGGAGACATGGGGTGTGACTTAAAATCGAAAAAGAGCTTAAGAAATTAAACTTCTACTGATCGACCTTGCCAAAACAGGTGGCTGCCCCCCCCCCCTCTCTCCCTCTTTCCTCGAACAATCACCTATTGGTCCACATATCAGCTGCCGGGCATTTAAAAAAAAAGGCAACAATTATTTTTCAATTTATTGTTATGGTGTATTGTTATCACACAGCAAAATAGTAGTTTTACTAGTAACTGTTAAAGATATTACTTGATATTTTATAAAAACAAAGTCGTACGAGTGAAATTAATTCAAATCTAACAAATCAACATCGCGACGTAGACTACGTCGCATTCGCCTCACATTTTCAAATCAATACTTTTCAATATTTGGATTACGTTATAATAAGCTGAAATTATTATAGTATAGTGTGCAAATTTATAATGATTTTGCGAGTTTAATTGTTTTTCTTTAAATATTAAGAATAAGCTTAGAAAACAATTTATTACTATTTCGTGCAATTTGTATTGCGCATCACCACCCTGTGACGACACACTCCACGTCGCGTTTGCGTCATCACATCGCTCTCAGCGCTCAAACGGGGAGGACGTGGGATGAAAGAGTTAACAGTGCTTCATTAGAAACATTATATTTTTTTTTCAAATGTTTCTAATATCGGAAATATAAAGTACAAAGTTCTAGGATAGGTACGTAATTAAAATATTGCATCGTTCTTCAATATTATGTGTTTAATTATTCCTTCTTGTATTTATTGTTTGTTTCTTTGTTTCAGGTTCCTTTCGCGCTCGTCGCCATCATGGCGTCGGACGAACAGTTCTCGCTATGTTGGAACAATTTCCACGCAAATATGTCAGCAGGCTTCCACGGCCTGCTGTCGCGTGGAGATTTAGTGGATGTAACTTTGGCTGCCGAAGGCAGATTACTACAAGCACACAAATTAGTTTTATCAGTTTGTTCTCCCTATTTCCAAGAAATGTTCAAAATGAATCCTACTCAACATCCCATAGGTATGTATTCTTTTTGATGGATATGGTTCTTTACTTCAGGTTTCATTTTATTTCAAATGTCTAATGAAATGTTTTTTTTTTGCAGTATTTTTAAAAGATGTAAGTCATTCAGCGCTAAGAGACTTGCTACAGTTTATGTACCAGGGTGAGGTTAATGTTAAGCAAGAAGAGTTAGCTTCTTTTATTAGTACAGCGGAACAACTTCAGGTCAAAGGTCTAACCGGGAACCAAAATGAAGATAGTTCTACGCCCTCTAAACCAAAGCCGACATCGAGGCCAGGCCCGAGGTCGTCACAACAAAGGCAATCCATTATGACTAAACTAGAGACTGATTTAGATTCTAAGCCCTCCTCAACTCCAGTAGCAATTAAGAGACCAAATAGGCCATCGATAGCATCAAATAATTCATCGTCATCGCAAAGTGGACCGAAAAGAAAATGTATGGATCCTTTAGAAGCAGGACCTTCGGGGTCTGCGAAGGAGGAATTCGTAACGATACCTGACGAAGATGAAAACAACGCTGTGGCACCCAAAATGGAACCCGAATTTGTCAATGAAAGTATGTGGGATGACGATGACGAAGGCGCTAACAATGATGAAACGAATTTCGGCGAAGATGATTCTAACATGGAAATGACTGGTAAGTTAAAATTTCGTCGGAACTCCAGATTTCGACTTTCATATATTTCTGTTTCCTAATTTTGTTCTTTATTGACAGGCTTTGATGGTTCGGCTACAGGAGATGGCAATATTACTGGAGGTGGGGAAGGTGGCGCAGTAGGCGACGCACAAGGTAGGTTCTCCTCTGCATTACAGGCAATCTTTGTCAACGACAAAGATTCCTTCTCAACGTACATGATTATTGCTATTTATCAAAACTATAATCATGTACGTTTTAGTTGTAAAATGGAATTTGTAAGTCTAGTTTTAAGTCGTAGTGTAGTTACTTTTACTTTGTTACAATTTATTGCCCTGATTACAGGTAAACGTGGTGTAGAGATATCCTTCCGGGGATATTCTCGAGGTAAAACGGTTGTTGGTAAATTGGTATGGTATTCGGTTGTATGGTATGGTACCCACAAGGTACGATTATGAGTATAGGTAAATGTAGATTTCTTCAGAAATCTAGGTATGATGTGGTTAATAGGTATTTGTAATGATCGTATAAGGATCAAAAAAAGAAATCATTGGTAAATTACGTGGTATTATGTGGTAAGGTAGTAGGTAATCCTGTGCATAAAAAAGTTGGGTATGCGGTAATATTTGGTTACTGCGTTATTAATGGTTTAATGTGAAAAATTTGTATGGTTGGTGTATCTAGCGGTAATAGTTCCTGGTAGCAGTGCTGGTATGGTATGAGCGTGTATTTTGGTAAGTAGGGGAGGTATGGTCAAGGTAGGTACGATTAAGTTAAAGTATATTATATGCATGGTAACTGTGCTAGACTGCGATAGATGCGTTCGCTTATGTACAGCGCACTTCGGTGCAAGTTCGCTGAACTGTAACGTATGAAGGTATGGATATTGAAGCCTGCTAATATGAAAAATTTATCAGGCTGTTAATACGTGCTGTGATAGACTAGCATGTAGGTATATATAGGTAGTCAAGCTGTCTGAATATGTAATATCTAGGTATTTTACATATTCTAAGACTAATGTCATGGAAACTGCGAATTTATGTTCATAAGTCAGAAATTCGCCAGTCGCAAGTTGAAGCATTCCATACTGGCTGCTTCAAGCTGCTCGCGTATGGCCGGCCTAAGTAGTGTTTAATGCTGCTATCTTGGTTAAATTAAAAGAACTGCAGTAGTTACGCAGCCGGTCCACTGGTGCGAGACCTAGGTAGCGAATTTGTTGTCGGTAGTAGGTTTTAACAGTTTGCTAGTCACTAAAATGTCGGTCGTCTAGAAAGAACGGTATAACTCTCAGAACTAATGTTAACGTAGCGCATTTTTCTCTGTAGTTCCTACTCGTGAATTTTTCTCTGTAGTTATCAGTTCCTTCGAGCAATATCTGCCCAACCTTCACGATGATGGTAACACAATACTCCACAACTGTCTGGTCATAAAATTAATAGTTAAAAATGGTTTGGAGCTTTGTCGGACATCTAAGAAATATGGAGGTACAAAATAAAAATCAAGGTGTTAAATAACCTGTCGTTTGTTAATCTGATGGGCTAAGTTAGATACTTTCAGTAATTTAACCTTATGAGAGTAAGGCAAATTAATCGTTATTTACTATCAATGGTAATCATTTTCCATTGTATTTGTTACAAATCTGAGTATGGTTCATCCGCGTTAACCTATTTGGAATGTGGTAACTGACCACTTCAATACATTTTTAAGTTATGTTCAATCTCTGTATTTGAGAATTTGGTACCTGTATCTCGTGATAAGTTATCTGCATTTTCGCTAATAAGAGTTGAAACTATTAAAGCTTTCATTTTAGTGTTTTTAACTATAGATTATAGAATATCTTGAAAAATCCTCTGCTTCGAAATTGATGTTCTTGGTCGACAAAAATATTATTTTACCGTCTGATAAGGTATCATTTTAGCCTGTACAAATATACAGCGTTAAAGTAAGTTAGTAGCCATGTACTTAACGATTTTTGTAGAAAGAAAAAATAGGTAACCTAAAAGTTATTTCGGCCCTATAATTTATATTACCTATTTACATTAAAGCCAAAACCATACCAAAGGGTGATACTAACGGAGTTTTTCCATTATATTTCATTTTACGCACCTCTCAATCATCTAATGACTAATTTATAGCTACTTGTCACTAGATGGCGCTAGGTAGTACAATTTAAATTAATTTAACGGAACAGTTAGAATTCTTATTTTCGGAAAATATAACGAGTTCCAGGGAAAACCCAGCAAAAATACAAATGAAACATACACATCATTTGTTTCAATTCTCCTTTAATTCAGAATATCTCCCATATTTTACTGACACCACGTAAATAAATGTAAGGAAAATTCATAAGTAGGTTTGGAATATTTTACCAAATTAAATAGTATTGTATTATATTTTAGGCAAATATAATATTTTTTCTTATTTATAATCGTTTTATTTTATCAAATAACATCCTAATCCTGACGATGTAAAAATATAATTATATTCTGCTAAACTAGTACATATACTTTGTAAAATCCTTTAAAATCTTAGAAAATGTGACATCTGACAATATAGACAGTACCTAAATCTGTGATATACCTACCTAGGCAATTATTTTTAGCCGATTGAAGCAGCAAATGAGTATGCAGTCAACCTGATGGTAAGTGGTTATTGACACCAATGAGAAAGTTTAAGCATCTTCATGTGGAATAGTTCTATCTAAATTCAATCACAGATACGTTGCTGCTTTCGAGGGTTAGGGTGTTCGCCTCATAACAAAGTGAGCCGGCAACCACACCCTTCGACCGAAATGCAAGAAACACTTCACGCTAGAAATAGGTGGGACGGTGGTACTTCTCTGGTCGAACTACATTGGTTCTACCACCTGATGGTCAAGTGGTTCATGACGCCGCATATCAAGTACCTACATATATAAATGTAAATCCGTTAAAAAAAGCGTTTTGTGACTTATATAAAGTGGTGTACCTACCACATGTAGAGGAGTTTACGAATTTTAGAATGATTAATTGTTGTACCCTTACTACTTATCGTAATATTGAGGCTGTCTGGGTACTAGATGAGTCGAGGTATATTAAATTGCAACTTTTAAAATATATAGTAGAACCTATAAATGTGGATGTGACCTTTGCCACCAACGTACGTCTGTAATCAACTTCAGATAAGTTTACTTACCTATAGTTAGCCACAGTTAACACCTTGGATACGTATAATCTCTCTTACCACATTTTCGGACTAGAAAACGTCGCTTGAGAATGCTGTTATCGGGCAAAAATAGGTGTAGCGGTGGTGCACCACACATTACATACATTTCTACCACCAATTGTAATATAGGTATTATCTGAAAACGTAAATAAGTGATATATGTAAATAAAATACAAAATATTGATACCAATAAAACTTTGAAGTTAGTGGCAATAAAGTGTACAAATGTCCTATCATTGATCTAAATAATATATTAATGTTAAATGACACGGAAATGTAAAGTTTGCGCCGATACCTTGTAACATTGAATTAAATTGATTTAAATATATAGGTAGGTAATATATGAATTTAGCGGAAACGGATCACGATAAATGAGATCTTTTAGTTTATAAACCTTACCAATAGATGGCCCTAGCTTCCTATGTTATACAAATATGGTTTATGTTGAGATGAAAATAGCCTATTATTTTTACAGAATTAAACGTTATTAGTATCAGTAGAATTATTGTACTAAATGATATAAATAAATATTTCCAGATAGACTTCTAAATATTTTTTAATAAGACCATTTAGGTTGCTTGTTATTGAGGTTAACAAAATTATTAATATGGCACGCTAATCTTTATACACGAGTTTTTAAATTAAACTTAAAAATATACATATACATCAACTCTCAAAAAATATCTTTATTTTTTAAAAGTATAGTTCGAGTGTAAAGTTAGATTCATCTTAGAATTAATTAGTTATGGCGGTTTTATATAAAAGTTATGCTTTTGTGATTATTTACAAGAGTACACATTACAGATATCATTTATTTTATACTGCACTACATATGTAATTTAATACACAATTTAATAAAATAAGTTAAAAAAACCGTTTGCACCTTTCGTCTCAGAATTACGTTTCATTACCTTGTGTCTTCAATTCCAACCATATTATGTTTTTAACTTTAAAAAATGTTAAGAGTGTTATGTTTTGGTTTAAAAATTACTAAATAATGATTTACTTACATCATAGTAAGATTAATTTAGATGGTTATGTATTGCGTACTTTTAATTGAGTATGCGTGGAACGGAATAAAATTCCGTTATTTGTGGTTGTCCGTCTTAACGCCGTGGGATCTATGGTCGCAATTGTGTCACCTACGGATTGTTTACTATTTTGAGTCAATTATAAAATCTGTAGTTTCGTTTCGGTGATATAAAAAGTTTTTAGAGATGTTTAACTTAAAAACGGTATATAAATGTTTTCGCGTGAGTGCATGTGGTGAAATATAGAGCAATTCCCGTTTCGTCGATGAGCGTGTTTACGTCAAATGTTTTATAATATTGAGTGCATCGGGTGTGATATTGTGTTGTGATTGTGATAAAACTAGTGAATAACACGCTGGATGTATTTGCGGTATGTTCATCATTTGTACCGCCGAGTTTTGGTCACCTGGGGAAGTATGAAGTAAGTACGCGAAACAACGTAAAACAACATTACTTGTCAATGCGAGAATTTACCGTTGATTGAACGGTTTGGTTTGGTTAAATTATATAAAAATTGATAATAGGAGGTTATTCTACGTAAATTACTCGTAGTTTTGATCTAGTTTTGCTACATACGCGCGCTTCACCCCTGAGCTTGTAAACATAACCTATAAACTTGCTTGGATTGAATGATAGGACTATTTATACAACATACAGTTTAGTTTCAACGTATAACGGACATGTTTAGGTGAATTATTGGTATTCGAAGATATATGCTCTGAATTTGCAATTCAACTATTTACACAATGTATCATCTAAAGTAACATCTAAACATACACCAATTTAGAACTGCAATGCTTAATTTTCCATTTCTGTGTTCCTCATCACATTACTTATGTCAGCTACAGTATTTGTATAGACTAAAATAACTTTATTCAAATGAGTGTGGGATTCTGAAAAAGAGTCTTATGTCCCCTTCACTACGACATGATATACCCTTCATGTCGTAGTGAAACAGTTGTTTAATGCAAATTCTCAATTAACATTGATTCTATTTTAAAAATAAACCCAATTGCATAGCACATAATTTATAAAAGTGTCAATGACAAGTAAATTCTCATTTTCCTTGCATTAATTATCATAATATTATTGTATGTATAATAGATACTATTGCTTCAAGTATAATTGTAGTTTGTGTTGATATTGACATCTCATAGGACACTGGCTACTATATATCTTATTGACGATAGAATGTATGATTTATAACACTGACATCATGAATAAGCATTGAGCACTTTTATGAATTTTGTATAACATATTATGACACTTAAAGTAAAATATGTTATAGACCTGGCATCCCTCTGAGGAGCCTCTGCTGCGTTTTTTATTTCTCTGATTTTGCAATGTTACTTGGCTCTCAGAAATTCATTGTTACATATGTTATATGCATTTGTTATTACATGTAGCATGTTATATGTATGAAAATATCATGAATGGTTGTGAGCGTTTCTTTGGTTCTGTAAAGCAATATGGTTGACACATAAACAACAAGATGGATTAGGGCCTATTAATTCTGAGAGTGACACAATATTAAGAGACAATAATAATGCAGTGGGATATTCATAGTGCTGACAAAGTCAATTTGTCACTGCTTATCTATACAACTTTGCTTTTTGAATTTGCATATTAAAAATGTTAAGGGTATGTGATGTCCACCAACTCATATTTGACCAAATAAACTTTCTTAAGACCCAAACCTAGGAACATTTAGTAACGGATATAACTAGCGATTTGAATGGTATGATGAAGGCACTGTCCCGTTACACACCAATACAGATATTGCCTTTAACAGCAATCCTGCCCATGGCTTAAAGCATTTGACGAATTGTTTCTAAAATGAAAGCATAATGGAAGGAATTCATGGTACAATAGTCACAATATTGGTCTGTTATGCAGTTTTAAATTATTTTGGCCTATTGTGTATCTGCATCATAAAAAAGAATGAAAAACTTAAAATTGAAAACCCATTTTCTACATTTTTTCATGTCGTCTATCCATTATTTTCCCATTCCTGGGCACGGGTCTTCTCTCAGAATGAGAGAGTTCTAGGCCATAGTACACCGCACTGGCCAAGTGCAAAATGGTGTAATACACTTTTTTTGCATCCATTTCACCAAACGCAAAGGGGTTACTGCTGTTCATGTAATGTAAGAATATTAATTTGTGCAAGAAATCGGTGTTGTGGTGGAACTTTACTTGGCAAACTAGGCTGATTTTACCACCCTTTCTGTTTTGTTTGTCCACCACTGTAGCTTAATAAACTTGTGTAATAGTAAAAAAATTGGAAAGTAATAATAATGGTCAAATTAAATCATTAATTTAAATAATATTTGTAGAAGTAAGAATAAAACAAGTGAAAATGCTTTATTAATATGAATTATTTTAGAACTCGCACTCATAAGAGCTTCAGACACGTTACTTATGGTCAGATTTTGTATATGCATAATAGTGATGTATATTGAATATTCACATTTGCTAGAATTGTGGAAATGTTTTGCAAATACAGAATTGCAGTGCTTTGCAATTGAATCAAATAGAAATCTGCTAATTGTCGACTAAAAAGAAGTTCATCAAATCTGGATTCTCCAGCCCTTAAACCAAAAACTGCAAATAAAAACAACATTATAATTAGCATTTTCAAATATTGGTAAGGAGTATCGCGTTTGTGAATGTTATAATAAGAACATTCGTATTTACTTACTTCTGTTTATGACATGCCTGACATTAACCAGATATACCACAATAAATGAAATAGTCTCAGAAACTCTTTTGATATTGAAGTACCAAATCATAAGTAACTTCAACTCTTTCTAGTTTAGGTCTTGTGGTATGACCACAGTGTTAACCAGCACATGTACCACCACATCTCTTTCTGCATAATAAGTACTTCTGTGTTATGATATGAAGGGTGTCATAAGGGAGAAGGGAGAGGGAGTTTCATACTTGTCCAAGGTGTTCCAACTTATTCTTCATAATTAGAAGTATAGTACTACATTTATGAATAATAGTACAATAGGACTTACACATTTTATATTTTGCTAGGATGTATGTGGTCTACAATCAGTTGGTAGTCTCAGTGGTATAGCGCGGACCAAGTAGACGTGGGCATACGCCCTATCAGCGAAGCCCCTTTTACATTATTTCATTGGATTGTACTCTTGGAAATGCCTCCTCCAAAGAGGCCCTGCGAGGCCCCTTTAAGTGCGAGGCCGTGGGCAATGGCCTACTGCGTTCACGCCTAACTACACTACTGGCTAGTCCTGCCATGCAAATTTACTGTGATTAAATATAAGTAAAAACCAGTACATGGGGGGCAGTGGCCACATACTATAATGGGAATCTAATCTTGTTTGCTGCTTCAATTTTATATAGGAAAAATTAGCACCTCATCTCGTGTCAACAGAAGTTTTGAAAGGCAACTGTAACAATATAAGGGTTCTGTGGCCAAAGGCTAAAAACCAAACACTATTACCCTAAGATATAAATTATTAAACAATACGACCTCAAATGACCCCTGTATGAAGTACTAAGGATACCTTTTTTACCTTTTTAGCGGTCCATACCAAAAGAGTATAAACAGTATCCTATTACTAACACTACTCGCTGTCTGTATGTCTGTCTGTCACCAGGCTGTTTCTCATGAACCATGAAAGCTAGACAGTTAAAATCTTAACAGATGGTATATTACTGTTGCCGCTATGAAGACAAATACTAAAAACAGACAAACATAATATTTAAGGAACACTCCCATACAACAAACATGATTTTTTGTCATATATTATTGATAATGGTATGGTATGGTATGGTATGGATAATTCATATGAAGTCAGTGCAATGACAATGGAAAACCTACTATAAGTACTTACTTAAATCTTGGCCTGATATTCATTACATATAGATTACATATAGATAAAATTATTGTAGGGCACAATAGATCAACACTGTAATACCTAGTAAAGATATGTTCTTTAAATAAAAAACACCTAATTATGGAAGATGTATGAAGTCTACCAATCTGCTGTCAGCTAGTGTGTTAGAGAGTGACCTCATATCTTGTTGAAAGAAGTCTATTACTATTTATTATTAAAAATGTTGCAATTCTCCATACTACAAATTATTTCCTTATCCAACTTATTCATATAGACACAAGTGTAGTTATGAAATGTCTTTATTTTTCATAGGCTTACAGCTTATATGTTATTCTGGGTATTAAATATATAGATAATACACAAATCTGTATAAAATGTACTTAAAGTTTTTTATAGATGATAGTATGCATCACTACTGTTGTTGATTCTAATTGAAGAACATGGATGACCTGAAGTAGCACTATATCTTTTGTTTTTTATTGAAGATGTGCTGCTGTGTTAATGTACTTAGTTTACATTTCACCTTTCTCAAGAGCTTAGTGTGCGTGAACAACATGCAGTCTTCTTTGCCGGTAGTTTAGGATTACAATATTTACTACGATTACTTGACACCAAGTCTATGGTTATACCATTATGAATGCAGTGTAGGAACATTTGTTTTATGAATTGGATTATTGCCATGTTCACTTGATGAGTTTAATGTTTCATAAAGTTTTAACTCATAGAAGTATATAAGAGGTAGGTAGATAGTTTTGTAGTTAGTCTGTGGATGCTTAATCAGCACACCTCTTTCTGCAGTGTTGCACTGATTTGTGATGGTTTGAAGTAAAGAAGAGATACTTATATGAGGTCATCCATCCATCCCTCAGCCCTTTGATGTCCACTATTGGACGTAGGGCTCCCCTAAATGCCGCCACTATCCGCCACCGGTCCTATGCCCTCTGAATCCAACGTTTTCCCACTGTCTTCTTCAGGTCATCAGTCCACCTGGTGGGAGGGACGACGACGACCTGTTCTCCTTTTGCCTTTACCTTTATATGAGATAGTGGGAATGAATTTACAAATGTGGCCAGATCTGTGGCCACTTGTGTAAATTCATGGCCAGATCTGTGGTCGACTTCAGGTAGATTTCCAATCATGGGTAAGATCACAAATGCCCATAATGGCAGAAGCCACTCACTACCGGATAGGCAGCATGCTCATTTGCCACAACTATACTATAAAAAACAATGAAAATACTGTATGAATTAATGTTACTTATTGACACAAATATTCATAATTCTGTACCTCTGCACCCTATACCTATTTATTGACTTTCCATTTTGAAAATATACTATTCATACATGACAGAGAAAAGGCATGCATATGTTCCAATTTTCACTTAGTTCCACTAATTTAAAAACATGTATATTTACATTGGTTATATTCTTAAAGATGTCCAAGACAATAGTCTAATTGTATGTTGAATGTTTTGTGAACCTTAAGCATAAGTATGTTCGGCCAATTATGTGGTTTGTTAAAATTGGAAACTAGAAATATGTAATTACTTTTATTCCCTGAACTTACCCGATAGACTGGATTTAGTGTTAACCTCGTCAATCAAAATCGCGTCAGTCGGTGTATATTTTCCTATATTAGTATTATACACGCGAAAGTTTGTGAGGATGTAATTATGTACTATATAAGATTGAAGTAACAATCGTGCATGCAGACCACCTGATGGTAAGTGGTCACTGCCGCCCATGGATATCTGTAAGCAACTTGACATAGAAAATGGGTTCTATCTGAAGTCAATCACAGAAGCGTGGACTTCCAGACTCCCGAGGACTAAAATGGTCGCCTCATATGAAAGTGTGCCGGCAACCACACCTTTCCACCGAAATGCAAGAACTGCTTCACGCTAGAAATAGGTGTGCCGGTGGTACTTCCCCGGTCGAACGATTTTTATTCCACGTTGTACTACTACCGATCGGATTTCGCTGATAATTGGCATAGATACACATAGTTTATGACGTAGATTAAAACAGGATATTTATTAGCGTTCTACATGTGACCGAAGCGGCAGAAGCCGCGCGAATAACCTACTAGGTAAATACGTAAAAATAAGAGAAGAGAAAGTATCAATTAAAAAAAATATTAATAAAATCTTTATTATTATAAATACTTAAATTATCGCTTTTATAAAATGTAACGGAATAGTTTGACGGCTAAAAGTTTTTATTCACCCTCACAATTTCCTCATACAATGCTAATAATCCTTTATTCCGGGTTTTGTACAAGAAATGTGCTCTTCGTTGGAGTCTATTATACTTTATAAATGTTATTATTATGAAACGCGTAACTAACTCGTAACTAGGTATATTACATGTCGATAAAGATAGGTAGTAGTGATGTAACATTAATTCGCATATATTTACATATTCGCATTCGCAAAGATTTTGTGAATGTCTTGCGAATAAACTGCAGGTTAACGAACGGGAAAAAACGGTCGCAATATTTATACAAATTTAAGTCGAAATGTAGTTTTGTCGCCTTATCTACATTTTACCGCCCCCCACTACTATATTTTATACTGATTAATAGTATGTGTAGATGCAAATTTATGATTGGTTATGGATGCAGTTGCGATACTCTGATATGCAGTGATCACTTTAAATCACGATTGACATAGGTATAGGTTTGTGGTTATTATACATCACAATATATAATATTAAATTATAAAGTAGTGCACAGACGATTTTTTTTTGTTTCTGAGAACTGTTTTTGAGACAATTTGAGTATCTTTGTCTTTGTGTGTGCCAATTGAACCTACTTCAATACCATCATAGTTCAGGGCTATGAGTGTTTACAATGTAATGATTGGGCTTGCGTAAGTCACAAATTTAAAAACATATTCAAACAACAAGCAATGTTTTTCATAACGAGCACGACCAGATTAAATAAATTTAAAAAAATGAAAAAATATAAAATTTCAAAAGTGAATTGAGTACTTATGTTTATTAATTTCTATATTATTTTTCATATTCTTTTACTTATGTGAGCTGTCAAATCGATAAGTACAAAGGCAAATCTAATGGTGAACAATTTGGTAATCTTATTATTTTTATTATTTATACAAATAATGTAAAAAAAACGCAATAATTTGAATAGTTGTTCCCTTTTAATCAAGATAGAACGTAGTGTAACTGTTTATAGCGATCGGTTTCTAACGACAAAAGCAAAAACAAAATACCAAACTGGGCTTAAGTTTTTTTTTTTACGCTGGACTTTATATGAATACATATTACTTAGAACACTATACAAAGCTTACAAACAATTTTTATTACATTCTTTCGTACAACCGCACACTTAGACTTGGCATGGGCCGTCATTAATGTTCTTACTGAGACAGAAGACGAGTGCCTTATTTTTATTAGGGTTCCGTACCCAGGGTAAATACGGAACCCTATTACTAAGACTTTACTGTTCTGATCACCAGGCTTTACTGTTCTGATCTCATGAACTGTGTTAGCTAGACAGTTGAAATTTTAATACTTAACGGGTACTTTCAGTAATATAGTCCAAAAGAATTTAAAAACCGTATATCGTGAGTCACCTAGTACTTAAGTATTAAAAAGTTGAAATTTTCATTATAACAACAAATACAGAACGTGATTTCTTTTTGTCGTTTCTTATGTCTTAAATTCCGTTTCACGGAACCTTTCGTGCGCAAGACCGCCTCGCACTTAGCCGGTCTTTTTATTGCGCTTTTGATTCTGATTCAGCTGCACTAATTATGAGAAAGTTTTGGAGTATATTTTTCGATATCATTTCTAATTACCTTTACGTAAAATGTAAATTAAGATTTCTACCAATAGTCCTTAGATTTTGTGACAAGAAATAACGACATAGGTAATCTTTCCTGTAGCAATGTTTATATTATGCCATTTTTTTAGTTAAGTATGGTTAATATATATACCTAATTTTGTTTTAGAACTAATCCGTCGTAGTATAAAATGTGGTCGTAAGGATCCAGAGCAGAAATAACTAGGTAAAGCCATTGGAATTTCGTTTATTATGTTATACGAACCTGAATCGACTGTCTAATGTGCCTTTAAGCACGAAAACTAATAAAAAACGCTATAAATGTGTCAGTCGGAAGGTATGCAGAACTGTCAATGAACGCTACTACTGTAAATGAACTGTCAATGTTCTATACCAAATGTAATTGCTATCTGTGTGTAATTGGCAAAATTTTTAACCCCGTTTTTTCAATTATTGACCCGGCTTTTTATGTGTGTTGGGTTAAGTGTTTGGGTGTGTGCGAATCATAGAAACGCCTAAATTGATTTTCAAAACATTACAAGGCAAAATGTATACGTGATTCCTTAAAGGAAAAGGAGGGAGTGAGATAGTGAGTGACTACTTATACACCATAGATTTACGAGGTTTCGATGCGGAGACAAATTACAAATGAATAGATTATTTATTAAGTGAATTAATTTTTGGGGTGAGTAGAAACGTGCGTGTAGTGTATTACATTTTTAATGATATACCCGCCTAGTTTACGGTTAAGCCTTTTGTATGGCATTGGAAGTGTTTGGTTCGTGTTGTCAAACAAGCGCCTTGTTTACTCAAATGTAGGTAAAGTTACTGGAGCTAGATTTTATTTATTATCTAAAAACAGATGAAAAATAATAACAAAAATTAAAACATTATACTTAAGTACAATATACTTATGGATGAACTAGCTACTTGTAATCATAAAGAAAAGGGATAATCTCGCTGAGAGTTTTGTTTTATATTTTCAGATTAGAGATTTTTTTTTTTTTTTTTACGTAAACCTAACGATAAGGCAGACGGGCTACCTGATGGAAAGTAGTCACCGTCGCCTATGGACATTTGCAACACCAGAGGAGTCGCCAATGCATCGCCGGCTTTGAAGGAGAGCTCTTTTCGCACCTTTTTTGAAGAGCCCCATGTCATAACGCCCCGGGAATACCTCAGAAGGAAGCTCGTTCCACATCTTGCACGTCCGTGGCAGAAACGAGCGTGCAAACCGAACCGTGGAGGACCGCCATGGGTCCAGTTGATGTGGATTTACTGACAGTATGGAAGTGTCTCCGCAGGCGTATACTTAATATAGATACAGTGGACTCTCGTTAATTCAAACCTCTCTATAATTCAAAGTTATTAACAGTTCTTTAGAAAATCTTTTTATATTGTAAACTAAATCAATACATTATAATTTGTGCACGTGGTAATTCGACCAAAAAAAAACATCGCTAAGTACTTAACAAAATGACGCGGTGATTTGAACTCATCCGCGTCAAACGCTTGATAATTCAAAGTAGCAGAGAACAGACACACAAAGCTGATAACAGAACTTGCATAGTCAAGTACATTTTGTGACATGTTTAAAATGGTCAAATGGTCGATCAGAAATTATTAGTTTAACACACTTAGGAAATTGTCTTAGCAAAATAACTATAAAAACAATACAATAATTCATTAGAATTAGATTCTTGCTCACTGTTTGCAGCGACTAGACAATTTAACAGTTAAGTAAAACATCAAACAAACCATATCTGGCGTTCCTATGGTTAAATAGGAAACTGAAACTGAAAAACTGCAAAATGGTTAAAATAGCAGTAAAAAAATTAGGTACATAATAAAAATTATAAAACTGAAGTACTTAATTATAATACTTAAATAATAAAAACACTATAATTCGAGATCTAATTAATTTTTTCTCAAAAATTTCGAACCATTGATATTTCAAACTCTCGATAACTCGAAGTATTTTAAGAGTCCCTTGAGTTTCGAATTAACGAGAGTCCACTGTTCATTGTATAGATTTGGCGACCTATTTTTGTAAAGCATTGCATTTCAATATTCGCAATGTGACTGATCTAAAAACTTTTTTTTTTTAAACACGCTTTCTACACTCATAGCCCCACACTAGGATTTTCTCCTGTGTCGTGGGTACCACGGACACACAAGACGAATACACAAACACCCAGACCCAGAACAGGAATCTAAACTCATCATTCAGATACCTGTCTGGCCGGGAATCGAACCCGGGACCCATTGCGCTTCAGACCAGTATGATAACCGCTGCGCCACGCGGGTCGTCAAAAGTTGTCGTTGTTGTCGTCGAATGCTAATATTCGTTACATCACTAATTTATTGCACATAATTATATTTGTCGTTAACTCATGGCAACTCACTGCTGAGCATGGGTTTCCTCTCCGATTGAGCCTTTTTCGGCCATAGTTCATCGCGGTGGCCAACTGCGTATAATTATTTAAATCCATTTACTCATCCAAAAGTAATGAATGCCTGTATGACACTTCATATACCTACATATTAAGAACGTAGAGGTTTACATTAGTTTTTCACATTAACTATGCCTGTGACTTAACAGTAGATTCAAGCGTATGCGTTTAACTTGTTACTTACGTCGAATTAAATTGATGTACAATAGTGATGTAACGAATATTCGCATGTTTTTAGATATTCGCATTCGCAAGAATTAGTGCGAATGTTTTGCGAATATTGACATGCATTCATTCAAGGTCGCCAAATCTATACAAATTGAAATTGATCTGCACTTTCTCGACCATAAAAACGTCGCCAAATTTATTTCCTCCGGCGCCCTATACCAAAAACTGAAAAAAAAAACAAACATTCGCGTTCGCGAATGTCAAATAATGACATTCGTTACATGTAATGTAGGTACAAACAGAATCTTTATTGTATGAAGTTAAAGAACAAGAACATACACATGTGTACCTTTTGAAGGTTTACCCTCGACAAAAAAAAAGGGCATAAATTACAGAGCAGAGCATTTCTGTGCTCTTGGGCATATAAGTAGACCCATCTCTCCCAGTAAATTTCACGTAGTAATTCATAAGTGCTTAGGTACATTTTTCAATGATTATGTAGACAGAAAAAAATATTTTGCCTTTATAACACAGTGTTTGCTATTTGCGAGACGTCTTTCAGGGGAATATTGAATACGTGACGAAAAACTAAACCCCATTCGTCCTCCCTGTGACGTGGTTTTTTAATACATTCTACCTCCTGAAATAGTCACGTGGTTTGAGTACGTTTTATTAGGTATACTCGTATTGCGTAGTCGAGAACTTCTTAGGCATGCCCATGTTTCGGCTCCATCAACAGAGAAGCCGCGCTTCACCATAACATTGCAATGTTACATAATCAAATTAATTCATTCTTGTTTTTTACTTACCAGTATTACCCATACTGTTTCTTTACAGTATGGGAAGAATTAGATCGTAATTCATAATGTTGTCGGAATGTGGTTTGGTAAACTTAATATACTTTTGAGAAATTTATTTGTATAGACTAGCTGAAACCTGCAGCTTCGCCCGCGTTTAACAAATACATGACATATACCTACGTATCCAATTTTATGACTTCAAAAAATTTAACTAAACAACATCTTTTCGATAGGACTGATAGAAATTTATATTTTATTTTTATCAAATAACCTGCTAAGTTCGGCGCGGACTCGCGGACGAAGCATTCCGTATCATTATCTATAAACAAAGCGGTCAAAAATCACGTTTGTGAGATCCCCCCGAAACACTTATTTTATATTTATTTATCATAATTTATTTTTAAAGTGAATACCTATATGATTGAATATTCCTTCAATATTTCAAGCTCTACACTTTGTTTTTTATTAATATTGAATAAATAGATAACATTTGTCATAGGAAATTCCCCCTTAAATATTTATTTTATTGTTTTTACTATTTGTTATTATAGCGGCAACAGAAATACATTATTTGTGAAAATTTCAACTGTACCGCTATCACAGAGCATGAGATACAGCCGGGTGACAGCGGAGTCTTAGTAATAGAGTCCCGTTTTTCCCTTCGGGTTAGGATCCTTTAAAGATATCTCTTCAATGCCATGGAGCCCTTCGTTCGTAAGTCCAACTTGCAAATGGCCGATTTTTTTAATAGCATAAAATACGGGTTTCAAACGAAAGGCTTACCCACTACATTTTGTTTGACTGACCACTTTATATTACTATTCAAGCCGGTGATACTTAATGAATATGCTACATGCTAAAAAAGCTACGTAAGCTTTGAAAAATCAGAGTTATATGAATTGTAGGATTCAAATGCCGCTACGCAGGCGAGAGAGGATAGAATTCATACAACCACGATATCATTACTTTGCGTTGCCATTTATATATTACGGATGTGACCTGATAAGTCAGTCGAATTTTAGTTCAATTAAGTCTTTAAAATATGTTTCATTGAATCAGAACAACGCATCTACCAGTTACATAAGGACATAATACATAGGATCTATGGGGTAAGAGTGTCAAGCCCCTCCCCCAAATCCAAAATGCAGTACCTTTTTTTTTTTTTTTTTTTTTTTTTTTTTTTTTTTTTTTTTTTTTTTTTTTTTTTTTTTCTCGAGGGGGAAACTTTCTTTAGCCACACATGCCGTCGTCCTACCTGGACTCCCTTGGTTGGATGGTTCGAGCTCCTACTCTTACCGCCCGCAACCTCAGGAGCCCCTTTTAGCCACCTCTTACTATAGGCAGGGGATACCGTAGTCCTTTTCTGGTACCGGAACTACGGGGACAAAATCTAGGAGGACCTATGCCCTATCTGTAATGATGCAGTAATGTAGTAATCTCCATCGATGGAAAAATGTCTACTTATCAAATTGTCTGCTGTGTCAAGTCCCTCTTAAACGGAAATCTTAAATCCGATAGCGTTTCTGTCCTGTTATACAAAAAGACTTTGTATGATGATTATACAATGTCTTTCTGGGTAACACGGACATTTTTGTTAAAGCTCAACGTTAATTCGCGGCACATTTTTTACAGCAATTTATTGTAGAAGTTACTTAAACATCCGAAAAATTAAAGAATTATTATGAATATAAATACCTACCTAGTAGTAGTTTGTATGAGAATCTTGGTTGTAAGACACATACTGGTTGGGTTTTCCTTAAATTTGGCACACACATAAGTAGTTTATGATCGAGATACATCATACATATGATTATCATGACCGTGATAATCATGAACTGAGTGGGTGGAGTCGAGGAAATTATCTATCAGGTAATATTTGTAAGTGTATAATATAAAACATAAAGTAGGTATACGAATTACAATACCTTGTTTCATTGCCGTTAAGTAGTTATATACTACATCTTATTTTTATTGATAGACTCCAAAGTGATATACTTAAAAATTACAAATATCCAATATCCAATATGTAAGTACTCAGAATTTATACGTGAAAAAAACTCAAAACCCAAAATTAAACATATGAAGTCAGTCGCGAGTGTCAAGGTTTTCAGTGGTGCAAAAACAAAGGTGGGAGAACCAGCGTAGTTCGACCGGGGAAGTACCACCGCCACACCTATTTCTAGCGTGAAGCAGTTCTTGCGTTTCGATTGAAGGGTGTGGTTGGCGGCACACTTTTATTTGAGCCGACCATCATAGTCCTCGGGAGAAGCAACGCATCTGTGATTGACTTCAGATAAAACCCATGTTCTGTATGAAGTTGATTACAGGTGTCCATGAGCGGCAGTGACCACTTAACATCAGGTGGACTTCATGCTCGTTTTCTACTTGAGTCAGATAAAAAAATCAAAGTTTCAAGCAGAAACTACTGGTCGGGTCTTTCCTGAAATTTGGCACACAGTTTATGATCGAGATATATCACACATAGGATTATCATTATTGATAGAGTCGAGAGTAATATACTCAAAAATTACGAATATTCCAATATATTCCTACTTACTCAGAATTTATACGTGAAAAGAACTCAAAACCCAAAATTAAACCGAAGTCAGTCGCGACTGTCAAGGTTTTCAGTGGTGCAAAAACACATCTTCATACAATTAGTAGTCACGCTATTATAAATACGTAACGCACTACAGCTCCATTTCCACCGTAGCACGTCACACCGCCCACACTTAGCGCCATTGACATTAGATAATACTAAAGGTCAACATGCCCATCTGATATTGGTTTCCGGTTTGTTTCCCGGCAAACGAAACTTTGAACGTGTTTGTTGGAAAGTGTTTGTTGAGTCTGTATTAACGGCAAATTTTTCTTGCCTTGTCTTTATAGAAAAAAATGATTAAGTACTTAATCTTACTTCATATTTAAAACGTGAAAGTTTTTTGAGAATGCATGTATGTTTGTTACTCTTTTACATGAATACTATTAGTTGGATTTAATTGAAATGTCGCATACACATAGTTCACAACCTAGATTAAGACATAGGATGCTTCATTACTGTGGTAGACGTCACGTGGTAGTAAATCATAGGAATTAACATTTTTAAACATAAAAATATAATATTTAACGAATACGTAATCTGTAAGCACTGCTTTATAAATTGTTTCCTATGGTGAGCAATGGAGCGTGTAGAAATATCCTTATATTTTATTAATGTTTTGTCTGTATATACTCTATAGAATCGTAAACTATTCATTTGATCATGTGATAATCTTAGTTAGCAAAGTTGTTATTCATGAGGTCGCGAAGGTTTCTGGTGTTTTTTTGTGATGGCGTAGCAACCCGCACAGGTTACAGCTAGTTATACATAAAACCCTTCCTCTTGTTATCCCTCTATCTATTAAAAAAGTAGTTTTAAAGATCTAAGCATACATACAGTAGGAAACGACTTTATTTTATACTATGTTTAATTATTGGTTTTGACTAACGTATAATTTTTATGCAATATAAAAGAAGCTAACTAATATCGATTGACCTGATGGTAAGTGGCCATGCCTCCCATGACATCTTAAATCAACACCTGTCATCTGATTCAGTCACCTGAGGTGAGTAACATGTATAGATGAGCCTAACACCTGTTACCTAAACTTCAACTCTTGGAGACAAGGTTGGAACGCCACGAGCATGTCGCCCTTACCACACTTGACATAATTGAGATTATCGGCGCTTAACACTGGCGTTATCTATATGTTAATACGTGGAGCAAAAACTTAAGATTCCTTTTAAGGTAGATTAGACTTGAAATTTAGCACGGTTAAAGTTTATATAGGGGAGGAGTACGGAATGCGATTTTTTTTCAAATGATGCATAAAACGTAGGTAAATAAAATAAACGAAAAACAAATTACACACACTACCATGCCTTTGACGACACGAACACATATAAAATAAACAAAATAAAACTTTTAATGTAATACTATGAAAACACATAATGACGATAATGCCAGATGTCTTTAGACGATGTCAAGTTGAGTTTTTGAGTTGAATTACGTTCGAATTTTGACCGGTGCTATGGGTGACTAGTTAGGTAGAAATAGGTGTAGCAGTAATGT
Source organism: Spicauda simplicius (assembly GCA_949699795.1). Taxonomy (NCBI): domain Eukaryota; kingdom Metazoa; phylum Arthropoda; class Insecta; order Lepidoptera; family Hesperiidae; genus Spicauda; species Spicauda simplicius. The sequence goes on from OX453067.1 coordinate 17,439,128, forward strand.
CTCGTGTGCTGAACCAGAAAGAGCCCTATCTACCACCTTGGTAAAAACCTCATAAACTTTAAAAGGCAGCAACAAAAAACGTTTGGTGATACCACAGTTAAAGCATAGAGAGTTCATCTTAAAAGTTTTTTAACTTTTTTTAATGGCTCGAGACTTAAACTTGTACATGTTTACTAATGTATAATAACTTTGTACATATTGCATATATATACAGATAAGATTGTCTGATTTTTTGTTCCTGAATACGAGTTTTGTATGGTATATATCTAATGCATTTTATTGTAACGAAATATTTGTCTCTATGTTCTAAAAAAATAATTTAAAGGCAGTGACCACTAACCATCGAGTGGAATGGATGCTCGTTTGCGACTTCAATCTTATAAAAAGAAATTACACTTTTACAGGACTTTTTCCCGTTTACTATCGGAAATCGAGAAACATGGGTTTATACAAAAATCGAAGTACTTAAGACAATATTATCCAAATATTTAAAAAATATCTGACTTGTTGAATAGGTGGTGTTTAGGCAATAAAATAAATACGTCAAACAGGGTACAAGGACTAATGAGATCCGACAGTCAAATAAGGATTGATTAGTTAGTGTTTCCAACATATGTAGATGGTAATATTACATTTTGCGAAGCAAGTCTATACACATTTACCTTTTGCATTTTTCACATGTATTGAAACAAATCCAAGTCTACGCGGAGAAACGCAACGAATCCAGCTGATCAGGTACGTAAAGATTATCCTTTAATTGTAGCAGTACTTAGTTATGTAAAATGTTTAATGGTAAAATGTGACGTGATCCCGTGATCGATTCACAAATGATAATAAAAGTTTGGAATATGTACGGTGTTATTTATAAAAGGAGTCAGGGGAATATAGTAAATTATAAAAACAAATTATAATATAACATCTTTGTGTAAGGTTTACTCTTTCCTATTAATAATTTTTAACGTTATTTGGTTGTAAGAAAGTTTTTAATGGGTAATATATGTATAAAATTGAGGTTAATCTAGTATATATTTATTCTAATGGGTGTTCAACCATAGTATAATGTAAATATTTCTAGAAAATATTTATCTGTAAAGCAATTGCGGTTGTATGTAATTGAAGTTCCCAGGTGTTTTTGTTGTTGTTTATAACATGTTGTTTTTTTATAAATTAAAGTAGCATGAAATTCATCTGACGGTACGTGGTCACTGGCGCCGACGGTCATCTGTAATGTTGCTTAGCTCGACGACCAAAATGGTCGCTTCGCATGAAATTGAGTCGGTAACCACATGAGTCTGCCACGCATGCACGAACTACCTACATCGCGGTAGTAATGGGTGTGGCAGTGTAACCTACCCGGTAGGGTAGAATCATACTTGTTCCTTGTAAATTAAGAACTGTATATTGGATGAAATTTGATAATAAGGCATTATGCTATGTACGATTGGCATTATGTTATTATCAAGGATAAACGGATTATTCTAATGTGCTATATTTGTACTTCGTATTGTGTATTATTTTGTAATAATTTGTCCCTGTAACCTTGTACCTACTACGTTTTTATAGTCACATACATTGTTGAATAATACATCATAACTTGTGTTAATGGGTAAAACTTGTTTTACTTTGAAGTTTGTTATAGTTATAAGTTTCTATATGAAATATTATCGTAAATAAAATATCAAAGTTTTGTGTTGTTTTTATTTTAACCCGCACTCAGTATGTTATTTACCTAAATATGTTTTGGATTTCTATCTAAATTTGCACTTCAAATAATGTATTATCTATTTGTTGAATACAGGTCAATTGTCAAAATACTAAAACATTTTCTGTTTTCCCGTACTAATGAATAGCAGTGTAATTTGTCAAAAATATATTTTTTCCTTAACTGTGATTCGAATTCCAAATCTAAAATAGGTATATTTGAAAAGTTAGCCTTGAGATTTAGTTGATTGTAACTTGCAAATATTTAATGACGATTCCGTTTTCAGTTGTCACAGCAGCAGGAAACGTGAAGGGAGAGTTGCATTTCATTCAAACGAAAAGTGGCCATCTGCAGCTTATCTACGACTCGTATATCTTCGTAACGGACAGCGTGCGCAGCGGACGTACCTTTTGGCGCTGCATGGACTATAACAGACGGTGTCGGGCCAGAATCACCTCCAAAAACAACATACTACGAATAACAAACCCAATTCACAACCACCAAAATAATCACATGCAAAAAATTAGTCGCAAGTATGACATGGGCCAAGTGGTCACCTGCCCCTCAGTATGACCTCAGCCTAAGCGTAGATCCGAGTAGTGTTTCAAAAACTGTTGTTTAAACAATATTTTGAGTGTCAATTTAAATTGTAAGCCTAATCTATAATAACTGTACATATCGTGTTATTTGTATTCCCTTCTTTTTATTGTTTTTAATTAATTATGAGTTTCGAATTGTTCAATGTTTCGTCAACATGAGGCGATAAATTGACAACTTCGTAGATGCGAAAGGACGTAGCTGTAAGATTATTAGATAAATCCTGAAATTAATTGTGATCGATAACAATAAAGCAATTTTGACATAAGTCGTAGTTTGTCGTTATTGTTGGAGACGTAGTTTTGAGGTGGTATGACGTGACAGGATCGAGTGCGGGCGGTGCTGGCGGTACTGGCGGTGCGGCGGAGTTGCAGTACTCAGTGACGCGTCGCGGCGCGCCGTGCCTCATGCTGGACGGTTTCGCGTTCGTGTCGCGTAAGCGTCGCGGCGCGCGCGTCTACTGGACGTGCCGTGGTCGCGGCCGTGGCTGCCGTGCTCGCGCGCTCACCATCAAGGGCGAGCTGACAGCCGTCGTCGGACGACACAACCACGCTCCCGAAGCGCCCGCCGCTGACCAGCACGCCAAAATAGAGAGTCTTATCGAAATGATCTCAATCGATAATTAATGAGTTTACCTACTTCACCCACCGTATATGTCTTTTAATTATATTCCATTCCTCGTTGTCGTTAAATACGCTGTAAATATGCGGGTAGTAGTTTAACATACACGTTTTAATAACTCAATAATAAATTATACTTGATGTGTAACCTATATTCTTGTTATTAATATTCTTATTTCTGTAATAATATTCATTATGCTATGCATGTGTCTCCGTGCTGTTTGTTAAAAATTTGCTAGATATGGTTAGTGACATCGACGATGTTTTTCAGTCGAGTTCGTGATATCGAATCGCGGGCGGCGTCACATGCGGCTCGGCGGGTTCTCGTTTTACGCGGAGAAAGTTTTCCCGGAGAAGAGCAAGGTGCGATGGCGGTGCACGCGGCGCACTTGCCGCGCGTACGCTCACACGCTGCACGACCGGATCTTCGCGCTAAGCAACGTGCACTCGCACGAGCCCCCGACGGTGCCCGTGAGCGCGCTTACCGCACACCGTGCGCTCTCCGCCGCCGCTCTCACCGCCCAAGCGAAGATCGATGATTGAAGCTCGTGCGTCCAATGCGATCGTGCAATGGAAACGAAATATCGAGCTTAATTTTGTAATATCTTAATTTAAATGCAGGCATTTAATTATTATTTAAGTTTGGTCAGTGTGATTTTCAACTTATTTAAACAAAATAGAAATGCAAATTAATTTTTAATTTTAGATTTATTTATTATTATTGATATTATTTAATGTAATTTGACTTTGGTGCACTGGCTGTTTTTATTGATTGACTTGTGGGTTTCTTCTATTGGTCGACACTGCTAGGTACAAGTCACTATATATGTAAAACACGTGGGCGCTCTCCTAATCTATCGAAGGTTTCGTATCGGCCAATGGAATATCACTCACAGATATGTACGCACAGGAAGGTGTCGAGATGGGTTTAGAAATGGTAAGGTTTGTGAATTTCTGGTCTAGTCACTACGTAGAGATTCTGGGCTAGTACTAGTACTAGGTTCTGGGCCTACAAATTTTAGGTATGAAGACTGAAAAAATGACTAAGTAGGATAGCGAAATGAAAGGCGAATAAGTAATTTATTGTGATTATAATTTTATAACAGTGTTTTAGTATTTTTGTTCTAGTCTTTCTTTATAATTGATTTTGCCTGTATGATATAAGACAAAGTATCTTTTATAAACACAGAAAAGACGGTTATTATGCTTTAATTTAGGTCCGTGTTTGTATTATATATTTAAGTAGCTAGCCTTTCGCCAACGGAATTTGTATATTTGAGTGTTTTAAAGATATGTTTCAGTAAGTAATTGAATAAAGGTAAAAACTTTTTCTCAGCAACAAATTTATGAAAATGTTGTTAGGGCATAGGTACCTATCCGTTACCACTGTATTTGCTATTACCGGCTTATCTACGGAGTATGTGACTCTATGAAAGTCTATGATTATTTAAACAACTTAAAAGACACTTTTCATTTTTTATTTATAATTAATTTAGACATAATTATATTTAGTAATTATATTATTTATTTATCTAGTATTTATTTGTAAGTTAATAACAGTCTAGTCATTTCCGCTCATCAACGATGAAAATGGTAGTTTTGCGTGAAAATGCTTTAATTTATTGAGGTACTTACAATTAGATAAATTTTAGCATAATTGTATTTAAGAATGGAGTTATTTATTTGTATCATATGTGAAGGTTTTAGCGATATATATTGAACAATCACTTGTGAAAGTGTACATAATATGACACATTCTATGTTGTATTACAGGCATTTAGTTTTGATACAAGCTTTTTCCATTTATTTGCAAAGTTATTTTGCGCGAATAACGATATCAATTTGTTGCGTGTCATATAACATGTATGAATTAAATGTTGTTGAACATTCGTTTATATAATTAAACATACCGTGACTCAAAAAAGTATTTGTACACCTCATTTTTTACCAAAAACTTCAATTAGACGAATGTCAGGTGAACAAAATTTGGGTGGTTAGTACTTAACGAAGCATAAAAACGTTGTGTATGTATATTTACTTTTAATAAAAAGTAAAAAAAATGTTATTGAAAAAAAACAAGAATTGAGCGGTCAAAAAAGTATTTGTACACTTACGTGTATATCTTTAAACTATCGAAAAAAGTATTTAATGAAGACAAAGCGTCCTTAAATGTTTCATAAACCTTTTTTAGACTATTCTTCGATTATTTAATTACCAATTCAGTTTAGAATGAGTATCAAACAATCAAGGAAAATAAAAAAAGTAAAATATGTAAGTCTCGGCGAGATTGCGTTATTATTTTTCGGAAACAAGAAAAAAAAATATCAGAAAAATGGTCAAGAGCTGAAGTTAAACGTCATGACAATGCACTACATTGTAAAAAAAATCGAAAGAAGGGCTCACAAACGTAAAATGAAACCCGATCAGGTCAACCGAAGATACTTATGACGAGAGAATGCCGTACTACCATTAGAGAAGCTTCAGAAAAACCGTTTTCCAGTGTTCAAACGCTGATCAATCACATCGCAACAACATCTAGCAAGTCCGTATGATCATAAACTGTGCATAATGTTCTACACTCAACCAAAATTAAAAAGAAATCGTTTGGTGAAAACCGATTGCTGAGTTGCAACCGCAGAATAACGGTTAATCATGGTGGACGGGACGTTACGTTTTGGGCCTGTATGGCTTACGATGGGATTGAAATGCTTGCTTTTTTCGAAGGGAATATAAATGCACGCAAATATATCGAAGTGTAGCGCGATAATTTGAATGAAAGTGCAGTCAAATTATGCATTTATCGTCAATATCACTTTTAGCATAACAATGACCCTAAGCACACTGCACTATTAACAAGAGAATAGTTACTCTATAAAATTACCTATCAGTTAGGTATGCCACCGCACTTTGAATAGTTGATTGTCACCACACACCACCAGTCTCCGGATATTAATCCTATTGAAAATCTTGGGCATAATTTAGATATAAAAGTGCACAACAGAAAAATCTCAAATATACATAATCAGCAACGAATAATCATAGAACAGCGGGAATAATACCTGAACACCGATCTTTAAAATTGGATGAATCCATGCCAAAAAGATAACAAGCTATTATTGATGCTAGAGACATGCATATTTCATTTCAATTATAATGTCGGGTTTAAAATTTTCATGTTTTACAAGGTTGTCGTAAGTGTACAAATACTTTTTTGACCACTCAATTCTTGTTTTTTTTCGTATAACTTTTTTATAACTCTTTATTAAAAATAAAAACATATACACAATGTTTTTATACTTTGTGAAGTACTTACCACCCAAATTTCGTTCATGCAACGTTCGTTTGATTAAAGTTATGGGTAAAAAACGAGGTGTACAAATACTTTTTTGACCCACTGTAGGTACAAATGTAATAGTATCTGTAGAACAAAAGTATGGTTAATGTAATTTATTCCTGTTTGCGAGTTACTCATCTCAATGCAGAAGTGCTATGCGTATCAGAATTAAAATTGGTTATCAAAACGTAATGATACCATTGATATAAACGTATAGTTGTTTTATTTTTGCTATCAAATTATTTGTTTACCGATATAAACCAATTGCTTATATATTTTCAACATTAGAATTTGTAATACACTTTTTATTTCAATATAATGAAGAGTTAAAAGCTAATAGAGAGCTAAAAAGTCATTAATATAGGTGTGTACATAGAATGGATGTGTTACTTTCTCTTTTACTAAATGTACACTTCAAATTCCTTCAATACAGTTTATTGTTGTTTTATAGGTAAGTATTGTACTTATTGTCTGTGAGTTCCTTCTACAGTGATCTGGGTTTTTCAGAGCAAGTTCGTCTATGCGTGGGTCCTGGTGGACGGCCGCGGCTGTGGGTGCGCGGGCGCAGCTTCTACGCAGCGCACACCATGCGCTCGGGCATCGTGCGCTGGCGATGCACTATGGGCGGCTGCGGATGTAAAGCATACACTCAAAAAGGCACCTTACACAAGCTGGTCGGAGAACACAACCACGCTAACAAGTGCGGCCGACGAACAAAACCTGCGCAACCTCCTGCCCTCTTTCCCGCTAAACCTACCCAGGCCGTATCTCCCCCCATACCGCTACTCCTTCCCCGCATGCCGAGGCTAGACTTTGATAATTTCGATCCAAACGCATGGATGGTGCGGTATTAGTTGATCTAAAGATGGTCCGGAATACTACTCAAGCCTAGCAATTTACAAAATTTATATAAATGAGAATAAAGAAAGCAATCGGTTGCAAGTGCCAAAATCAAATATATTTACAGTTATTTAATGAAGACAATTATATTTTCCATTTGACCGCCAAGTTTTCTGATTGGACCGGGTCGTCTAGATAGCATATGTGGTAATGTACATAACATTTTATAAGACACTTAGTGATAACGTAGGATGAATCTCCTTGTAGGTACAAATAACAGTCAATGGAAGTCAAAATCAAGCAATCTTTTTATATCAGTACTATACATATTATATTAGATAGTCACAAAGTAATCGTAGATATTTAACGTGCCATAATTTTCTAGTCTTGTAGATAATCTATACGTTTTGCAACGATACATGAGAAGTATGGGTTGGTTGCAAAAAGTTATTAGTGATACAATTTTTGATGAGTTTTAACATTGAATCGTTGATTAAATTTTGAATGTACGTAGATAGGTATTACGTTATACTTATCAAGAACAAATGAAATTAATCCAGATGACTATTGAAAGGGTGGTATGGAAAGTCGCAATCAAAGAAATAAAATAAGAAAAACAAATTGGCCATGTTAATTGCGTCGGTCACAGAGATTGTATTATGAATAATTATTGTCTTTATCTTTTAATGAGATAAATATTTAAACTTTGCTGTAAGTGGGATCCTAAATTTGTATGTGAAATGGAACAGGATATACCTAATATCAGATATAAAATTGAAAATTGGGATTAAATCAATATTTCGGTGGCTCAACTTAGAGCAAGTTCTCATGACAAGCGTTCAACGCGCGTACAACGCGCGCTAAATTTTTGTATAGTGTTCACATGACACACGTTTGTACGGCGTTGAAGGCGCATTAACGCGTTCACTGAGGTTCAGTGCAGTTCTTACATTTGAAGATGGACGTAGAAACAGTTTTAACGGTGATTTAATACCGATGGCATGAAATGAATATGAATATGAGGACGAGTTCTTCCCAAGCCTGAATAATCGTTACTTGACATTTCCCATATCACAGGACGTTTCTCTATTTCGTTTATAAATAAATCTGTATTAAAAGCGTCGGATTCCATTTCCGACGATTTGTGGAAGAACTATTGGACCCTTAAATACGTTTATTAGCATTAAAAGCGCGCGCTCAACTGAACGGAAACATAGAAAACAAATGATCTCAAAGCGCGCGTTGACGCGCGCTAACAAGATATAAGCGCTAGCGCTGCGTTTAACGCGCGCTTTATAAAAACGCGCGTTAGTATGTGTACGGCCTGAATAAAATGTTTGTAGTTGTAAGCGCGCGTTACTAAAACGCGCGTTGAGCGCGTGTCATGAGAACTTGCTCTTACTCTTGGATAGACTTGATGTTAAACACTGCTGCACTGTTTTATCCTGGTATATGATAAAGGAAGGGGGCATTCCGACTTAGTCTTCAAGGGAAGCACTTATGACAGAAATTAGGTAGGAATCATACAGTTACAAAATGAAGTTTATAGTGAATACTAAACACCGTGGACTGTCACATAGCTATTTTTATTCCATTAAAAATGCGGGAGCGCTAAACCTTGCATCTGTTACCGTTTGGCCACGAAAAATTCGGTTTGCGATGCAAGCGTCAGTGTTAAACGGATTTTGTCAAATTTCGCTACAATTTGCAGCGAAATTTCATAGCCTTATTACACACACATATCAACGCTCGAAAGCAATCTTGTTGTATCTCTAAAAATGCATCTTACACGAAAGCCAAATAATTCATAACCTTACAATTAGATGGTGTACTAACATCTTATTTTGTAAATATTAAAATTTAAAGTGAAATGTAAATGTAAATGAAAATGATTATATTTAATTTATGGAACCTTTCTATTATTAGTGTAATTGATTTATATGGCTAAAATTAGTATTATATTCGATATACCTACGATAAGTTTGCTTTCTACGTTGATATGTTTTAACGCTCAGCACTAACGATTTTAGCGTAGAGCGATTTATGTTTAAACCGAATGTTTCGTGGCCCGCGGGTTTATGATCTCAGTTTGTATCATAAGTGCCAAATATTAGTTTTATTATACATATTGTGTTGGTGGTCATTGATGTCGTTAAAATGAAATTATTATAAATGTAATTTTAAATGTAAATTAGTTATAGATAGTTGAATAGCTTTTTTATTTAATCTTTATGTTATTTATTATACTTCTTGGTCTTCCCTTTAAATGTTGTATCTTGTCGATTAATTTTAAGGTGTTATTATTATATTTTTGATTGTTTTCATTTACGTATCTTTAGTGACGTAAAATATTGTTTGTGCTCATATTGTAGAATTGATTATTATGTGCCAAGTACTAATTGCTCATTGTGTAATGTGTCTCGTAGAGAAAAATGATTAAATGAATCTATATTTTATTGATTTTCTTACATATACCTTGATTATATATATCCCTTTACGAAATTGTATGTTGCGATTATTATCACTGGTGGTATGAATTTTAAATATATAAGAAATCTGAATGGTTTTTTATTTGATTATCCTATACTATAATCGTCTTCGTTAATATTAGCTAGTATTAAATTCTTTTTTTTTTTACTACGTAAGTGCATGTTGTTTCATTTAACATTGACTTCGCAGATGATTTCATCGTAGTCAATTTTACTTGAGACGTTTAATGACAAACCGAACCATGAACCTGTACTAAAATGGTATTTTCTTTGCAGCGCGTTTCATCCGTGCGGGGAAAGGGCGACTGTTGCTACATCGCGGCTATACGTTCCGACTGAAAAACAACCTGGCGCACGGTCGCAAGCAGTGGTACTGCTCCTCGCGGCTGACGTCACGCTGTTTGGCCGACGTGAACACCGAGGGTCCGGAGGGCTTCGAGCGCATCGTGCGCTCTCGTTACGCTCATAACCACGCGCCGCCTAATGTGCGTCGCTTCGCGGACGGTCGCTACGTGGTGCGCACGCCGCATCAAAGCGGGCATCGGGCTCCCGCGCCTCTCGATCCCCACCACCAGCTGCTGCAGTTGCAGCACGCGTTGGCGCTGTATGCGGCCACCGCGCACGCTACCGCCACGGCGAACGCGACCGCCGCCTCCACCGCTACGACCGGGAACGCTGGCACGCAGCCCTCCCCCAACTCGCTCCCGCCGCCCGCGCAACACGCCAACGCGAACGCGAAGCCGCTGCTCGTCGACACACCCTGCAACGAGGAGGATTAGGCGACCAACCTTTAACTCTTTTAACTTATTTGTAAACCGACGAACGCGGCTCTCTTTACAAGCGTCGTACTGTAGCCGAATCGTAACGAATACATTTTTCTATTTTCATCGACGACGAATATCGACCGACAGATATTTACGAATCTTTTTGCACACGAAACTTAGCATAAATTTTATCTAGGTTACTTAGGTTAGATGGGGATTGGATGGAGTTTACTTAAAGATGGCATTGTTGGAATATTTAAAAATGGTAATTTGAATGTAAAACCTCGTTTAAGGAGAAATGGATGTGGTAATTTGAAGGTTTCGACCACCAGTGGAATAAGATCTATTACCAGTTAACGAGGGTTTATATGCGTGACGTAATGTAGGTTAAGCGGTCTTTTCGAGCTCTGTAATGTTATCCGTGTAGGTGTGGGTTATTTATGGAACGAATAGGTGGAGTGTAAGCGTAAGGATGTTAAATGTGTAAGGACTTTTGAATGTATAAGAAAGCGGCCTTAAAACGTATGCTCGCCTGTAGAACGACTCGAATGTGGTATTTACCGGTACGATAAACTTGAAGGCTCATTTTAAGAAAACAGGTGCGACAAATGTCTTAATCTACCTAATGTTGTTTGAGAAGGGAAAACATGCCGAAGCACGGTCATGGTATTATATTTCAGTCGTTCTAAGGTTTTTCTAAATGTATGGTGCATCTAAACGTTTTAAGGCCGGTAGTGGTGTCAGCACGTATTGATGTCGTATTGATGGTTTAGGTAGATGGTTAATATCCGGAAAAAGGGCAATTTTAGCGTTTGTTTAATACGGCTCAATCCAATCGGGCAGCATCATAGTACGTAGCGCTTGTCAGGTATTGGACAGTGGTAAGCGAGTGGGTAAGCACGCGAGGGGCTAGTTGGACTCGAGAAGAACCGTAGGGTCGAAGAACGATCGCCACGGAGCGCAGGAAAGGCCGGCGGCCTCCCGCCGGCACGCGTCGGTGACTGATTATGCGAACTCGGTTCGATGTTTAGCAATATAATGGATCCCTGGACTGTACTTAGAAATACTTTATTTATTTTGAGAAGTTTTAACTTTACACGTTTCAAATATTGCTACTTAGAAATTAGAAGTCCGCCTCTATGTATAAGAATGCGCAGCGGATGTCGCATGCGCCGATACATTCGAGCTCCCTACCTTCCAGAGAGTGCTGTGTTGTTGCACGGCGAGCGCTAGTCGAGGCGCGCATACTACAATCGATGTTATGCTCTTAGGATTGATTTTAAGTACTTAAGCTCAATCAACTACCTCTTCACTTTTTATACGGGTTTACAGATTAGTTTAATTATACAATTTTATATACACGAATGAATACTCAGAAGCTTTACTCGAGTAAGGTGTTTAGGCTAAGGGTAGGGTAAGCTAGGCTAGGCCGCGGGCGCGCCGGGGCGGTCCGCCGCGCAGGGTCCGGCGCGTCCCCTATTACCTCTATTATTGAAACTCAACTACCTCTTTACATAGTTATAACTCGTATTCGACGTCTCCGTCGACTACTTTAATGTAACTAGGCTCCTTTTGAGACTGTTGGCTAAGTATATTTTATTGATTGTTTTTTTTTTAATTAATTTGTTGCTTGTCAAAGTAATTTTTCAATAAGATTTTAGCACACTTACGTCTAAGACTCTGGTTTAAGTACAAATTTTGACTAATTTTAATTGTTGTTTAAATGACTTAGTTTCTATGGGGTCTTTGTGTGTGTAGACGATACGACTTTTTGTTTAGGTGTAGTTAGATCGTGTCAAATAATATGTGTATATTGTAACAAACAAGTATGCATTATCGACAGATCTAAGATTGCAGGTTAAACGATTTTCGTGGTAACGTATGATTGATGTGAGGGAATCGTTTAATCTGCAACAGATAAATGTTTACTCGAAATGTTGTGGTGTATGTATTATTGTAATATTTATATTAATGAAGCGTACTTGTAACCGTTTGACACGCTCTATTGTACCTGAAATACATCACATGCCAAATAATGATCGACTGGCGTGGCCGTTCATCAGCTCGTAGCATCATCACAATATATCATATGCCACGTATAATGCATAATATCTAGGAATACATATATAAGACAGTGGTAGTATGTGTCAATTATAAATGTTTTTATCGGTTTTGAAATATAGGAAACGCGAAGTAGTTGTGGTAAAACGGGTTTATTATGTTGCTTTAATTCACTTATGGGATTCGTTTTTTGTATTTTAATTTTATCAGTGTGAGGATCTCATAAGTTGTCATAATAAACTATTTTATTTTTTTCGTATTATATCCCAGTGGAATGAACTTTGGCTTCCTTTATTGGTTGCACGAACCTTTGATTTTTAAGGCATGTGTGGATTAGAAAATAATTTTATTTGATGTAGCGGTAAATGAAACTTTGAGAACATACCTACGAGTTTATTTTCGTCTCAAATTGTGTAAATGTACCAACTTACCACCACCACGCGGTCAGCATGGTGGTGTATGTTCTAAATAGTTCTCAGTCTGAGAGCAGGCATTTGCCTACTGTTCCCACTGCTGGGGACAGTAGTGGGCCATGATGATGATAGGGCGGCTGGTGGCACGGCTTTCCGTCGACGGACCCGACTGATCTGTCTTGTTGACGTTTAACTATCTACCTCATTCAACTACTCGATTTATAATGAATTTTCGATCATAGCGTAATTATGTATGTATTTACCATTATATACTTAATAAGATTTTTGGGTTAATGTACGGGGTATGTTTTGTGAAATATTAAAATTGTACTTATAAATAACCGCTAGTTTTATTTCTTCTGGAAATAATATCTCGGTATGTAGGGTGGTGGTTATGGAAACGTTTGAGGTAAATGATAAATTCTGATGATGGTTTTTGTCGCAGGCATAAAGTACTTGAAGTCGCGTCGGGGGAAGATAATAATGATGGTGAATACGTTCCCGTTTTGCGAGGAGTCGAAGTTGAGGGACAAGGTTATATGGCGCTGTACGTCGAAGAAGACTAACTGCAAGGCTCGGATTCACATGTTGGGGGCTAACGTGGTGGCAGTGAAGGGGATGCACAACCACCCGCCGAGAGCCGTGTAGCTTAGAGGAGTCCATTTTTCTGTGTCGTACGCATCGGACGAATCGTATCAAATGGATTAGTTTGGATAACTGCGGTCACTGTATCCGTGTCGGAAACCGGATTGCCAACGCGATGTTTTTTGCAATAATTTTTTTCGTAAGTTTTGGATTTTTGTATGACATGCGAGAAATTGCGTGTCCGTTGTTGACGGATTTGTGCGTCAGGTTAGCCAATTGCGAATAAGTGAACGCACTTCTATGAATTATTTTATAAGGAGTCCGATATCCGTTTCATACGATTTAAAACTGGCGTGCGATGCGTGTACGTTTAATCATCAATGGCGTCGGAAAACCGAATCAAATTATAAATTACAAGATTTTTTAGAATTCAACAAGTTCTGAAGCCTTGCCTTCGCTGCTTTAACCATTAAATCAACTAAATGCTCAATATTAATATTCTTGAGGACAAGGTTGTGAACGTTATAAAAATGTTATGAACTCGTGAATGTGTAGGGATTTGTACTTATCGATTGTATTTTTACGTAAAAAATTGTTAGGACGCTCTGTCAAGTATTGTTGAACTTTTTAAATCATCTGTTAAGGAGAGTCCATTAATTACGTCTGATTTGTGATTTTTCGTCTAGTTCTCTCCTGGTGAGATGTAATGAGATTTGATTTGACTCCACACCTTAAATTTGAGTGTCAAATTTAATAAGAGATATTTCATAATTAGGAGAAAAACAAGTTTTCCTAAATCTAATTGACTTTCAATTTATTTGTAAGAATATGTAACAAGGGATGAGACTGAGATGATTCGATAACCTCTCTCCCGAAATATCTTGCGTAATTAAAGGATACACCTTTGATCCACCCCTAAAAACTTGAACGCAAGTAATACAAATTTTCAGTTAGCTTTGTTATGTTTTCAATACCGTAATTAAATATTGTTATGAAATCAGATCAATAGCAGTATTCTGCGAACTAAACTTATATGTATTTTATATGATATTATTATGAACGTGGCAATAATGGTTAGAATGAAATGGACATTTATTATTAATATTTTGAGACTTGAGACAATAATTTAATAATTTTAGTATTTATGCGGCGATATGTGATCTACACGTAGGATTTAGGAAGATACCACCCAGCAATTATATATGTTAGGTTAAGCGAAGCTAGGGTTGCCACCCCTTATAGTGTATAGTATAATATATCTTCGTTAATTGTCCTGTATATTAAAAAAAAAGAAACTGTCTGTGCACTTATGTACACGCGTCAGAAGTTATACTTCTTGGCGTAACAAGATAAAAATCTTTAAAAAAATTTTTTTTTCGCCTTACACTACATTTGTAGAAAAACGTCACTAAGAATAGAAAATACTGTTACTGTTACTGTACTAAATAGAAAATACTGTTGACTATAGCTAATATCAGGGTATCGGTTTTTCGTGACGGTGTGCGCGCGCATCGTAAAACTAAGATGTTGACTGTAGTTAACTTCAGGGTGTCGGTTTTTCGTGCGCGTGCATCATAAAAAATTACTCTCATCATTTTTCCCTAATACGCAAAAAGAAGTATAACTTTAAAAATATGCTATATTTCAATAGATACTTCAGATGTTGCAATTTCAGTCATTTTCCCCTCCCGGAATCTTCAAATTGATTTCTGATATTTAAAATTGTAGATACTATGTGTTTTCCAAATTTTTTGGTAACATATTTTTTTTGGAAATAAAATACATTATTACATATTTTCAAGTGGCAACCCTAAGTGAAGCATCTTCGTCGGTTATGGCATTCCACTAGCGCTCTGCTTTAATGTTTCGCTTCAGGTGCTTACGATGCGTGATTTCCGTATCTATTTGTTTATCGTGATCAAGTTGAACTTCGTTATATGAATAAACTCTTACATTCGAAGACGCGGAAGCGACTAGCTTGTTCAAAATTAAGTTAGCATAATTAATATATGCCAACTTTGTGATAAGGTTCATTATTTGATAAAATTTGTACCTTTTAGATAAGTGATCGAAAATTGTTATGTTACGTACTTATGATATTGAAATTAGATTTTTGGAATTGATACATATTTAATCGGCGTTGATTCGATTTTAAACGAAGTGCCTTAAATGCCTCTACTATGGGACCATTGTCAATTATTTTGTGTATAAGTGTAAACCATGTACCGAACATTCCTTATAAATTTCTACTTCGGCTTTACTATATACAATACTTATGTAATTAGATTTTGATATTTTAATTATATATTAAGTCTTCGTTGATTTTATGAAGAGTATTACTCGTAAGATTTAAAGATTAAATATAATGTTAATATTAAATTGGATTTTATTTACTTAATTTTCATTTCGGGTAGTTGGATTGTTATTTAAATGTGTGTTAAATGTTGTGTTGTTGCGTTAGGTGTGAGGGCTAAGAAAGTGAAGGCGAGATCGAACCCGGAACCGGAGGAGGCTCAGTTCAGATTCAGTAAGGACAGTAAGAGCGGTCCGCAGAATCCTGTGATCCTGACGGGAGGTTTTACGTTTGTGAAGGAGCGGGAGTTTGCCAATGGGCGGACGCGATGGCGGTGTGCCCACGGATCGGGTACCTGCCGCGCTAATATTTATACTATCGAATCTGACGTAGTCTTGTTTTATGACAAACATGACCATACATAAACTTTGTAATATAATAGCTTTATAATACCTAATTAATGGTTACATTTTACTCGATTAACAGATCTGGCTTGTTAGAAATTGTTACAAAGGATATGTGTCAAATTAATAATTTATGTGGATTAACAACAGAAATGAGTGTATTTTTGTAAATCAAAAAATAATTATCAAATATACTATATTTTATATATGTACTCTAAAATTAGGTTCAAAATTTAAGTGCAATTATATTGTTTTACGATGTACTATTATGGCTACTTGGATTGGATTGGATTCCAAGACACATTAATTTGCCCACAAATAAACATTTGAATACCGATGTCGAAGATTGATGATCAAACATGATTGGATTATTTTTACTTATGCAGATCTGGAATTAGAATATTGTAGGTTAAGTACGACACTTTAAAACTGTATGGAATAGTGTTTAACTATAATCCTACTAAGCTCAGCAGTTTAAATTCAGGTACTGTGACTTTAAAATATGGAATTCATATAAGTTATCATTAGAAATGTCGTTACGACTATTAAGAATAAATATATTTCGAAATATAATAGGTAATATTTCGAAATCGTACAGATTATATATATTTTAATTGGATTATTCTATTTTATTATCATGTAATGTAAGCGTAATAAATATACGAGAAGAGTGATATATACGTTGAATGAAATACATATTTTAAGGCGGAAATACTAGTTAGCATTGGGTTGATAATGTAAAGAATTGATTAACAACCAAGAAATTTGATAGGTACAAAATTAATAGGTAAAACGTAATGTATAAAATTTCGTCTTGCTTTCCAACCATCGTTTGAATTAGTAGCCCTTAAAATGTAATGAAGTTTTTAATAGACTGAGTAGAAAATATCAGACTATTAACATTTTAGCCATTGTATTTACCATTTGGCAGTATTATGGCTTATATATAACTAAAACAAACTCCCATCGAATAGTATCAGCCCATGATGTAGTTGTTATCAATACAGTAATACCCCGCTTTACGCGACCCCGTTATGCGCGGTTTCACTATAACGCGAAATTCGATAATAATAAATTAATTGATAATAACTAAATTAATATATCATAAATATGAGTATAAATTAAGATCTATAACAAATTATTTACACATTGCAAACCTTTGCGAACTCATTCAAATTGCATGAAAATATATCAAGCTTTTCATGAGCTGCGTTAAGGATCTTAATTGCTTTAGTGAGAGGTGCCTCAGCCAGCATTTTGGTCCTGGCCACCGGTACGGCCAGTAGCGGTGGACGCCTGCGCCGCCACACAACGGTCCGGCGCGTTCAGGGAGAGATAATTTAATAGTCCCGTAACTTGTAGCAACGCACGACGATCCTCTTAGCAATGAAGATCTGATCGAGTTACAGAATAATCCTAGCTATGCGATGAAGAAGAATAAGTAGAAGAGAAAGTTTTAACTTCAGGGGGAATAAAAAATGCTTTTTCATAAATTTATTGTGGTTTGGAGTAAAGACAATAATGATGAGCGTGTCGTGACCAATTAATTACGAACAGTGTTGGGTGTTATGATATTATACAAGAACGTAAAAAACCCAAACACAATAAACCTCGATATACGCGAATTTCAGTTAACGCGATTTTTTCGGAACGTATCCCTCGCGTAAAACGGGGTATTACTGTATACGATTATTGATAAAGTGAAGAAGAGTTTTAGTAACATGATTTTCATTACCATTGCGCGGTTGACTTATTTTGGTGGCTTTTCCAAGGTAAATGTACTTTTGAAGTGCTAGAGTGAAGTATCTACCTAAATATAGGTATATTTTTTATTTGAAACTAGCCTGAAAGTATATTATAGGAATTTTTGTAAGTATGATAGGTATGCTGATAGCATATATAGGTATTTGACATAAAATAGTAGTTTATGATCTAGGCTTTGATCTATGCAGTTTAAAAACCGTCAATTGTGAAATTGCATGGATATTTCGATACTGTCGCAGTCATGCCGCATGGTATATTCATGACTGCAGTGTATGAGTAACACCAGAGTTGTTACCTGTTTGGATTTAATTTAGTCTCTTTCGTGGATTTCCAAGAGAGGAGTGGTGCTATATAAGGTCGTCACCACGAGATATTCTTGAAGATGAAATAATGTATCGTCGTTAAGATTACAGACTGAAGGTGTAGATAATATTTATTCTAAAACTCATAAAGTTATTTCAACTTTACTTAATTTTTTGGATACCTATGTGGTACTGCATATAGAGTATATGAAATGTTCGCTGATCAAATTATAGTATTTAAGCTTATATAAGTATATTTTCGTATATTAGTGGTAGCTTTTATTATAATTAACCAAATAATATCTTTGTATGTATACCAATATCTGTGTATAGAGAAAACGAGATTGGAAATTGCAATTGACTATAATGAGACTATAACTGGAAGTATTAGTTTTCACTAGTTTTCACAGATATATTATTTCGATAACAATTCTAAAATTAGGGTATTCATTATATTTTTTATACATATATAACATATCTTTGCTTATTATAAGAATAATTGTATATGGTTGGATTGCTTCAGACTCGGTATGCATGACGTTAAGTAAATGTATCTCAATATGTGTAGTGATACTCAATATATTAAAATGTTTATGACTTCAATAATACCAAAAAGTTGTTGTATGCCACCTATTATTTACTGTAACATTCCCATGAAGCACAATAAATAAAGTTCAGTATATGACTCGTATTTTAGATATTTTTATACATTTTAATTCGAATAAAAAATAAAATTTATAGACTGGCCCCGCGTACTTAGGGCCCTTTCATACAGGTATGAGCAGATTCGTTATGTCTATGAGCTGATTCGCGTTTGCACAAATGGTATCGTTTCAAATAAACCTTTCCTGTCATGCCTGCAACTCGTACGCAGGTTTAATAGACTATAGCGGATAGCTTACGCGCGTGAATGAGCAATTATGACTGCGTGGGGACTATTTCCCATCCCGTAGCTCGCGTGATAGGAAAAAGGCCTCAATTGAAATTGATTACAAGGTATTCAATTGGTATTTGAACATATTCATATTATAACGTGTGCTATGTCAATAAAGATATTTTTAAGTATAAAGTCAGTAAATTTTGACAAACTATTTATAATAGCGCTAGTAATACTGTATTGGGTATTGGTGTTGGTTTGTAGCGGTTATCGCGGCGTACATACCCACGGGGCGAGGCAAGCGATACCTGGTGTTGAATGGGTACTCGTTCCATGAGTCTGCTCCCACGTACTGGGCGTGTTCCCGGAGACAGAAACATGGGTGCCGCGCCACCGCCAGGACCAACAAGCGAGGTGAAGTGGTCACCTACCTCGATGAACACAATCACGAGAAGCCCCGTTTCTACCACAAGACCAAGCAGAAGATGATACAGCTTTGACGCGTATAAATAAAATAAAGATATACCTAATTTAATTTGTGGAAAACTTGAGAATGATTGTTGTGTACGTATTAAAGGAACTTTGTGATCGGCTAGATCAGTTAGATTTGAACATTTTGTATAAGACTACTTTATTGACTATTTACGTATCGTAAATAGGCGCTCGGTATAGTCATAGCCTAACCAAATGCGTCATTATACTATTAACCAATGTAATAAGTTTCAGGTGACGCTTAGTCACATATAAACGTAATATTTGAGACTACAATATGTGTGTAATGTAATTTATTTTCCCTATTTGCTCTATTTTTTACTGGCTGTATATCAAGCCTAGCATTCATAGCTGGTTGACTAGAATAGTTAACATATGTAATAGGCATAATAGAAGAGCTATTAAAGACAGTCCATTATTTGTTCGAGGTTCCTTTAATATCGCAAATTTTATTAAACAAATATATATGTAAAAATGCGT
This sequence comes from Spicauda simplicius, assembly GCA_949699795.1. Lineage (NCBI taxonomy): Eukaryota > Metazoa > Arthropoda > Insecta > Lepidoptera > Hesperiidae > Spicauda > Spicauda simplicius. The sequence continues at coordinate 17,459,145 of OX453067.1, forward strand.
TGTTGTAATTTTATTATGCGTATATTGATAAAATACTTTTATTATTTTGTAATAACTCAATTTGGTATATTGTTGTTTTTGTATTCTATCCTGTTTTAAACTTGTCCCTTGAAGATATACCCGTATGTTCATTGAATATATTGATTTTATTATATTTACATGCGTTATCGTTTATTTAAATGTACGGCATGTTATTCATTTAACTATACCTTATACAATTCAAAGAAAAAGTTAATAATAAAAAATGCTATAGATGTAAATGACTATGACTATAATATATAATTTTATATGGTTATGGAATATAACGTTATATTTACTATGGTTAGTATTACCAGAGTATAATAAGTAGGCCAACTAAGCCCCCTTGGATAGTTATTTGTACGGTACGTACCTTGTAGTATTGGTCTTGAATGACCAGACTTTCTTTCCATTCATGGGATGGGCAGCAGCGTCTTTTTGTGTAACATCACCCACTGCGGTCAGCAGCAACTGCGGTCCCACTGCTGAGCACGGATCTTCTCTCAGAATGAGAGAGTTTAGGCCATAGCCCACCGCGCTGGCCAAGTGCGTATTGGTGGACGGACGGTGGGACTGAATACCTGGTAACATTCCTTTTTATAACCTGGTTTCTTGCAGTGGAAATGCAGCAATTGGTACAGCAAAGGTTTCTTTAGACTAATGTAGTAAATTGGAACCCTTATATAATTGTAAATGTTGTTAGAATTTCATTTAACTTAATACATTCTACTTTCTCGTTTCGTCGGGCACCAATTGCGTAAGGTCTTTTATAACGGATTTTTCATTTCATTACAGAGGTAAATAATTTATGAAGTTGAGTTGCTGACGTTACAACATACTCAACATGATGAAATAAAAATATTTATGATATCAGTCCTGCAATTTAAAAATATTGGTACATTGGTAAAGGGTAGAGAAAACAATATTTTCTGTTAGCTACAAATAAGATTTTTATGTTTACAGAGGCGTTTTTCTTACCGTCCAGAGCTGGGAAGTCCGTGCTGATATTTCAGTACAATAAATTTTGGGTGAATAATCAGTACCGGGAGAAGTTGAACTGGGCTTGTCGTGACAAGGACACCAGGGGATGCCTGTGCAGAGTTCAAACAACCATAGACGGCCGTTTCGTCCGCATCAAGGGTAGACACAATCACGCACCTAATTACACGGCGTTCAATTTCAACCGTCCTAGCGCTCCCAAGGTGGTAGATATTAAGAGTATCTAGCATCGGTGGCGTGACTTCCTCGTCACGCGGTGGAAACCCAAAAACTATCAACATTAACTAGTTTTATCATGAGCTCATGAACAATTTATACCATAAGTGTCCAAAAACAAACTACATTTCCAAAAAAGAACAAATTGCATTCCCTCTAGCTTTTAAGTTTTGTTACCATTAAGCAATCCACATTTAAGTTAGAGATGATGTAAGGGAACTTTTGATCGCATGATCTGGTAAAGGTAACCAAAAAAGCAATCAGGTAAGCAGACTCCCAAGTTTTTCGTCAATAATTTCTCTAGCATGGTTGTATAATACATATTTAACTAATGTAATGGCAAATAACATGTCTTGCTATTATTGGTTACATTAAATGTGATTTCGAAAGATCCCAGTGAATTGATATTTTTAAAGTTATGTCAATAGATATCAAAATTTCGTTTTAAAAAGTTTCTTAAAATGGAATTATCATATTAAAGATAAGAAAATTTTAAGTTATCTGATCTCTACTTTCTGAACTTAACTAGATCTGAGGACAATGTTAATTAATGTGCAAATTTATTAATATTCGCAATTTCAATAGTTGTCATTTATATTATTTATATAACTAAGTATTTTTATTTAATAAATCATTGAAAGACCATTAATAACATTAAAATAAATGTCATTAAGTTTAATAACCAACGTATATATGCAATTTTTTTATGTGATAACATTTTGGTTCATTCCGATAGGTATCGATTTAAAGAGTTAGCAACGGATAATAATCTTAAGCAATGCCGTAATGCAATATGTATAGTAAATTCAAGCATTATATAGAAACGAATACGCAGCATGAAATGTATGCACTACGAGATCCCTAGGGGACTATAATAATTGAACAAAGAGACTTTAATAATTGTTTGGTTTAAAGTAATTTCTGACCACAGATCTCCGTGCGTCTCGGCTGAATATTTTGTGATTTACTTATTGTCACCTGTCGTTAGCAACGTGTCACACACTAAGTCAAATGTTACTTATAATACCTCTACGAATTAATAAGTAGATCTGTGGCCTGAAGTACTTCTTAGCCTCACTGGTGTTATAATGATAAATGATTTATAAACATTCGTAATGAGAGAAAGACTCGGCTATTAGCGAGGCTAAGAGAACAATCTCTCGAGTTCCGAAGTACGCTGAGTTCCGTCATTTACCGTGTGATGTAGTTCGGCTTGATGAACTTTTAAGTCATAGGAATGAATTACCTGAATTTGTCCAACAAAATATATTAAGATAGATAATAACAGGGACCAACTGATAAGTATGCTTTAAGAAGCACGAAATTATCTAAGAAACCGTTTGTCTTTACGTATAAATGTAATGGCCTTTCTATTTTTGTTTTTGCCTACGATATAGTTATACTTCCTGTAGGGTTTGGTTCATTACAATGCACTCGGTTGTATTTCATAACATCATTAACATATTGTTAATTACAAACTTGACGAACAATTAATGTGTTGACCTTTATGGAATTTAAATTAAGCCTGCCAGTTTTATGGGCAGATGTAAATAAATGACAATCATATAATGGGCGGTAAAGTAACTTTATTTTAACTTTAATAAATTATTTTTCTAATGCATTTTTTATTTTTTCCAATATCGATGCCCTATGCTAAGTCTACATTAGAAAACTAGAATGATTTGCCGATTTATTTCAAAGACTTCTAAATTTATAGATTTGACTAGCAAATTGTAAATTGTCTGGACTACATTTGGGTACATTTTTTTTATAGCGGTATGCTTCCATATGAAGAAGTCTTTGGCCCTTATTGATTTCTCTATACTGGAACACTGAACTGCTCTGAAAAGGTGAGTTGTCACTTTTGTTACCTATTCTATCTAAATTACGATGAACGGTACGTAGTTGCAGTCGGAGATGACATTCTTTGATGATTGGTCTACCTTTAGTTCTACTAGACTCCTGATATTCTGCTGACATATTCTCCAGATATTCTGCCTGATGGTAATTATTGATCGTAATAAACCAAGTGCGAGTTAATAAGTGGGTATGATTGCAGTAGAATGGAGCGTGTCCCGGTTTGGTAACCCAGTGCTTGTATTAAACGGGCAGAGGTTTCGACGTTGCAGCACTCACCGCGCAGAATCTCGATGTCAGTGGCGCTGTATTAAATCCGATCACGGATGCCTGTGCTACGCCGTCACGATAGGAGGGAACTTGGTAGCCACGGGACACGATCATGACTTTAACGCTCACTTGCAGAGGAGATTCAAACGCACGACGATACACACTCGCAATGGACTTGATATTAATGGATCCAGGTCGAAACACACCACACAAGGGGAAAAGGCCACATAAATTAGAATCGACTGTTCTATTATATTCGGTTGGATTGTTAAATACGCTTATGTAAGAGACCTTTTGTGGAGAATTTATAAAATTTGTGCCTTGTTTTGTATATATGGTCATAACGTTGTATTGTTTTAAATTTTATTTTCAAATGTGGGAGTACCGTGTTAAATGCCAGATTTTTTAGTAACTGTAGACACGCAATGTAATAACTAATAGTAAATGGTACTCGTTGAGGTGACATTTTTATTTTAAAAACTATCATTAGCTACCTAAAACTGTACGGATATCTTGAATACTGTGTTTACTCTGCCTTTTCACTTTTAACTTCCCTCTCTATACATCGGTATGATACATTTTTATTATACTTACTTGTACAGAAATATGTTTTTACTTAGTTTAAGAATCCATTTTGAGTAAGTTTATGTAAGTAATAGTTTTCTCATGTGATATAGGTTTACTTAGATGCAAATTAAATTTAATTATTAATTGTACATTGTAATTTTTTCACCAATATACAGGGTATGTGAAATGTTTTTAATGATTCCATTCTTTAGACGATAATGGAAACTCTTGCACTTATATTATTGGGTTGATAAATGAAATGCCAACTACTGCCAACTGTCCAACGTAATAACTGTAGTACCACACGGTATAGAAGTATAATATCCAATAGGTATAGTTGTTATTCTGCTAGGGCGAATAGCTATGGTCATAGCTATTGGGAGATAAAAAAATATAAGTTATTTGTAATACTCACGAAAGACAAATTAAAAGGATGTAGCTGAAGAATTTGTAACTCGTAATGCTTAAAAAGTATTGGTGGATTTGGGGACAAGGTAATGTTTAGAACCGTAGTTTTAAAACTACATCGTCTGAAAATGTGACCAACTTGCCAACGATCTGAACTTTAACTAGAACACTGAGAAGGATATGTATGTATTGCTCTTTTTCGTTTTCAAGCCTCTTATTTGAGTATTATCTTTGTAATAGGACCATCGTTTTTGGGAGGTCAGTAATATAGACCATGATTTATAAAGGTTTTTTTGTTTGAAATACCAAAAATTTGGGTAGAGATAAAAACACGTACAATACTTTTTCTTCGATTTTCCATGCTGTATGTATTTCAGGTATTATCAAAATTACATTAATTAAAAAAAAATATTTGTTTAATTATTCTGGAAGAATCCGTTTTTACGTAGTTAAATGTTACGGTAGTACACATTTATACATAACATAATATATTAACATATACATATATACATAATATAAACATAACTTAGGTTAAAAGCATGGAGTTAGCCTAAGGTTCTAACGCGTAACAGTTACTGACAGCCATTCTTCAGTTGCAGGCACGGGTACACCGGTGGAGCCACCGCCTACACTAGGCTTACCGTTTCCATTTCCCTGCTTTCCTGGCCAATTTCGGTACTGCCTGAGCAAGCGGGGTAAGCCGGCCATCGAGGTGGGAGCGCACCGGTTCTGCTTCAACGGGCGAGCAGCGAGCGGCAAGGTGTGGTGGCGTTGCTCGAGGAACCCTCGCTGCCGGGCCGCGGTCCATACGTTCGGCCTACGCGTCGTTCAGATGAACAGCGCGCATACGTGCGGCGTACGCGCAACACCCCTTAGACCCATGTTCTAAGTTCCCTGGCGTAAGGCGGTCTATCGGGCATACTTTTGTGACGCTACAATAGTCGCGTGGCATTTTGGAATGCATATAGTATTTCATGCTTACACAAAAATAGTAGTTTACAGTTTTAAGATCAACACTAAAGTATATTTAATATTTTTGATAAGCCAAATATAATGTAAGACTTTTTATTTGTGGTGCAATATTTTGTTTTAAACTAATGATACCTACTAATATTTTTAACATCTTTTAAATGGAGACATCATCTAAACAGTAGGCTTGTATAGGTTAGAACATAATCGAATGGTTGAATGTAACCTAAACGTTGTAGAATCATAAAAATATGTTCCGAGGCCTCCCTTAATTAACGCCACATTCTAAGACTAATAAGTATGTCAATTTGTCATCTTCTCAGCCGCTGGCGAAATTTGATATGGCACAGATAGGGATCTCGATGCTACTTTTATTTGGTTCTGGACCTATAGTCGTTGGTAAAGTGAGGTGTAACGCTGGTTCGAGCAATGAGCTATTGCTTCAAATGGAATGTAAATGTATGCTCTTGTGCCTTTCCGCCGGCGGTTGTCATATACGCTTTTATCGATTTTGATGATGTGTGGGAGGCGAACACTTGTTTGTCTATTTTACGATTATTCTCCAAAGAGATTATTATACCGCGACATGTAGGTCAATATTTATATCCTATATGAATAGGTACACTAAATTAGGTCTGTGTAATGAATGTATACGATATTTTATTAGCTTAGTAGTATGACGGCCGTTTACGAACAACCATTTGAGACTAGTATTGGGCAAGAGTGCACTTGCAATGCAGCTTGTAGTTTTAAGAGATTTTTATTTAAGCAAAACAGCTAAAATTTAACCAGATATTAGCAATCTCATTTCAGAAGCTTAAATTTACCTCAGGATAAATCGCTCGAGTGAAATAATTAATAGCAGAAGATATGAATATTTATAATATACTTAAGCGAGTTATGTTCTTCATACTCGTATTATTCGTGTTGGCACAATACAATCGATCGGTCGATCATGATTTAATTTATTGCATTTATAATCTGTACGCAAATATTGAGCGGCAGTGAGAATCAGTATACGATATTTATAGACTATAGATTAAGATATCTCTTGCCTAGCGCAGCATGCTTCCGTCTCGCTCTTGATCTTCCGCGCTACGGTCCTAGATGTAGTTTGTTGTACAAAGTGATAGTTATCTTATGATATCGATATCCTAAGTATTTTTATATATTACTTTTACATATTTTTTTACGACTTTATCCGCGAGTGTATATAAAATGATTGTTGAGATGGAGTCTACTCCAATTGATCGGTTTCGGTTGGGATCACAGGAAAGATATGGTTTTGTTGAGTCGAGCACGTCGGCTGGAATGTTTTAATCGAGTCATGTCATGTATACGATGTTAGGAATGTAATGTAACAACTTGTTAAAGTAGGCAACTGCATTTATTAAACGATTGACTTATTATAATACTCAATGTATACGTTGTAGGTTAAGATTTGTTTCCTTAGTGAGATCATTTTATTACGTGAAAGTTAAGTTAGGTTTATAATTTTTATATTTGCTTTGAGTAAGTACTTAACTATTATATTTTGTTAGATCTGCTTTACTGTCTGGGCTGTACTTACACAAAGATTAAGTTGAAAACGACATGTTAACCTGTCGCGCGTACTGCGGGACGTTTTGATACCAGTTTATATTTACCATGTGAGATGTATACGATTGTATTTTTAAGTTAACCCTTGGAGTATTATTCTTGAAGTATTATTTTTTTGTGTATTGTGATAAGATATTTTATTATATTTTAGTCGGAAAGTATATTAATGGATAAAGGTTAAAGGTAGCCGGCGACAGTCGCTCGGAGAATGTATACGCTGTGTAGTGAGTACTGGTAGTGAGACGAAGTTCTCTCGTGTATAAGTACAAAGAATGATTATATTGCGCTGATGTCAAAATTGTTTTTTATTTTCTTTATTCCCATTTTCTTGATTTACTTTAGCAGTTATCATCAATAATCAATAGGCACGAACAAAAACAAAGGGTTCGGAATTATTATTAGGTTTTTGGGAATATTTGCAATGTTGTATTCATCATATTGTACTCCATACTAATATTATAAAGGCGAGAGTTTGTGAGTGTGTATGTTTGTTACTTCTTCACGTGTAAACAGCTGGAGCGATTTTCATAAAATGGTAGGGAGTTAGCTGATACTCTGGATTAACATATAGGCTACTTTTTATTGTGGGAAAATATTTTATTCCCACGGGACAATCGATACATCGATTTTATTAACGCGGGCGAAGCTGCGGGGTTCAGCTAGTGCTATATAAATGCAAGTAATCGAGTACTCCTAGACTAGAAGATCGAAATGGGCATTGGCTCGATTAGATTTTGGTTTACAATAGGTGGCCACCATATTTCGGAGAACCAGAAATCTACTAAACTAAGAAGCTGTCTCAGCGGGTGCGCAACCAGTGACTACTGCGCCAGCTGCATTAGTAATATTTTAATACCATAACTTAAAAATGTGAAAGTAACATTCCCGAACAGGTGCAACTATAAAGTAAGTCTTTAATCGCAGTTATCGGTATACGGGCACACAGGTTATGTCACGGTGTATTAGATTATAAAGTTTCGGTAAAATTAATAGGTTTTGTCACTCATATGTTAGCTGAAGTTTTTTTTATTTATATAGCGTGCCTACTATTTCCGTCTTTAATGTCGATGGTTACCTACTTATTGTTTCTAGCTTTTTCTCAGCCATCTAGAACTGATATAGTACGTCTGTGATATGAAGCCGTCTAGAGTTTGGCATCCTAGATTTTATAAAACAACGTAATCAAGGAAATTTTATGGCGTTTCAAGAATATGTGGAGTCATGGAAATGAGATTACGGAATAATCTTGACCGTTGATAATAATTGTACGTATATTAAATTTAATTTATTATTGTGTGTTTTGAATTTACATCCTATAAGTGACCTCTATTTGTAAGTTCGTTGTAACTATGTAATACAGTTTCGGTCATATAGTATATCGATGGTCGTTTGTTGCGTTGTTGCAGGCTGGTTCTACATCCGTTCAGCGCGCGGTGGCCTGCATCTTGTAGCCGACGGTCACATATTTTACGAGGACGGTGGTTCGCATCCTCGCCGGGTAACATGGAGGTGTGCGAGATCGTACCAGAAGGCCGAGCGGTGCCAGGTAGCGCTCTGCTTGCGGGATGGACGGCTGGTATACTTCCGCGGGTGTCACAACCATCCGGCTACGTATAACCCGGCGAAGCACGAGTCCCGTCGATTCGAAGTGGATCCTATGGGCAAGTACAAGATCGTGGAAAGCAGCGCCCCGCGTACGGTCCGCGCGGTACCGGCGGTGCCCGTGCCCCCCGCCCCCCACGCCGCGCTTCTCCTCTAGGCCTGGCGCGACCTCCTCGTGCGTGGAATCCTGGACTCCAGGAACTGATCGCGTTTGGAGTGTCGCTAACTGTATGGAGCACCCACAGTGCTAATGGACGTTTGTTATGTTCGGTAACATGATCCAGTTTGGTTCCTTTGTTGGCAGTATTTTTAAGTAGATATTGATTAGATCTTATTAAGATTAAGTCCTAATGTTCCTTTCTAAAGACTATGATTAGCTCTTCAAGGGTAGTATTTTTAGTTATTTTATCATGCCAAAGTTAGTGTCTTTGTTACTATATTATTAATGACCTGTAGTACCTGCTTATATGTTTTTTTATTTATTTCTAATTGTAAAACTATAAAATTGTTATTAATAACGTCATGCGGTTATGAATTCGGACAGGTGTCTGCGAAGACACATTACGGTCGCCTTGTACCAATTGCCTTAGCGGCTTATACTCGTAGTGTTAGGAATCAAAAATGCTATTGATATTAATATAATCACTGTGTATATTGGTGTGCAATATTCTCTTACCAAAAATGTTTAGAAATATGTATACAAAATGTATAGCTTTAATGATAGCGTAGCCGTCTTGTTGAAGCTTTTTTTATAAAATTCTATTTATTGTCCGCGGCGTAGATTGCGGCTCGACTGATAGGCTGATGTTATGGAATACTCCAATATTTATCATTTGTATCTAGCAGTAGACATCATAGATTAGGATAAAGGTATACCAGCTTATGAACAGAATAATATGAGCGATAGTTTTGTAATAGAGACTTATATATGAATATATAATAGATATTAGGTATCTACTATTACTATTGTAGGGAGAGTAACCTTTTGTTACTTGTGTATGGTCGGTAGTTAGCTATTCGATTTGTAGCCAAATATTTATATAAATTATACCCAGGATTGATATGGATATACTGTGACACTGAAATGCTTATTTAAAATATTATTTACCAGTTTAACGTGTTTATGTATTGATTTGTACACAAAATATGAAGTAGCAAGTACTTTATTCGTGTCTACCAAAGTAATCTGTATACATAACGTGTTAATTTCCATTTGATATAATCTTTAAATCTTTATATTTATAATGTTTATACCTATCTAAGAAAAATAGGGCAATATTTTTGTTTATATTCATAAATTATACAACAAACACTATATTTTATTTTTATCCTTAGTCCTCTTGGAATTCATATATTTACATATAATCTTGGTTACAACCCTCTAAAACGAGTTTAAAAATCGCAAGATTATTTCGATGTAACTCGTTTACATAATTTTTGCGGCTAATTTTATTATTCTGTCTTAGTTGTGACGTGAATATTGTTACGCAGCGTTGTTTCCTCCGGACGGTGGTGCGCTGGGCAGCGAGGACCAGCTGCTGAAGATGGGTGGCCACTGGTACCGGCTGGACGCGGCGTATAGGAGCAAGCGGCGGTGGACATGCGCGCGGGGCTGCGGGGCCAGGATCCATACACGGGGAAAACGGGTGGTTTTCTCCGAGCTAAGACATCGCTGCAGGCTCAACTATCATACTAATAACACCATTTGATACTGTTTGCAGTTTAAAGTGAGTGTCGTATTGCGTTGTCGCAAAATAATATTATTATTGCTTTTATGTGACTAGTCGACCCGGTGAACTTCGTTCCGCCTAAAAGTCAAAAATCTAAAATTATCAGTGTTCCTCCACTATATTATGCATGTATTATACATAAAAACCTTATTTTTTAATCACTGTATCTATTAAAAAACTGCATTAAAATCCGTAGCGTAGTTTTAAAGATCTAAGCGTTCATAAGGACAGACAGCGGGAAGCGACGTCGTTTTGTACTATGTAGTGATATAAGTTCATAAAAGCGAAGTGATATTTTTAACTATCGCAAAGACTTAGGTAGTTACTGAAGTAAGAACAAATATCTTTCAAAAATTGGTTAGTTTTAGAATACCTTAAGTAATATTTTATTAATTTGACTCCTAAGGAATACGAATCGGGGTTATTGTTTTTTATAATGTTTTTATTAGATTGCGCGTAAAAAGTTACGTGCAAAAGAACATACATTTTTAATTTGAAGTTGGGTGAATTAAAATTACTAGGTATATATATTTACTACGTAACATAAACAAGACCTCTAAGATCTTAGGAGATCTTTACTGGGCTTTATTTATCAATATTTTTCTGAATTATTATCTACGGGTAAGAATTATAATCTCCATTGTTGTTATTAGTTCACTATTGTATTTATATTTTATCTTTAGTGACCCATATCCAGTATCCTATTATGTGCCTTAACGCATCTGTGTAGAGTATGCTCCATAGTTATTCCAAGTAATTTACTATTTTGACATTAAATATGGATCAAAACTCTATTTGTAATTAAAATAATAATTATTTAATATGTTTTTTCCTTGTTCCTGATACAAATACAAGGTGGTAGAACCAATGTAGTTCGACCGGGGAAGTACCACCGCCACACTTATTTCTAGCGTGAAGGATTGCTTGCGTTTCCATTGAAGGGTGTGGTTGCCGGCATACTTTCACATGAGGCGACCATCATAGTCCTCGACAGTAGTAACGCATCTGTGAATGACTTCACATAGAACTCATGTTCTGTATGGAGTTGATTGCAGATGTCCATGAGCGGCAGTGACCACTTACCATCAGGTGGACTGCATGCTCGTTTGCTACTCCAGTCAGATAAAAAAAAACAAATATACGAGTTTATTCCCGGGGCTATTAACGCTTTGGTCACGGTTACCACGGTACCACAATAACGAGGATTTAGCGTCTTAGTCCGGGTCGTAAACTACCTTTGTGCCAAATTTATGCGAAATTCAATTAGTAGGTTTTGCGTGAAGGAGTAACAAACAAAAAACCGTACAAACTTTTGCCTTTACAGAATTAGTAAGATAATGTTTGTGAGAGTTCTGTTTTTTAATATAACAATTCTGTAGTAGAATGAATGCTTCATGATTTTAAATACGTGGTAATTCATTCGGTATAATCATCATGTTAGCTTTAAGTTCTACGAGTCGCAACCGGTCCCACAAAAGGTTTCCCCAGATCAGATAAAGATGATGTGGAAGACGCATTTATTATTCCTATCTAATTTACGCACTCGTGAGTCTGAAGTGATTATTGTGTAAGTTTCATTTATTTAATTAATGTATAAGTGGCTTCCAAGAATTTTAAACCAGGTTAGTTCCCGCGGTGTTTTAATAATTATTTGAAATGAAAATTTATTTTTGTAAACATGAAGTAGCAAACTCCTGTATTTTACTGTGATATGTAAGTAAAAGATCGATACTTTTGATTAACGCATGTGGTTAGAAAAAAATGGGTACGTAGATTTTGTTATAACTCTCGTGGTTTAACTGAGCTTGGTAGGTATATACTCGTAGGCGTGTTCAGGAATGAAGTCGAAATATTTTAACGGAAAAGCGGGCGATTGAATTGAATCGATTCTGCTTAAAACCTTTTATTTATCTATATTGAACATGAATACGGTCGGTATTAAAAAGCTAGAACGATAAATTTTACAATCGTTCTGTTTTACAAATTTTGTGCCTAAATTCCAAAAGATGAGTACAGAACTAATCTCCGTTGACATATTGCAGTGCAAGTTATATATAACGAGAAGGGCTATCCGAAGCTGGTGTTGAACGGTTACTTCTACCGGCCACACAACGCGTACAGGAACCAGCCGAAGGTGTTGTGGTATTGTGCGTCGAGAAATAAGTTCCAGTGTTCGGCAACACTACGGACCTTTCATAGAGAAGTGGTAGCGGTGACAGGGTCTCACAACCACGCTCGCTGACCCATGCGAGCGCGAGCGACCCCGCCGCGCGTGACTCTATCCAAACTGCAGCTGCATGAAATATTCAAACTGTACGGCGAGAGACTAAGAGGCACTAGCCAAACTGAATAGCTCCCAAGGTAGACGTCGGTTGCCGGTGTGCTTGCCGGCACACTTATGAGGTGACCGTCTTAGTTCGAGCGAAGCATTTGTGGTTGACTTCAGATAAAAACCATGTTCTATAAGTTGCTTACAGGTGAATGGGCAGTGACCACTTATCATCAGGTGAACTGCTCGTTTCCTACTTAAATCTGATAAACAACTGACGTTCGATTGAAATTCTTGACTGATGCGCTCTTAAGTATTTGGTTTGTAGTTCTCTTAATTTTTTTCGTGGTGAAAGTAGTGTTAGAACGCTCATCTGTTTTATACGTACATCAGTTGTTACATTTGGATTGAGTTGGACCAAGATCAAATAAATATTAATATATACTTGTAAATAATTTTGTACAGATTTCGATTGATATCGACAACACGTCATGCCAATTATGAGAGTCAGTTCCTATTCTATTCATTTTTATAGACAGAGACAGTTATTTTAAAATTAGCGATCGGCTAGAAATTATATTTAGATATTAAATGTGTGTTACTGGAAATGTATAAAATACATCAATTTATATAATTCCTATGAAATGTGTAAAATGTTAAAAAGATTACACGTCCATGAAAGTAACTTGATATAAACATGTGGATATAGTATGGTTTACTTTAATATAATTCGCATTCTAAAGAATCTTGTTATGCTGATAATGCAAATTCATGAAGAATCAGTTTCTTGGTTTAGGACATAGGCTACAAGTAACTTTGTTAAACGGGATTTGATTATGAAAATAAAAGCTTGATCCTAACTTTGTCAAGAACGTTATCTTTTGAACATAGCGTAATCAAACATAGATATAGCGCGTCAAAGTCAAAAATAACTATAAATATTACACGTACTTTTATGTTTTTATGTAGATATTTAGCGTAGAGGTTAAATTTGTGTCCTAAACAATGTTTTCGTACCTTTAATATCTTTTGATAACTTGCCTTGTACTGATTAGTAGAGATGTTCCTGTGTGTATAAAAATACCGTTCTAATTTAAATGTCGTATGACAAATAGGGATTGTAATCATTTCCTAGGAATTATATAAAAACTAATTTTCATTGATTGGAATGAATGATATATGAATGAATATTATTAGAAAAAAGTATGTTTTTAAAATTTAGTGTCATATAAATACATACTCGTTGGTAATATAAACAATATTTATGACATTGTTGTTTTTCATTTTAATAATTTATTATAAAGAAAATATAATAAAATATAGCATAGAAATATGTGGTTACGGTAACATCGCAGTAGAATGTAGTACTAAATTTGAGTAGAGAGAATAATGAGATTAATAAAAACTAAAATCTAATTGCAATGTGGTCGCAATTTGACTGTAATCCGATGGGTTCAGAATCGGCGATGGCGGTGTACGTGCCATCGAGGACGGGGAAGTCGCTGCTCCTCCACGACGGGTACACCTTCTACCTGAAGAACCTGCAGGCTCATGGTCGGAAGCAGTGGTACTGCTCGTCAAGGGACATGGCCGGCTGCCGCGCTGATGTCATCACCGCTCCTGCCAACTCCGGCGATGGAGACATTCTCTACCTGGTCAGAGGGAGGCATATCCACGGACCACCCAGCTACTACTTCACCCCCGACGGCAAGTACGTTAGGCGTAAAGACACTTACCACAGATACAGGTAGCATTGTATTGACTAAGTTTCGATTTTCGTTTTTTTTTTTAATTTTTATGACTGATTTTTTTAACAATCATTTTAATGCGTTTTTTTTATTTGTTTTTCAATATGAAATTATGACGAAACTTACGCATACTCAAAGTTGTATTATGCATTTATTTTTGGTAGGCTTATTTGTATTTTTTTCTTTTTTATTATTTTTTATCTTTTTAACATAACATTGTAACTTTTACAATCTAATTGTTCCTACATATAAAATGTGGCAAGCTTCATAGTTTATTTTTGAATTATCTAACGTTAAACATAAATTTAAAAAGAAATGTTGAGAATATGGTATTAGTTATATTTTTGTACAATAAGTACTCGCCTTATACGACTTAGTGAAATATTTTGTTGTTAATCAATGCGCATACGCATGCTTTGAAAGTTCAAATGAACGATGTTATTTTCCTAGTGACAGAAACCTTCTTATTACTAGGCTTTAAATGAATTTAATTGATTCTGAGAAAGTAGCTGCTAAACATATCTCCATGGTTAAATGAGACATTTAAATGTTAACTAAGTTCTCAATATTGCAACCCTAGATGAAGTAATTGAAGATTCTTAGGGAAAGACAGAATTTTGTATGACATTACATCAAAGGGCCTTAATGATGAAAGGAACTATAGATATTTCTTGATTTACTAAAACTATTGATGGAGCCTAAATCAAACGTGTATGCTAGCTCTAGAAACGTGATCACCTATTGGGAATCTAATATTACTTCAGCTATAGTCTCAAGGCGTATCCAATCCGGACTTAAATTAGCTAACATTATCTGCAGCCATAATAACAACATACCAGTTATTTCTATAAACCAAATCTGTCAATAATTATGATTTATACAAATGTTACTTTCTTTTTTTTCTCGTTTCGAATTTTGGGCGACCCTAATTTTTAAAAATGTTATTAAGTTAGTCGTTAAAGCTTTCTATATTTTCTTTTCACCTGTTAAAATAATATCCATAATTTTTATAACTATTTCAACGATGTACTTGTACAAAGCAGAGTATTGAAATTGACTATAAAGAAGTTGCATTTTTTAGTTTTATGACATCGAATTTAAATTAAATTTGGGTTTAGCCGCTAAGGCTGTAGCTCAGTTATGTGAACGAATTTAAATGTAATTACAACCGGTATGTCGACATACTGTGACGATGACAAAATGAACCTTGTGGGACCCTTTTAGAATTTATATTTTGTGTGTCGTGTGCACCGATC
Organism: Spicauda simplicius; assembly: GCA_949699795.1. Classification (NCBI taxonomy): domain Eukaryota; kingdom Metazoa; phylum Arthropoda; class Insecta; order Lepidoptera; family Hesperiidae; genus Spicauda; species Spicauda simplicius. The sequence continues at coordinate 17,474,653 of OX453067.1, forward strand.
CCTCTCCAAGTAGTATAATTGTTTCATATTAAGTTGATATAATTGTAATTGTTGATGAAGTCTTCTGGAATAGGCTTAAAAGTTTATTAAAGGTTTTCAATGATACTTTGTGTTTCTATAAGACTAAGGTGCGTGTTTTTATACAAACAATATGAGAACAACGAAGCGGAAATGTTCCGTGTTTTTTTTAGTAATTACGTATAATTATATATTTAATGTTATTTATTTATGTTTATGTTATGATGAAATTTATGTGATGTTGTAATATCAGGTGTGTAAAAGGATACGAAGATTATTTATTTTAATTGATATTTAGTTGTTGAATATTTTGTTGCTACCTATACTATCGCTAATACTAATTATTTCTTATATTTTTTGCAATACGTAAATACATAAAAGTGTGTGTCGATTGCACGAGCTTCGAGTTTACAAACGTAACTTTGTGATATGAAAATACTACGAACAAGTAGCGATTCATTGGAAGCACCCCCAATGCTTAGCAACGCATTAGGGTCCCGGCCGGCGCTAGTGTCGATACGGGCTGAATAACTTGAACACGGAAGCTTATGTATTGCGCAGTCTTGATGGATCGATACCCGGCACCGAGTTATGAAAGAAGGAAGTTCGGCAAGGCGCAGGGAGCTGTCTCCGCGCTACAACCTAGTTACGCCCTGTATGCCCTAATTTTGACGTACGGCCCTTTTGCGCCTATGTGTGCGTTGAGGAAAATCGCGCTGCGCTACCCCCCTCGACATTGATCAACCGCGCCATTTTATGTTTTCCGCGTATCAAATTGATGCGTATTTGATGTATGTTACAGTTTTCTGAGGGGACGCGGATAGGGTATTTGTTATAGAAAATTGTCATTGATTTTATGTTGGTAGTTGTGAGTAAAATTGTACTTGTGGTTGTGCAGCTACGCATCCTGTATTTATTAAATCGCATATAAACATTTAACAATATCTGTATGTCGTTGAATAAGAGGCATCGGCAGTTCTGTACGGGCGAAGTAAGGAGGAAAATATCGGAAGATGACCTTTGTACTCTGCAACCTGTAGATATTTCACGGTCGTGGCCATCTCTTTACGACGCGTGAGTTCCCGAGGGAATACTAATAGATCGTTAATCAGACGTTACTTGTATATTGACAACCGTTGAACTAAGTGACTATATTTTCCATTAAAATATGAATGCGAGAATAGAAACCGGTGGTTATGGGGGAGGCAGGGAATCGATATCAACTATGTTATATAGGGCAAGAGTTGTACGCCCCCGTCTATAAAGGCATGGTATCCTAAAATAGGTCGCAGCGTAGGTAGGGCGGGTGGGTCGCAGCTCGCGAGGGCTCGTGGTGGCCCTGCGGCGCCGCGCAATGCGTCCCAGCCACGCTGATGGGGTACCAATCGATAACACCCAGCATCCCACGGCCCTCTCGCTCCCACGTTATTCGTCAAAATATAACATCCCGTTGCAATAATAAGGTCGCCTTTGCGTTACGTTCTACGCTCGAAACGAATGTTTAATGGCAGCCATAAAGAAACTTTTATAGAAATCGCTTTTTTTTGTATTATGGCTTCAGTAGACATGCTACGTTTGAGATTGGTGATTTCCGCGTTTTAGCGAAATTCTGCGGTGGATCGTGTGGTTTCGACTACGCATACCTTAGCGACTGCATTAATGCTGCATCGCGTTTTTCGCTGTTATCGAGCATCGAGCGTCCAAAGTTAGGATCGGCGGCAAAACGCGTACAGGTTATAGAATTTGACCGCTGAATATCGATTTGAAAAAGTCAAATTGTCGATTGCTGATGTTAAATGTAGCATGTCTGCTGGGGCTCTTACACTCCTCGGGGAAAAGGCGAAAACTTTGTCAAGATCGATACTTTGTATACGAATTAACGGGTGAGTATAAGTCTCTTGGGCCACAGGTGACATGCGATAAAACGGTGTTGGTGGTTGTAGTGAAGGCGTGGGTCCTGACGTGGCGACGGCGTACAAGATGGCTGGTGTGGCGACGCCGCAGTGGCTTCAAGGTGCATGCGCCCACTTGCAGTGTGAGCGTCGCTGTTCCCCGCCATTGCGACTGTCTACTGCGGACCTTTGCGACACCTCGTCTGTCCGGTTATACACCTACCATCATTGTTTGAAACTATACAGCTTTTAATTCAGTGGGTTATGTTAAGAAAGTGATTTCATGGTCCATCCCATTATACACTTGAAAATCTAAAAATTGGGTTTATGTCAGATTCAGATTTTAATTTAATTGGTTTCGTTAATATAATGAGATTTCATAGAACAAAAATCTAGATCATAGCGTAATAAGTGTTGAGGAGAAATTAGTTTAATTATTTTTACTGATTGCAACTTAATTTGAAATGTTCTAAATTTAGGATGAATGGATACTTTTGAGTCTATGTGAGCGCCATTTAAAATATTATTACTGCGCTTGGTGTAATTTCAATCGTTACTTGAGGGGTACTGTTGAAATTACTTTCGGTGTCTAGAATTACGTTGAAATTTTATAATGCGCGTAGGTATTTAGAGTTCACACTTTATTTCATAAAAAAGAAATCATGGTTTATGGTAATTAAATCTTTATTCACTCTTTAATCTAAAAGGTGGCTTAATTAGATTTTATAATCGTTCCGTGGCACTGCCAATAGATAAACGCAATTATAGTCAATATGGTTATCCTAGCTCAATTTTAAAAGCTAAAATGATTGAAATCCGTCCTCTATTACCTAAATAAAATATACAAAAGCTTAGTTCATGACATCGAAATATAAAACGATTTATTTTTAATACAGTTTCTAAGTAATTTACAAAATGTCTTAATTATCAATAGCGAGTTATTCGATCATGTTATCAACCCCCCCATACTTGCTCTATAATAAAATTAATATAAAGTCATATTTAATGGTAATTATGTATACGAACAACCGAAATCCAAAAAATAAGGATAAAGCCTCTTAAACAATATTAAACTAAGTATACCATTTTTTTTTAATTTGCGCTACATTACATGAAGTAGTCTTGTATAATTTCTTTGCTATTTCGGTATGACATATTCATACCAATATTATAAGCTAGCATGACATTTAAAATGACATGACACGCACATATCTCCCAAACTTTGCATGTATGTGCTGTTCTGGGGAATTGTCTGTTTTTTTTAGTCTATGGTGAAAAACTCATGTCAAATCGATTGCATTCCAATTTGCATTTGCTACAATGCTAAATACATAATATATCACGGTAAAGTTTTAGTATTATTATATTGTACATTGTAGGAAATATATTTAGTTAAACTGATGAATCCTCATTCTCATCAAATGTAATTGCAAAGCCCGATCTCTCTTTTCGTAAATCTGTAAGATAGCATTCTTCATAACGGAAGACCTTTTTTATTTTTACTCCCCCCCCCCCTCCAAACTTCACCTTTAAAACTTCAGTGGTTAGTACGTAACAAAAATGGTGCATTTAAAAAAGTTACTACTTTTTGATTGCAATGAAAGTTCAAAGCCTTGTTACAAATATGTTATAAAAAATAGTAAGTAATAGTGATTTATACGGGTATTTATAATCAGTAATAAATATTATCATATCTATAGAATATTATTCAATTGTTTATAGACAGATAAAATATTGTTTTGTATATAGAGTCATAGTTTGACATAAAATGTCAGTAGCACTAATTATGAATAAAATTACGAATTAATTTAATTGAAATGTTAAATAAAAATTGACCATCAATTAATCTTTTATTTGCTCCGTTCCGAATAATAATGCTTTCATTGAGCGATGTGGCATGCATCCATGTAGAATATGAAGAATGCAGTATATTTCTGTACAAATAATATGGCAAATATGTTGCTGTCATTTCGGCTACCTTTTAAAATACGATTATGTTTTGAATACACAAAGTCAGGTAGCTATTAATAATACATGCAAAGTTATTTCACTTTGAATTTATGTGTTAATAAATTACGGGCTAAGCATTGATTTGTGGCGCGTTCTACATATTCTATATTCTAAGTTCTAATAAATGCATTGCCACATGGCTCTATGAAAGCCACCAGGTAAGTTATTTAATATTAAAATTAAATTAAGTTAGCTTTCATTTGGCTTCCCACGTTTGTTACAACGGCTGCAATTATTTGAAAGGTGGCGCGCGGTACCTGTACACGCCTCGAGGGGGTAAACTGCTGTTCTACGAGGGTAATACGTATTTCGTGAACTCGAGGAAGCGGCACGAGAAGGCTCGGGTGCTGTGGTACTGCTCGTCGAGGAAGGCCCGCCACTGCCCCGCCTCCATCCTCACGATGCACGATCGAGTCCTCGGCCAACCACCAGTGCACACGCATCCACCGAAAGTGTCCACTTCGTACTACAACTTAATGAGGGGTGAATTCAACCAGGACGAAATGTATTGATGCCTGTTTCCTCCGAAACAGTAGCCAAAGGTTGTGGATTTATTTATTAGCCATTTAACAAACATTCCTATATGTTGAGTGAACGTTTGCTTTTCTAGTCAGAATTGTAACGGGTTATGTTTTGTGTGTTACGCAGGTAAATGAATAGACTTCTAATTCAAGTCGATCTTCCTGCTATTAAATAAGTCAAATTGATCTTAAGCAAATTAAAGCTCACGAATACTAACATATGGCCACTTCTTTGAGATAATCAGCGGACACGCAAAATAAATCTTTGAATAGGAATGTTCTGAGTATCACGATGAGTTCATACTCTTGTCTCTCTAAAAATAATATTAGGAGTCTATTTATTACACACTCGTATAAACTACGTACGGACTGGCTTCCTGAATGTCGCGGGCGACGTCCAGAAAGCACGATAGTGTTCCATAGTAAATAAAATTATGATGGTCTCGTTATTTCATAGTACTTAGACGATTATAATGTAAGGATAATTAAGTGTTTGAAAATATCAAGAACTTTAATATTAAGTACAAAGATACCTGTTTCTAACGAAGTTGCCATAATATTATCATTGCCGTAGTCTTATGATTGTCGCCAAGTTGTTTTAATTCTTAAATGTAATGTGATTTCGATGTCAGTAAATTATGTGCCAAATTGTACCCGTGGTTGAATAAAAGATATTATTTAAAACTTGCGCACGGTGTTTTGTATAACCATGGAACCCCAATCCATCGTACAGATTTCTACCTGCGTGTTCTGGGAACTAAAAAAAGGCTGTCTAGACGTCCTGCCTGATGTATTTATTTCTCTCGAAAAGGTTTTTGTGGGACTTTGATCGCCTCGAAAGTCCTAGCCAGGTGCAGGTAGGATTTCGACCCCATACTCAATTACTGCTTTATTTTCTTGTTATAAGGATATCTTTTCATTTACTAATCTGAGATAGGGCTAGCGTTTTTGTTAGGTCGGCTTATGGCATTGTTATTCAAGTGTATTGAAAAAATAAGGTATGGTACATCGAGGTATTGTTGTTATGAATAGGTAAACTGTTTGGTATTGTTAATTGTTTGCTTCGTACAGAAGGGCGCATGATCTTGAAAAGATTATCTTCGGTGTAGACTTACAACTCCCTAGTTTAGAAATGTTTGGAGTGAATGTGAGCGAACTTTAATATAAACTTTCTTTCTACGTCCGTAATTTTTATTATCCAAAAAATGTACAACTAAAGCAACAGTTGTAGGTATACAAAATATACAAATAAAATTAATCATTAAAATTAAACGAAACATCATTTTTTCTAATAGCTCCCAGGAGAAACGCTAAATTACATATAAAACGTACTCAGTTATTTGAATATTTATCGGATTTTATGGACAAATTCAGGGTTATCTGTAAACTTTTAAATTATTCATTAAAGCGATGGTAATTATGAACGTGAAAAGACTAGAGAACTTTATATTACTATATTATCTACAATTCAGAATATTAAAATAAATTGTTATGTAGGACCGAGATTACTTGTACTTATGTTAATAATTCATGGACTTAACTACTGTTAATCTCCCATGAACGCAATAGCATCCATATTTCTTTGCATTATGTATATCTAAATTAGCTTGCCCAAAAATAGAACTACCGTTTTGGGCGAGCCCTACTTAGCCAACTCGAATGGTATGTCTGTACCGTTATAATAACTAGCGTATAGGTACAAAGATTGAAATGTTTCACTTTTTTCAATCCAGTTTAGTTTGTCGGTTCAAGTTCAATGATGGAATTCAAATTACCTCTCGATTGGCTGTGGATCACGTACGTCACAGATTTTCGATGTCATTATTCTAATTACGACCGAGTATGGTGTTATGAAATAGATTACGTCCTGGTTTTTATGCCGGTTGATATTTTCTGTAGCTGTTATATTTTTGTTTAAGTTGGTTGGTAAGAATACTTGCTGTAGGATAATTGGGATTGTTTTAGTTGTGTATTTGTCTTGTGTACCCATGAAACAGGAGAAAATCCTAGTGTGGGGCTATGAGCGTAGAAAGCGCGTGAGCGTGTGCGTGTGATTATTGGGATTTAACAAATACCTATAATGTTTCAATTAATTTTCTTTGTGAAACCGTACGTCGAAAAGGTAATCCCTTGATAAGCTAATAGGAGACTTGTTTAGTTTCTATATAAGTTACCCAACGCTCTACACTCCAAACGTCTAAAATGATTCCTTTTATCTTGGAAGCTATGGACCTAAAAATAAAAGCAAGCAGTTTCATAATAACGAACATTACCCAAATAACTCGCGTTGTATTCTTATCAGATCGAATATACTTACACCTATACATACTTAACGTTTTACTTACAAATTTCAACTTAAGTCTCCAAGTCGAAAGATAGAAGATAACTTAGACACAAAACCTGTTGCGTTGTAGGAATTCTCTCAACTGACGGTTGTTAATTAGAATTAAGATTTACGCAATAGATTAACACCTACGTCATACTCAATAGAACATAAAAGTTACAAGGTTAAACGAGGCCCTTAGAATTTTAAAATACTTGTATACCTATATGCTGCGTACTATTTACGCGCGGTTATTTGTGTAGGCATAATCTATGAAAAAAAGAACGTTGTTTTAATAACAGATTTGAATAATAATGTTCATTGTGCGTCAAAAAATATAGATATGAAATAAATAACAATATTATAATATATTACTATGTATGTTGTAATACAACTAGGTATATACATATAAGGCAACTCTGAGTTGGTGTATAGGGCGTGGGTTCTTGATCCACGTTTCATACATAATATTGCTGCTTCGCGAGAATCTTCTAACCGTTCTTCAATATTATTTAATTTCATGTTAAAGATTCAGTTGTATGTAAACATCACATAAGTTTAAAATTAAAAATTGAGTGCTTTAACTACATCACCATTAATTGCCTTTTAATATATTGTCATTGTTTTAAATTTGTTACCTAAAAATAAGCAAAACTGCATTTTTCAATGTCTAACTAGCTCTTCTGTAAAAATAGCCTTTTGTGTTGTGTTATTATGCGATGTAAGCAGCGATTTACATTTTGGGTGGTATGTGATGTCTGGTGGTTTTTAATGCCTCAGATGGGACCCTAAGAAAAATAAGTAAATATTGAACTAAGTAATAAAATACCATATTATTCATAAGGTTAATTTAGATTATCTTAGATTTATAATTAATGGTTTACATAATTCACATTGCTTATAAATATTTAATATAAGATATTTAATTTATACTAATATTATAAAGCGGAAGAGTATTATTGTTTGAACGCGCTAATCTCTGGAAGTACTGGTCAGTCAGATTTAAATATATTTTTGAATCTAATAGGATATTTATCGAGGACGGCTATAGGCTATATTTATTCAAATTGGATAAATGAAAAAAAAATACATACGTCCAAAGTTATCTCGACGTAGACCTCTGTATCATATCGACTCTCATACGTAAAGGAGGTCAATTAAATTGGTTTGACCCCGCGAATTATAAGGCTTATCTCGAGAACCGCTGAACGGATTTCAATGTAGTTTATGTTATGTTAATACTCATACATACATTACAATTTGCTAATATTTTGTACAAACATTTTACAAAATTTTTATAGCAAACTTATTATTAGATATATTTTATAGCAAAATATTAACCTTACGTTGATCCACGATTGATAAAAGAAATATGTGTGTGAAATTTTAAGCTTCTAGCCTTTTGAGTTTTAACTGTGCGTTGATACATCAGTCAGTCACTTTTGCCTTTTATGTATATAAATATTTATTCACGTGTGCATAATTTTGATTGAAGATTGAAGAGATTGAAGCCGGGAAGTTAAAGAACGAAGGACTCCCCCACACCTCCTTTTGCATATGTTGTTTTAATTTTGAAATAGCAGGACCTTCAATGCTGAGTTTCGACTTATTTATAAGCATCAGTTTACGAACATACAGAAACTCTCAATTCACTAGATCATCCACATATTAGGTATTTTTCAAACACCGGTCAAACCGCGGGAACTGCAAGTATAGTAATAAATGGCATTAAAGTTGAACAAATTTGCAAAATCTAGGGTTGGAATAAAACCGTCGAATGTGAACTTTGATGAAAATTTAAACTTTAGGTACAATTTTACATTTTACATGTATAATTACATAATACTGATCTAAAAAAATATTTATTTTTCAATAATCTTTTTGCATTATTTTTATTTCAAGAAATAAAATGTATGTAACATACATATTTATGTGTCTTTACCCGAGTGTTTCCCAATTACTAGAGAACGGTAAATTGATGAATATATATATAATATAAATGTTCCTATATTATCTCATTTGCTTCAACCTTCAGTTATTTTTTTTAAATACCTGTTCATTATTATATGCAGCGTTATTTATCTTTATAACTATAATATTATTTTTTTAATGATGTGGTAATTTTTGATAGCAACAATTAGGTTTCGTGTGCTTTAATACTTCCTGTGTATTTTCTATTATACTTCGAATTAAATGTTGAGATAGATTATCCAGCCGGTTTAGGTTTTCTTTGGATGCAGGTATTTTCATTTGTATTATGAAAACGTAAACATTTTTATTACGTGATATATTTTTATAGTTAGTGTAATTAAATCGTCTTCGGTTCTTAATTAAGAATTACAGTTCTATCTTCGAATCCATAGTCATCCAGATATTTATTTTACGCTATTTTTTCATATCTGTTTTTAAGACAGGTATCCCACGTTTAGGATTTCGGAGATGTTTATATACTTTTATTAACACATGCTTTTATTTTAGATGGGTATCTTACTTTGGAATCGGCAGTTAGAACCGTTCGTTAATTTTAGTTCAGTAAACATCTGGAGGCACGGCAGTGCCACCGCCAAGTCGAGCAAAAAGCGGCACGGCCGTACCATACTTTTCTCGAAGCAATTCGGGCCATTTTAAACCCTAGATATTTATTAAAGATATGGTTAAATATTTATTGTTAGTTACGATATATATTAACATATTTGAATGTTACAGACTTCATCTCGTTAATATAGCTAATGGGGATATGTGAGGTTATTGGGCTCGCAGTTAAACACTAGATGTTTCGTTCCGAGAGAATGCCGCCCAGTTATCGTGAAGCGCATTCACATGTGATGCCGTTACTCATTATGCCACTACGGGATTCTTGGCGCATGGTGAGTTGATTTCTCTGCATCATCAAATAATCGTGACTAGGTAAAACTGCAATAAAACATGCTATCGTTGTGTTTATTACTTATTAATTGAGTTCGGATCAGTTGTGAAGTTATGCTATGCTAATGTGATCTAAGTGTTAACCATACGACACAAAACTGCTTCACATATCAAGTTACCTTTAAAATGTAAACAGACATCTTTAAATCACGAAATAATATAATCATATCATTATCACATATCACTAAATAAACTTAATAAAATGTTGATTTCAATTTCCGAGAAAAAAAAAAAATAAAATAAAAAAAATAAAAAAAAGTTCATATAGTTGTAGACTTGTAATAAACCTTCACTACGCAAATTATAATCAAAAGGTGAAAGTCCTTCAAGTAAGTTCTTCAAGAAAGGTGCGAAAAGAGCTCTCCTTCACAGCCGGCGATGCATTGGCGACTCCTCTGGTGTTGCGAATGTCCATAGGCGACGGTAACTACTTTCCATCAGGTAGCCTGTCTGCCTTATCGTTAGGTGAAGTTATATGAAAAAGTACCTTCCGTTCAGTAAATAAAAGAGATACAAAATACTACTCAATGATGCTCGATAACGTTAGACCTAAGACCAAAGGTTACTTATTACAACAGTTCTGGTGGTCTGCAGACTTTGATCGTCGCAAGGAATTAGGTATAAAGTAACCATAGATAAACGGTAGAGAAACTTATTCGCAACGGATAATTTTAAAATAATGGTCAGTATTCTTCTTCAATAGAGAATGAATAAAACGGCCCTTTACGCATTTAATGTATTCAAACGTTCATAAAAGGTAAATTATTTTATTCTCCAATGATCTCCATTGTACCTTTAGCTAGATAATCCGCGAACCAGTGCGCGAATCCGTTGGCAGCTGACGTAGTGATTATATCCACAAAAAGGGTTGCTTTAACCCTCATTCTTGGTTGATTTACCCTTGCTCGCTTTTATAATGTAATAGAAGTAAAGGTGTAAGAGCCGATTTGTCAGTTAAGTATAAGCTGAGTAAATTGTTTGTATAAGTTATAAATTATGCTTACTAATTAATAACTTTCCAATGATTTTAAAGTTATTGCAATTATTTCAGTTCGCATGTTTAATTTGTACATTATGCTACCCAACCATTCGTTTAAATTTTATACATGTCCTGTTTTGAGTAACGAAGAAATGACTTCATTTCTGGGCAATAACAAGCATTTTTTAAGGCATAGATACATCTTATATTGAGTCAAATATGTCATAGCAAACGCTTCAGAATCTCCAGAATTCCAAGTATAACGAGATAATTAAATTAAACAAGAGGACATTTATCTAATATATAAAATTCTCGTGTCACAGTTTTTGTTGCCATACTCCTCCGAAACGGCTTGAGCGATTTTTACCAAATTTTATATGCTTATTCAGTAGGTCTGAGAATCGGCCAACATTTATTTTTCATACCCTTGAAGGGTTGTCCACCCTTAACATTTTTTTTTTTATATGGCAAAACAACGTTTGTCGGGACAGCTAGTAAGTCATATGATTCAGGCTTTCAGAATTAGATCATTATTTAAACATTTTTTTTTGTCCTGATCAAATAAGTACTCGTCGTAAAACAGGGTTCCAAATGCATTTCCGTATAGAATCTAAAAACTGAAGTACAGAGCGGAGTAAGCAGCGCCCTCGTGCGAGGTCGTTCAACTGCAATGTTTCAGCTTAAGACGGAGAACTTCCTTCACTCTCATTTATTACGACAGGGCAACGGGAGATGGCGTTGATTGTTTTAGGAGATGTAAAAATATGAATCTTATGTTTAAGAAAATTGTTGTTATTCAGCTAGGTAATGTAAGAATATGTTATTTTCATATTATCCTCGTTAGAATGGTTTTGATTAAGCGTAGATTTGGAACTCTAGGTCTAAGCTACCCTTATTATGTTTAACTTTAAAAGATGGTGTAAATTGTTTTTTTAAATGCACTATTTTAAATGTACAAGCTAATTAATTTTAAAGACAAGACAGTTAACAAAAAATAGGTAAACTAAGAATTAAACATTGATAAAGTGTCACTGATAAACCAAATATCGGGACAAAGAGATCATCTTAAAAAAATAAGTGGAATATTACTTTCTCAAAGGTCCTTGTCCAATTTTTCTATAAATACGATTTTCTATACGTACGTAGTGTTTTTCTGGAACCACATAGGAAATATCGTTTTTTTAATAATGTTTGGCGTCCCGGAAATAGTAATGATAGAATCTTATAATGATTTACATTATAACTCTATTGTAAATCTACTATATTGAAAAATAATTTTAAATAGATGAATGTGTTTTGATATTCATTTATATTTACTTAATGTAAAATCATGAAATAATCGCTAGTCGACAACAGATGGCGTGAGATGTCTCAACACGACGTCAATGAATTCTTAAGAAAACGGGATTAGTATAAAAAAATAGTAAAAGAGTAGTGCGTCATTTATCGAAGTTAAATCATTAAATTAAGTACTTAAATTAAGTTTAGTTTTTTTAAAGAGTCCATAATTTTTGATCCGAGAATTTATCTCTTTATGGATAAAATGTATGAAGTACTAATTTCCAACCTGATAGCGAGTCATACATAACTTAACAGAATATTTGGGCGTTATTAAACATAAAATGTGTCGATGTCGAAGTGTAGTAAACTATAATAAATATAATGTACATACACAGAGAAGGATAAATCCAAGACCCTTTTAAACTTAATCTTTAATACATAAAGTTTGTATAACTACAAACTCGTTTGTTTGTTGTTAGTGTTTTTATCTTTTGTTTTAGATTTCTTCAAGTTTTATATTTTTAACACACTTTTAGTAGACGCTTTATCGCAAAGGTAGCTTTATTGTTTACATATAAGCTGAGTATTTACGAAAAATGTATAGATTATTAATATAGTGTTGATCCAATTTATTAAGAACATGCTTCAACATGAAATAGTTACCATAGATTAATCTTATTACTTATGAAAACTATGAATGCGAAAGTATGTGAGGTAGTATGCGTGTTGGTAGCAAAAAATATTTTTCGGATTTATATTAAACTGGTTCGGATTTATATTAAAGTGACCTTAGATTAATGAATGATACTTATTACCGTAGTAGACGTGGCCGAAGCGGAGAAAGTTGCAGTAATAATCTATCTTCCAACAAATAGGCTTTTTTATAACATTAAAATAGCAAATGAGCATGGAGTCAGTATGATGCTAAGAGGTCACTGCCGCTCATGAACATCCGTAAGCATATAAGTTCTATCTGAACAGATGCGTTGCTACTCACTAAATGGTCGCCTTATATAAAAGTGTGCCGGCAACCACACCCTTCCATGGAAACGCAGAATTGCTTCACGCTAGAAATAAGTGTGGCGGTGGTACTTACCGGTCGCACTATACTAGTTTTACAATTTGGTGTACTATAATACACGCTACGAACGGAGCGCGGGACGATGACGGGGGCCTATGAATGCATCTCCACGTGGCTAGATTCTTACTACGATTTTTTTTCTTTAGCTCAAAATAAACATTGTTCCAGTTTTTGCCCATACATTACAATATATTTGTATATTACTTACATTTTTGATAATTTACAATGTACTCTGAAATGATGGAGGAATTGCGTAATTGTTGAGAGAAAACTTAATAAAGTAGTACAATGGTTACAGTAGTGTTTTGCAGACCTGTGTCAAATACAACGCTTAGGTACATACAGCCCATGTCATACAGTGCTTGACAATATAGAACTCATACAGTATGTTGCGGTTTTATTAACAATTTGGTGTCTATTCAACTCAAAAAAGATAAGCGTAAAAATCCTTCATAACTGCTAACAATATGCTTATTCAGTGATATTTTGTGGTTTATGAAAAGAACAGTTTTATATTATTATATTATATAATGCGATTAAAGAAACACCGATACGATGAGCAACGACAGACTATGCTTCATATACAAATATTTGTTCTAGGTCTAGCAATCTTAATCAATAAAGCAAAGGCTGCCCATCTATCTGCTTATAAACGTAGGTACGCGAAAGTTAAAAGTAATCCGGAGAAGTTTAAAAAAGAAAAGGACAAAGCACGACTGAAGTATATAACGAAGAAAGAAAAAGGCCAAATAACTCCAATTAATGAAAAATCTCCCAGGGATCAGAGACGGCAAAGGAAGAAATGGAGAGAAGCATCAAAGAAGTACAGAGAAAATAAAAGAAGAAGGGAAAGTCACAATAATTCACCAGAAGCAATACTAATTGTAACTGACTAATAAATAACCTTTGAATAGGTAACTAATTTTTGTCCACTTGATTATAAGTGATGTTTCCGCCCTTTGACACTTCATAGAGAATAAGGTTTCTATCTGAAGTTAATTACAGATGCGTTGCTACTACCGAGGAGTAAGATGACGTCTAAAATAAAATTAAGCCGAATCACCTACATAATTCGATACTGAAGGAAATATGGCACATCACGTATATCGGATAGAGACTCAAAAGGCTAAATCTTTTAAGCAAGATTGGAAAAATTTTAATGGCAACATGAAATTTTATTTTACAGTGAAAGTCAAGGGATGAATAATTTACAAATGTTTTAAACAGGAGAATTTTAAAATAAAAAACATTCGATTAGTCGGTTAAGACGAAGGCTAAGACAAAACAAATTAGGCGGTCCTTTGGAAAAGATTCAAACGACATGATAATTATTCCAGCTAAAAACAGAATATTACTTCAAATAAGATACAAAGAAAAATACAAAAACAATAAATGATCTTACTATTAAAAGAATTACACAAAATTTATTATTTAATTAAATTGACCAATTTTAAACAGCTTAATAAGAATCCTTATGTTTCTCTCAACATGATATTTGTTTAATAAGAGAATATGTGTATGAATAATTATTTGGTTTTAAAAAGATAAAATTTACAAGTAAAGCATGTAAGAACCATACTGAAGAACATAAACATATGACAAAAACCCCGGAGTAAGCACTGAATTCTCAAGTAATCTATATGTGTACAAAGATCGCCTCTTACTATGTATATCACCTGTCGTACTTGGATATATTACAATAAGGCATATAACATAACAATTTCATTTTATGACATTAATTGTTTCTTGTTTGCCATTTTTTTTTTCAAATTTAAAGCATTTTTTGATTCTTATAATTTCAAAAATAGATTTTTATACGAAAGGTACAATATTACGAAGAAAGCAGTGACATCGTAATTGCCCTTTCCTGGAGGTTTACGGTTAGAATGCCAGGCAAGTATCTTAGATTTAATTATTGGTACTTAATAGGTGGTAGAACTGTTATTTACCTATTATTTAAAAAATAGAAGTTTTAAACCAATAATACCACTGCATTCGAGTCGTACATTCTAAGAAATAACCGTGATGACAATACTTGAAATCAGAATCTCCAATATTTTTCCCAAATCAGATATTTTCTAAATTATACGATGTACTGAAATCTTACGAGAAATTATAATCTTATGTTTATAACAAGTATTTAATTGGTCAAGAGCTTTCATTTGTCATTCAAGAGACAAATCGGCAGCGAATTAAGAACCGCTGCCGATTTGTCATACAGTTTGTTGTTTGAGCATCCGACCAGCGGTTTATGGTTAAATTTATTCGACAATTCTGGCATCGATGAAGCGTCGATGCGTCTGTATAGAAACATATACATAAGTATTAAATAGAAAACGAACATCTTATGCGATGATACCACTTCGACATGAATAATCATTAAATCTACGGGAATTTCAATGATTATGGTCAATGGGCGGTCAACCTTAATGCTTTGATGTATTTTAGTTTCAAGGTAATGCTATGGCACATAGATATTTTAAATTTAGGGCATTTCAACTTAACCCTTACATATAACACCTACCTATATTATTGACTTTAGTATATAACTGTAGTTTATCCTCTGTCTATTAACACTAATTTCGTAATATGCAAAAATGTTGTAAGCGCAATTCCTCGTATTTGCTCACACAGATCGAAAATGATAAATTCAAATAGATACATGTATAATACATAAACAGACCTTTAGGTAAATTTATTACCGAAGCCGGTTAAATACAATTCAATACAATGTTTAATGACATGTTGCAACAAATCAGCAACATGCATTGCTATGCAGATGACAGCACGGGGGATGTTGCTTACACAGGCCGTTCGAACGCCTCTCGGACACGCGTGGAGGAAAGCAGAATCCGACTTGTATCTGAAATCGAGAACTCTTTGGAGCGGGTCTCGACTTGGGGTCGACTTAATCTTGTTGAGTTCAACCCCACGAAGACACAAGTCTGCGCGTTTACCTCTAAAAAAAAAACCATTTGTTGTAGCGCCAAAGTTTCAGGAAATTCCGCTCACCATTAATAAAAGCCTGGGGATCCTGGGAGTTGACATCTCGTGTGATGTGCAGTACCGGAGTCATTTGGAAGGCAAAGCCTAGTAGGCGTCTAAAAAACTGGGCGTTCTTAACAGAGCCAAGCAGTACTTCACTGGGGGGCATCTCCTTCTGCTTTATAAGACACAAGTGAGGCCCCATATGGAGTACTGCTCGCATCTCTGGGCTAGAGCGCCACAGTACCAACTTAACCCACTTAACTCCGTACAGAAGCGAGCGGTCCGAATCGTCACCAACCCAAGGATCACCGACTGTTGCAATGTTGCAAATGTAAATAGGCGACGGTGACTGCTTTCCATCAGGTGGCCCTACAGCACTATCGTTAGGTCTAACTATAAAAAAAAACACCGCCAATTTTATTCCTATCTTCAACTTTACATAGGAATCTTGTGCTCTATGAGTTTGCTTACAAATGTCCAGGGAGTGAAAACGGGAGTTTTATAACAAGCACCTCACGAATGCATTGCTACTCCTGAGGACTAAGGTGGTCGCCTCATGAGTAAGTAGACATCCACACCTTCGCATTCAAACGCAAGAACTGCTTTTCGCTAAAATTAGGCGAAGCGGTGGTACTTCCCTGCCCGGACCACACCGGTTCTTTAATATTTTCGCATAATTCAATAATTTTCACATACCATAAAATATTTTTTGTACGTTTAAAACAGGACCAAAAATAAAAGGACTGCTTTCACATGCATTTCGAACATATAACTTTCTGTACGAATGGTAACAAATTTATTTCAATACCCGTGGATTCTTCCTTATGTAGATTGTCTTAGTTTATATTTAAATTAATAATATGCGATGAAAATGTTAAAGCTTTAAAGCATTTTTTTCTAGAATGGGTAGTAATGGGGCAGACCTTTTTTTAAGTATACCAATTGAAGTAGCAAACGAGCATGCAGGCCATCTGATGGTAAGTGGTTACTACTGTCCATATAATCAATTTCACATAGAATATGTGTTCTATCTGAAGTCAATCTGAAATCAAGTCAAGTCTGAAATCTAATACGTTGCCACTCCCGAGGACTAAGTTGGTCGCCCCATATAAACGTGTGCCGACAACCACACCAATCCATCAAAACGCAAAAACTGCTTCACGCTAGAAATAAATGTGGCGGTCGAACTACAGTCGTTCTACCTCCTAGTATATCTACACAGTGCACGTATTGCAGAAAAAGTGATACTATTTTCGAACAAACCACTAACATTCAATTATTTGAACTCAAACGCCATATAATAACCGAAACCTTTCAGATGCACGCTTTATAATATCCTGTCACGGGAACCCTCAAATTTTATACAAGGATATGGTGTTCATCCGGGAGCGACCACAATGCGGGACGCCCAGGGTCCGCACGAGATGGGTCTGCAGCCGCAAGAGGAGAAAAAAATGTACCGCAGCAATCACCACCGTGGACACTTTGATCGTCAGCACCACCGGATACCATAATCATAGCTAACGAATACCGTACTTAGGATGGAAAATACATTTAAGTAAACAATTGATAAAATTCTAAAGTTAAGAGTTAGGAAAAGAGGACTAAAAGTGAATGAAACATTAAAGAAATAGAAAGATAATTAATGACCTAATGTAGGTAATGTATGTATTAATGACAAGTACCTAAAGTTAAAGATACTTAATGATAATTAAAATGTTAAAGATAGAAAGACAGGGATAGCTTTAGTATAATAATATGTCAATATCGATTGGGTATTGTTTTACTGCTGGACATACAGTTAACATACAATGTTAAGACTTAACACACAATTCGACGGGCCCCTAGAAGAAAATCGTATACGAAAAATTATGAATTTATTGTATGAAGCTTTGTTAATTGTAATAGCGAATTAGGAACTTATTTAATGTTTCTAAATAGCTATTATAATGATTTTCCATAGATCGTCTTTCTTGACGTTAATCAATGTGTGTATGTCCACAAAACTTCAAAGCTTCATACTGTAAATTGGTAATTTTTCACATACGGTTTTGTTCTAAGGGCTCGTCGAATTGGAATTTGGCCATAATATAAAGATGGTTAAATATGGGTCGGTGAAGATTATGTGTTTTATAGTTAAATACTTGTCTTACAATAAAAGTAGGAAATTATTTATCATTCAGAAAGGACTTTGATTTTTTTTAGATATCTATTTACACGTTACTTTGAACTTTTTATGATGTTTCGGTGAAAATGGGTGCCAAATAGATAAGTGTAAGTTGATTTTGAAATTCAGAATGCATTTCAGCATTGCAAACTACCTAATCGCCATTAAAATCGAGATATTGTTTTAAAAGGGACTTTTTATGATATGATATATAATTTAGGAGAAATAGGTATATTTTATACATAAAATAATTTTAATGGATAACTAGTTTACATATTTCGCAAATTAAATACGATGTAGAGTCCGTTAGATTACACAGACATGTCAAAAATTTATCAAGTTAACAACACAGTATTTGTTTCAAAAATTAGACAATTTACTACCGTGCTTTTGATATTTGTTAGATTTACACGGTGTTTTTTTTACCTCTACTCTTTATCGATACGGAAGAAAAAACGCATTAAAAACGCAGCCACTAGAAGCTAGAAGCGTTCAACGTGTGCAGCGAGTCTATATAAAATGTATAGAAACTGTAGGAAATATGCCAGTGGCGGCGTTTATGGCCGCCCTTACTCGCCTGTGTGCGGTCTTGGTCCTAAGGCGGACTGTACGACCAAGGTCATGTCGTAGGTCCGTTGAAGTATTAACTTGAACTGTCATTGCGACAGTCCGTTCGACAGTTCGTGCGACCGTTGTAACGTGAATGCCCACCTTTATAGGTATTGTAACATAGTGATCGAAGACTTAAGAAAAAAAAAGAAAGTTGTTGAATAGATAACCTCTTTCGCTTGGGAAGTCAGTTAAAATAAAAGTAACATAAGGCATACCATGTTGATCACAAAAGTTTAATAATGTTCTTTGTCAATGCAATTAGCGTTACAATTACAACCGTTTGTTACGAAAACGCTCGATGCGTTGAAAATGATTATTTATTTTGTTGCTTCATACAAATATACATAGGTACTGATATGTAAAATAAATTAACTTAATTAAAAAAAATAATTAATTAATAGAAAGGTATAACGTTGTTGTATATAATACAGATTATGAACGTAAAAAGACTCGTAGCACTTTCCATTGAAATATTTTACCTTGAAACTCCATTAAATATAGACTTTAATTGAGATTAGTGTAAAACTCTCTTATCTTATTAGTTGACAGTTCTATCGTTAAATTACCTCTTATATAAATATAAAGTTTTATTTATCATACAAAATGAGATGATTAGTATTCTTATAATATACTAAAGTTAAGATGTTGATACTATTTAGGGCGTTTTACACATGCGATTTTCGAGTGTGTTTCAAGTAAGGAGAGAACATTATTGCAGTTATTGATAATTTTTGAGTTATTGTTTATCGAGATGAATTTCGGTGCAATAATTATTTTCCCCACTAAAGCCGATTCCTCGTGAGTATATGTGAAAGGGCCCTAAGGGCTGGTTTCGCTAGAAGCACATGGGTAAATTCAATTACTGAAAGGCTTTCACGCAAATTCAGAGTATACACTGAATTCCGTCCAATTAAACCATAGCACATAAACATATAATGTTACCCTTGACTTCTTCGTACTTAACGCCTTTGTTTTAGTAAGTAAATATGTTATTCTTTATGGAGCTATTGCCATAATGTTGAAGGGAGATCGGAATTGTTAATATCTGGAAATTACATTCCATAGAAGTTGTATGTATTGTTTTAGTGTCCAAAAATGGTATAAATCTTATGTCAGTATTTAAAAAAAAGTCGTAATAAAAAAAAATCTTTAAAAGAAAAAAGTATTGTCGATTTAAGTACATAATAAATATGGGTTGTTGTCAATGTTTAAAATACAATGGCAATAATTAAATTAGATACACGTTTTTTTGCGTTAATTTGCCGTGTCACTGTTTGGCCACGAATCATTACTAGGAGCAAGAGCAAGTTGCGTCAGCGTTTACGTGGAAAAATCATTACTCAATTCTAATAAAAAATCATTGAATTTAATCGGAATAAATCAATACAATAGAGATAACTGATTACTAAAATTTAGTATTTTTTTTAAATTATGAATATTTAATTAGCGATTAATTATTTTGTTGAAGCAACTGAATATTTCGAAAGAGTATTTCAAGTGCCCCTTTTTAGTTAAAGATCATTTTGGTTTAAGAATAGGTATATACGTATTTTTGCGCCAATTGTTTACGGTTATTCTGTAAATTTCGCTACGAACTTGTAAATTTCGTGGCCTTATAAGATGCTCAAAGCTAACGCTTGTAGCGCACTGAGATTTATGTATGAAGCTAAGCTCGTGGCCCTTGGATTACGCTGCTAGTAGGTATAATTACTATCTCACTGCTCGGCAAAGTAGTTTAAAATTTATTTATTAAATCGTTATTGACGACATAAAAATAAGAATGGACATAAAGCGGAACCTTAACCTTCAGGAAGTGAAGAAAAATTGAAGGCGGTGCAAAAAAAAAAGAAAAAGAAAATAGAAGGTAGGAAGGAATAGAGAATGAAATGTATGTAGGTTTGTATGTATATACGGGGTAATCTTCAACTTTGTGTCACTGCAACGCCTGTTTCTAGCGTACAGTTTAGATGTTCATGGGTTTCGATGCAAGGGTGTGTATGCCGATTGACTTAGGTATATATGAAGGGACCATCCTAGTCTTTGAAAGTAGCTACGCATTCGAAGTCGACTTAATGTAGAACCTTGTTCAATATGGAGTTGGTTGCAGATGTTTATGGGTAGCAGTGAATACATACTATAAGGAACACCGCATAATCGTTTGCTATTTCAATGTTATATATAAAAAATATGTAGGTGAACATATAATGTTTATTAAGTAGTCATTAATTTAGACTGTTGGGCTTAAATTTCTTTGCTATACCAAAAGGGAACTTTGATAGAGTTTTAGCCTTGTACCTTCGTCCACGATAGACGTCTTAGGAGTTCTGATAATAAATATGAAATACTTTATATTGTTATATTCATTTTTTTACACGCTTTAAACTAAAACACAAGCTTGTGGCTACCATAGTCAAAACTTAGTAGTGTTGCTTTTATAGAATTATATCTATTCATTTCAATAAGGCCGAAACAAACGTGGCAGTGATTTTCAACAATTGACCAATTTACTGACTGAATGCTCTATGATTAGCAAAACGCGCTGTCTGATTAAACTTATTTTATGCGTCGGAGTACAACCTTTTATAAACGATGGAGTGAAGCTCTTGGTTCTTCTTATTTTAGTCATAAAAGCAATGCCGTGTTTTCCATAAGAGAACTCGGGGCCTATGCCCAGGGCTCGCATCCTCAGAGGGCCCCGAAGGGCCGACAATTTTTCTCACATTTAATATCAAAATATTATGGTCGGGCGCATTACACTTTTCTCATTGCACGAAAGTCGTCGGGACCCTTTTGGAATACAAATAAAGTATATCATACTTTCTTTACATTCTAAAAGGGCCCCGAATGCTTGTGGGCCCAAGGGCCCCAGCGTTGTCTAAGAAGGCCCTGCATAAAAGTACATGTACTTAAAATCTAGGATTTTTTCAAATATCATATTTTTTTATACCTTAGTTTTGTAGAAATTGTAGAATCGAGGAGACAATAATATGTATAAGACTTAGATTGAATTCCAGCGTTTCCCAGACTTATGAAGTCAGGTACACAGGCACTGGTTAGTAAGAACAAAACTTATTCGAGAGGATAAAATGTTATAATTTTATTTATGTTATTGTACTTGTTGTGTTTCAACCTTAACCTGGTGTTAAATAAAATTATATTACAAAATAATTTACTTTTTTTTACTATATCTTTCTTTATTATAACTTTTGTTTATCTTATTGTTTGTTCTTCATATAAACTATGTTTTGTTATTTTTATTTCAGATGAATATGGAGACATTCTCCCGTTAAGAGAAAGGTGGTTTTCTTTTCACGATCTTGAAGTGGCTTTGCATCACTGCTCCAATGATTAAGTTTTATTGCATATATAATTCGAAAATGTATAAATATATTCGAAATGATGCCATGTAGATGGTCCAATATGTGCCGTACTAAACAATTAGACAGAATTGCCGAAAGATTTGCCGTGATATTCGTGAACTTGTGTCATAATGAAGCACTTTATATCCTGATTTTTGTGGGACGGTGGCTGTTCTTTGTGAAAATACAAAGATCACTCATAAAGGCCGTGGAAATTTTCAACCAAGGTATTCAAATGCAGGTGGATACAGTTAGTAACCTAGGCCTCGAGGCCTTTGATATGGTTTAACGAATATTATTCACTAGCATTTGCCCGCGGCTTCGCTCGCGTGGAATTTAGTTTGCCACATAAAGTTTGCAAAGTGGTAAAGCAATGGTTCAACCAGGGAGGCATCACCGCCGCACCTATTTCTACCGTGAAGCAGTTCTTGTGTTTCATTTGAAGGGTGTGCCTGCCGGCTCACTTTTGTATGAGGCGATCATCATAGTCCTCGGGAGTAGCAACGCATCTGTGATTTACTTCAGATTGAACCCTTGCCCTACTTCCTAATGCGATTAACATACGGTACCGCTCACTGCCACGGTAGGCGGTGAAGCGGATCTCATGTTGTATTGGGGTCTAATAAATCCGTTGATGCCTCACAAACGTACACCGACTGGCCGCGCGGTCCAGCGGTGTTCTCATCACCACCGTGTCTCCGTGCGAACGACAGTGCGGGGGGTCGGCGCCTCACACACGGGCTGGCGCCTAAACGCGCGGATCATCGTTGAAGCAAAAATGCATTTCGATGTCGAAAAGTTTATTTTGATGATCGGTCCATCCGCGCGTACAGGTGCGTAAACCGCCTTAGCGCGCGGGGCACCGCTATTCGCGGCGGTGCGCGGTGCCGTGTGTTAGGCTACGCACTCACGGAGCGGTTTTCACCCGCGGCCGCTGCGGTTGCGGGCCCGCAGCTTCTGTAGGATGCAGATATAAGTGTAAAAAATTAAAGCAATACTCATGACGCGTTTTTCGCCCGCAAGGCGCGCGGTTGTTTGCGGCTCCCGCTGCACCGGCGGGCAATTTGTAGAACCGCGCGGGCCGCGGTCAGCCGCAGCCGCGGCGGTTTGCGCCCGCGCGCTCTGCGGTCAGTTGGCGGGCGAGTGCAGTAGTCAGGACCTCAACTGATGGTAAACCGCCCGTCTTGCGGTTTTCGCCCGCCACGTTTGTGGTCGATAATCGCAACCGCGACGGCAGCGGAACCGCAAAAATAGGCTGTCTCGTGAGTTTCGCACTTAATCGCCTAAATCAGTGTGTTCAAATTTCAAATCACAGGCACGTATATTAATTTGAATTAGTTTTGTCGGCAACAGATATTAATGCTTACTCTGAAATTAAAAGTTTTAGGAAAGGGTCTCAAAACCCGTGACGGTTACCAACGCGCAGTTGGCTAGCGTGTTCAACTACGACCTAAACTACTGCTAATCTGATATATGTGCCGAGTTGTGTTACATTAAAAGGTCAATGACGATTGAATAACATATTTAACCTTTCCGCTGTTTCATTCTCATTGACTTTTTTTCTTTTTTGTCGAGGGAGAAACCTTCAAAAGGTACGCCGTGGGAGCGACGCATGGTTATCTGGGATTCTTAAAGCACCAGGATTCCGGGATCTTCAAAGGAACGCAACTGGAGTCCTCTGAGTGCATTGCCCCATCAGGCTCCTTCAGAGTGAGCGGCTGGGCCCACCACTCCATCTGGTCTTTACCACGACATGCGACCACACGTATGCCACCGTCCTTCCCGGGATCGCCTGGCTGGACGGTTCAAGCTCCGTCCATCCTGGCTCTCACGATAGCATGCGACCACACATGCTGACATCTTTCCCGAAGTTGCTGACTGGGTGTTTGGAGCTCTCCGTCTAGCCGCCCGCAACCCCGAAAGCTCCCTTTTAGTTGCCTCTTACCACAGACAGGGGATACCGTAGCCTTATTCCCGGAACTACAGAGACGTCATTGACCTTTCACATTTTGCTCCGTGTTTTATAACCATTCAAACATTAATATCATACAACTTCGTTGTATACGGCGTGGGCGCACGGCGCGTACTGCCGGTCAATCAATTGACTACGCAATATGTTATACTCGTAATATCTTCTAAACTACTTATCCAATTTACATGGTGTAAAAGGCAGATTCAATCTTTATTAGATGCTTGATTTTTTGAAATCATTTATTTTGATAAGGATTAATATTTAGTTTGTATAAAACTCATGGAAACATCAACTTGATATTTTTAAAATTTTCAAAGTATAAAAAGAGTTATTGTGGGTTATACATAAAATATAGACATATGCTGTCGCGGACTTTTATTTAGATCTATGTGAGCCAAACAATCCCATGGTACATTATATTTGGATATCTCCAACGGTTTAGGCAGCGTACGCGAAAATAGCTCTCAGAGCACAACTTTTTTTCCGACTAACCTGATATTTCTCGTTATATTATAACCTTATAAATAAAAAATCATTATAAATTATAGCCCATGTGTTATTCTGATGTATAACCTATACTACTGTAAAGTTTCAACCTAATCCGTTGAGTAGTTTTTGCGTGAAAGAATAACAAATACACATACATCCTCACAAACTTTCGCATTTATAATATTAGTAGGAAGGATATTATAAGGCTCTATACAAGATAATTTGTGATGTTAGGAGACAAATATCAAATTGTGATGCTTTGGACAATAAAAAGTCATAAGATAAGGTATTAAACAATGGCACTGTATATGTGCAACTACCTATAGTTTGATAGGTGTAAGGTTGAGGGTGGTAATGACTTTTGCATAGAGTGGCACACAACGCATTTGTGTGTGTGTGTTCATATAACGGTGTAGCAATCGCAGTGGGATGGAACGCCTTTAAAACTTAGGTTATTTCATATTTAAGTACTACTTCTGAGGACTGCCTCAGAAGTAGCAATTAAATATGAGATTATTTAAGATGGACATAGGTACAGTACGTTTTAAATGTGGGCTGCATGATACCTTGCCACTTATTTTATATAATAAATCGTAATCAGCTTGAGTCATCAAGTACTTATGGACCATATTTACTTGTTAAAAATAGCGTTAAGCGTTGCATCAAGTAATATGCTGTAAAACTAGGTTAATCCAGAAAAAATGAATACTTTGTGGGGAAAATTTGGCGGTGGATTAAACTTAAGTTGGACAGGCACTCATGAGATATATAGATTTTTAAGGTGATGAACGAGTATGGATCGACCAAGGAGGTACCACCGCCACACCTATTTTAAGCATAAAGCAGTTTTACGTTTCGATGCTTTTTTTCTTTTTTTATCTAACTGAAATAGCAATGCGCAAGCATGCAGTTCACATGATGGTAAGTGGTCACTGCCGCCCACGGACATCTGCAATAAACTTCATATAGAACATGGGTTCAATCTGAAGTCAATCACAGATGCGTTGCTACTCCGGAGTACTATGATGGTCGCTTCATGTGAAAGTGTGCTGAGGAGTGTTAAGGAGTGTGTGATCACTGACTATCAGGGAAGAATATACGTCCATTAGCTACTTTAGTCGTATAAAATAAAATGAAATAACATACTCTCTTTACATTTTCTGAATAAACAATTAGGGTTTCAATTATACAAGTGTCGCTTAGCGTTTTTTTGGGTTTGTGTGATTTCTAAGGCTTTGTCCCCAGTAGACAAATTGTTCGCGTCCGATTGAATTTAAAACGTATAGGTTTAGTGCGCCCAGCCATATATTTGAAATGGAGTGTGCAAAGTTTGCTAGTTTGCGTTCACTGTACGCTGTACGC
The DNA here is from genome assembly GCA_949699795.1 of Spicauda simplicius. NCBI lineage: Eukaryota > Metazoa > Arthropoda > Insecta > Lepidoptera > Hesperiidae > Spicauda > Spicauda simplicius. Next base: position 17,500,632 of record OX453067.1, read on the forward strand.
TGCAAACTACGTAAAGTGAGCGCAAACTAGCTAACTTTCGACACTCCGTTTCAAATATATGGCATAGCGTACTAAACCGTTACGTCGCAAATTCAGTACCTGCGCCGCTAACACAGTTTGCCTGCTGTGGACATAGCCTAAGTCACCGTACTAATAAAGTCTAAATTCGTTAGCGTATAATGTATAGTGCAATGCGATGCTTAATACTTTTGTATTTTAAAGTTATTGTGTAGTAGTGCTCGGTGCTTTTATTCGTAGTAATACGTTTTCAAGTTCAAATAAATGTGGTTTAGATTTTAATAAAAGTAATCAACACGCTTGTACAAACTAATTGCCAGAATTACTTACATGTGTAGAGTTGAACTCTCAATGACTATAAAGACTGCATTCTTTTGACGCTAAGTTTTTTCGCCATAAAATAAAAAGTGACAATCTATACTGATTGTTTTTATTAGGAAGGTGGTGCTCTCAATGTTAAGGGAACAACCTGTTAGATTTTATTGGTTAGGGTTTTTTTTTTGGGTAAAAGGTGTATTGCTTCTGAAATCTTTTTCTTTGGTTGAGTCAGTTATGTTTCTATTAAGTTTGGATGCTAGAAAATGAAGCATAAACAAAGATACAACCTATCTGTGCGAGATAACTCGAGACCTGTTCGTGATGACGTCACAGTTTTTATTTTATTTATCTATTTATTTATTTATTTCGTAGGAAAACTTACAGCTAATGTAATACAGTAGTGCTTAAAACTATAATCAGACGGAATGCCAATTAAAAGTTTTCACAGATAGGACTAGCTAAATGTTTTACGGTACATAGTATAAAACAAAGTCGCTCACTGTCTGTCCCTATGTATGCTTAGATCTTTAAAAGTACGTTACGGATTTTATTGCATTTTAAATAGATATAGTGATTTTAACACATAGAGAAGGAGGAACACTGATAATTTTATATGTTTGACTTTTAGGCGGAATAAAGTTCGCTGGGTCAGCCAAAAAATATAAAATATAACAGAAACAAACAGTAAAAAAACAGAAAATATTATCAGATGTTCAATGGCCTGTAAAGAATGGTTCTAAAATTGTAATAAGAAAGGGCGAAAATTGTACATTTTTCGAGGGTGGTAAGACCCTCCTGATGTAACATTGGAAGTATCACCGACATACCCACTTCCGCCGTATAAAAGCATCAGCAGTGTTAAGCGTTGCGCGTGTCTGAACGATGTTGTGAGAAACATACTCATCCAAGACATTCCGATTTAGTATTCTGTATTTGTGACCAACCTCATTTTTGACTTTACATATCTTATCTATGGTTACTTCCATATTAAAAAAAGTCTAAAGAACTGCGAACGAGTGTCGTTTTCTGAGCAGGTCTGTAAGTTTTCAAGTTATCTGTTTATAAGTTATCAAGCATGGATTTAAAGCAAACACTTTATAAACGTTTAAACGGTGAAAAATCTGTCAGACTAACTACATGATATACCGGACTTAGGTATATGTATAGATTAATAAGCACTTACAGTATTATTGAAATAATTTTACCTAACACGCTGCTAGTCGCAGACTACAATAGTAATAAGTAGTCATGAGAAATAAAGTTCCTGGAAATAATGTAATTGTATCCTATTATACGTATTAATGAGTATCTGCTGTCAGTAATTTATTTATTGTAGTTTATAATTAAAGTGCGGGAAATATTTATCGATGTTTTATTTGTAATTTGTAACCTACTATTATATATATAAAGGTTATGACCGATACGGTCTAAAATGAAGTGTGAATTACCCTTGAAGGTGCATATGCTTTTTTTGGCGAGGGAGAAATCCTTCAAATGGTACCCTACGTCATGGGGGAGATGCAGCGTTATGTGGGATTTTTACCGCACTAAAAATCCCTCGATGGCCGGTCTCGGCGTTACAAAGAGGACTCCGGGGTCTCCAAATGAACGCAACCGGAGTCCTCTAAGCGCGTTGCCACATGGGGCACCTCCCAGGTGAGCGGCTGGGCCCACCGCTCCGTCTGGTCTTTATGATGGTATGCGACCACCCGGGGTTGCCTGGCTGGACGGTTCGAGCTCCTACTTTTGCCGCCCGCAACCCCGGAAGCACCTTTTTAGTCGCATCTTACTACAGCCGGGAGATACCGTAGCCGTATTCTGATCCCGGAACTACAGGGACGACAAAAAGGTGCATAGGCTACTACGTGTTTTGGTCACTATGAATTCTTTGAACATGTATCAAATGGCGAAAATGGAATTATAGTAACCAGAATACTGGCAGGTGAAGGAGGGTCTACATTTTTATATGAGGCGACCGTCTTGTCCTCGGGAATAGCAAAGCACGTGTGATTCAGGTAGAACCCATATTCTATATATAAATTGATTGCAAAAGTCCATAGGTGGACCAGCAAGTGGACTGCATGCTCGTTTGCTACTTTAATCTTATTAAATAAAACGTACAATAATAAGAAATAATCTTTCTATACAGTGGGTTTTAACATTTTTAAAACTTGTATGTGGAAATACAACTTTTAAAAATGTTAATACCCCCTGGAAAGCGTTGTTTTGGCACGTCTCTTATTTGAAATTTTACACCGCTATTATTAAACGTTATTATTATTAAAAAATATATATACATCGAACGATATATTTTAGATAAAATGCTAATGTTTTTTTTCTTTCAGTTTTATTATTTATTTGCATTAGTTACATCTATTCTAATGTTTAATGTTTTGAAACAAATCATTTAAAGGAGGTCCAAAGGTGGAAAAAATTTACATTATAGACTTTTAATAGTGTTTATACATTTAGTCTTTTCGCATTGAATTATTCTAATAAATGTTTCAATGTTTAATTGTAAGTGACAGGCAAATATTTTTCTGTTTACATTTATGTATATTTATATTTATGTAGTGACTGCAAGTCATGTTGCTACTTCAATGCGTCAATACTGATAGAACGCGAAGCATATCTGATCACGGCGGTCACGCTATGCTCCCTGGTGGCACGTGGATATGACGCGTCACGCGACGGCATTCGACGTGAAGGAGTGCTGCTCCGGCATATATTTACTTGGTATAATTGGTATTAATTTGGTATAATTGCTATCGGACGAGTGTAAATAAAAGAGATCACGTGACACGTCACTTATGTGGGCTCTAGGTCTCAATAATCAAGAGTAGAAATTGTGAAACAATTTGCTGTTCATTCATAATTTTACCTAACTAACATTATAAATGCGAAAATTAGTGAAGACGTATGCGTGTTTATTACTCTTCCACGGAAAGACTATCGTTCAGATTCTGCTAAAATTTGGCTATTACATTAATAGAATACATATAATACTCATTACCGTGATAGACATGAGCAAAGTGAGCGAAGCCGCGAGCGATCTAGTTATAAATAAATAAATTTGAATATATGTAGATACTATGCTTGAACGAATCAGTACCTATTCAACTTCATTTAAAATATATATTAGGTATATATAACTGAGAAAAATATGCGAACTATCCTAATATCCACATGTGTGTGTAAACATTTCAGAGAACGAAGCTATAATGATACCAACGCGTAGCGGCAAGAAGTTCCTGCTGATGCTGAACGGGTACACGTATTCGCAGATCAACTACAGCATGCACTGGTTCTGCTCGTCCAAGGCCCAGGGTTGCACCGCCAGGGTGAAACGCCTGGCGGATGGCCAGGTCGTCCCTGTGAACACAGTGCATACGCATCCAGCACCTAATTATGTATGCCGCTCTGGCAATTATTATAAAGTTTGAGGTTGAATATGCCAACAAGGCACTTTTAAATGTCACTCATAAGTTTAAGATTTCTTTTTCTGAGTATGGGGATTATGAATTCAAATGCGAGTGGTCCTTTTTTTCAGTCTGGTGTAGGGTGTCGGAGAATATAAAATTTGGCGACCTTTTTTTTGACAAACTGCAGACGAATTATATTTGTATAAGTTTGGCGGCCTTTGTTTTGCAAAACACTGCAATTCAATATTCGCAACAAGATTTTTCGAAAGTATTACTTTGAATTTATGAATTCATCTGCCGCTTTATTACACTATGTACAATTCTATCGGTATGCCGTGGTAGTCAGTATGCCATCTCAAAATTTTAACCGTAAACTGCGGTGATACGTATTTTAATGTGTGATTTATTATTTTTGTTATTAAGATAAAACTAATATTTATTGTTGTATTAATAGCATTGTATACGATTAGCAAGTTGTGGAATCTCCATTGTTGGATGTGAATTTTCGTTCTAGTTTTTATTTTATTATTTTCAAAGGCAGCTATAAAAATATATAAGTATCATCTAAAAATATATTGTGAAAATATGTGAACAAGATTAAAATCTGTAGTTTGTGGCTAATGCCTAGACTGCAATGACCCCCTAACACTATCTGGGCAACGTGTTCGTTTGCTATTACTATCACATCTATTACTAGTGAGTCTCTCTTAGATAAATACAATATAGTATGTGAAATTTATTAATGATTAACATCAATTTGTCAATTCTTGCCTTTTATGTCACATTTCTCAATTAAAGAGAACAACCATAACGAAGTATGGTATTCGTTTACGAGTACAATTCAGTTTGAAACATATGAATCATTTATACCAAATGTGTTTTATATAAATGAACAATAACTTTGCTCTGTTGTAAATAATCATACGATGCGTGTCTTGTGTGTAGAATTTTTGTATTAAGATAATACTCATATTGCTTTTGAATAAATATACATACTTTTAAAGCGCGTCAAATAATTTTTATTCCATTTATTTAAATCTTTTTGAAGTTAATTTATTTCTATACTCAAAACAATTTTAAACACCTTAATAATGCTACAATTTACAGCGAAATATCGGGAATTAATAAGATCACATATACATTAGTTATAAACGGATTCTTTCAGTTTACAGCGATTGTAACTTAAGAAGCGAATTTTCTGGACGCTCAGGTTAATTATAGACTAAAATATTGTCTAAATCTTTGACTAAATCGTAAACTTTTATTTTACTTGTCATTTTAGAATGCTTATTGCATCTTATCTATTTTTATATGAATGACGAAGGGAGCGTGACGACACGAAGGTCTTCATTTCTATCCGTTCTTGAAGTTTTCAAGTAAAACGCCGGAGTTATTTTTCTTCGATTTATTCAAAGTTGAGGAGGTCCGATCGCTTCGAAGGTTGAACAAGATTCTTTTTATACCGGCAGGCGCTCGCCCTTTTATAAAAAAATGGGTGAGGTGACAATAACACATTTATGGCGGGTAGAAAAAATTAACATCTTTAGAAATTTCTAAATATTTAAAATTTAATAAACAGACAATTTTCGATCTTCAAACTATCATAAAATTAAATATTTTTGACACCGTGTTTTTCGTTAATATGTGGCGTGCCGCCGACATGTATTATTACTATAATTTGATACTATAAGGTGATCTGGAAGCTATCGCTGATTGTAAATTAGTCTTTTGTATTATTCTGTTTTGCTTCTTTCCTTATTTTTTGTTGGGATAAATGAGACACTTGGGACAAAAAAGTGTATATTTATTTATTTATTATTTCATTGCACCTCTTAAAAAAAGTTACAATAGGGCAAACTTAATGCCCTATGGCATTCTCTACCGGTCAACCCTGGGGTGGCTAGAAAATGTGTGGCAGGTGTTAAATTAAAATAACAATAAAATTGATGATATACTAACTTAACTTACATACATACAAAACATACAATATACATATATATAATAAATAAATATAGTATGCGAGAACTTCCTCATCTATATTCATTTTCTCCAATCACCTTTTAGGTTATGACGACGCTGTAATGATACCGACAAAGAGTGGCAAGAAGTTTCTTTTAATGATAAACGGGTACACGTATTCTCAGATCAATTACAGTTCGTACTGGGTGTGTTCGTCGGCGAAGGCACAATCATGTAAGGCTAAGGTGGTTCGCAACTCGGAGGGGAAGGTCACTCAACATGTGGACACACATACGCATCCTCCACCCAAGTATATATATAGTCATGGAACTTACTTTAAGTGTTAGGTTCATGATAAGATTAATGTTTGAGCTGTTTGTATATAATAGAATTGTTTTGCAATTATAAAGAGTATGGTTTGACTGGGGAGGTACCATCGCCCATTTTTTTTAATAGATACTCCATCCAAACGAGCATGCAGTCCACCTGACGGTAAGTGGTCACCGCCGCCCATAGACATCTGTAATCAACTTCATATAGAACATAGGTTCTATCTAAAGTCAATCACAGATACGTTGCTGCTCCCGAGGAATAGGATGGTCGCCTCATATAAAAGTGTGTCGGCAACCACACCAATTTATTTATAGCAGTTCTGGTGGAAAGGTGTGCTTGCCGATTCACTTTTACATAAGGTGACATTGTTAGTCGTCAGGAGCAGCGACATTTCAACCTTGTTACCTCTGTATAGTTAGCATTTGAAGGTTAAATATACAGAGGCATGTTATTTTCCTATAAAATATTGTTTATTGTTACCATGTTATGTATGTTTTAACTATGAATATAAGTTTTAGTATCCATTATTAAATAAGTATAGGTACATATGCCAGCTATAGAAAAATCATAATATGTAATTAAGTAAGTTGTAACAAAATTGTTGTTTTATATTGAATAAATATGTTTTGGTTATCTTAATATATGTTTCTTTTTAATTATTTATTTTTAAGTAGTTGTAGTTTTGCTACTTATACAAAATTAAAGGATTGTTCATTAACTATATTACTGGTACTTACAGATGTGCAGTTTATTCCTACGGAGAAGGGCAAGTACATACTAGTATTGCGAGGTTATACGTATTCTCAAGTGGGCGGGCGGTTTTTTTACTGTTCCTCGAAGCACATGGGGTGCAGGGCGCGCGTGCGGCTCATGTCGGGGAAGCTGGTCGCGTCTGGTGACGCCCACAACCACGCGCCACCGTCACACGCGCGCTGCGGGAACGGCGCCTTCGTTCAGCTCCGTCCACGTGCTCAAGTCACTCCCCCCCTCCCTCCCCCTCCACTACCCTCCCCGCTGTCCTCCCCTAGACCAGCCTCTCTCGCACTCCACGCTCTCAGCTTCCCGAGGATCATGCCTAAAACCGATCTGTGGAATCGGTCGCCGTCGGAGGAAAAGAAAGATCAGTAGTATTAGTATTATATGATAGATCAACTTTTTTATTTACTTTGTGTTTGTAATCGATTTTTTGGATGTCCGCCAGGCGGGGATCCGGTTTGTTTAACTAGTATAACGTGGTTAAGTTTTTAGGTGATATAATATATGTAGGTGCGGATTGAAAATGCCGTCCGCATATCGACACGAATAGTTAATATCCGCATGGCACCGTTCTTAATAGTGACTGACCGAAAGTAGTTTCTGACCCGAAATAGAACGCAAATTGAATCTTTGAGATAATCGGACACAACTCAAAACTGTTGCGGTCGTCGAAAAAGAAGGTCTAGTCTCTAAAATATTTTTTTATCCTAAGATAAGAGGAGGGTTGGGAGGAGGAACCTGTGGAATAGACTATAAAAAAATTGGAAAACAAAAACCTCCTCCAGTTTGAAGAATTTACATTATTTCGCCCATGGTAAGAGAATAGAATTTCGGGTTATCTCAACTCTCCTCTTACCTACAGGCCGAGAAGAAGGAATCGGCCAATTTCGGGCCGAAAGCTCTTTTTGGTTTGAACTTGGCGATTTAGCGAAAATAGCGGTCGGTCACTAGTTCTTAATGTTTATTATTGTTAAAACGAATAGCGAACGACGAATGTTAAAGTTAATTTATTCGATGATCTCCGAAAGTCTATGTAAATAAAAAGCTATGCTACTTTAGATTTATAGGTTTGTCAGTGATAATATAAATCGATACGTAATTTGGTGATATTTTATAGTAAATTATATTATGAGCCTTGACATATTCATTGATTAGAATATCTTTCTACTAATAGATTTTATTTTTATTATAGTCTGTATATATTTATCCTATTGTTTTATATAGACTGCTACTTATATTAATTAAAGAATATTGCTTAAGTTAACAATGTTTTCTTTAAAATCCATATTACAATGATATGATCTGACCATAAGATGTTAAATTAAACCTAATATGGTCAGATATGTGTACATATTGTTGATTTGCAAGAATCGTAACACAACGTAATAGCAAAATAGTAAACGCAAATTTTACAAGAGAAGTAGGTAAATATTAGGCAAAGCTTTTTCAAGAATGAAGTTAAAATAATGAGAAAAAAATGTCCATTAACCACAATGCGGTAAGAGCACGACGTTTTCAATTTTAATATAATATACTTAATAAGAGCAAAACTATCTTTAATTTAAAATATGAGATAATGTGTGTGTATATACACGCATATATACACACACATTCACATGAGGTTAATTGCTTAATACAGAATATTAAGCTTATCAGACTTATATATGCAGTATCTCATAGCTCCTCACGTGTCGTGGGTGTCCTGGACACATACAAACACACACCTAAAACAATTATCTAAAGTCATCATTCAGATACCATTCTGGTTGGGAATAAAACCCGGCACTTTGTATTAGACCATAATACAGAGTGCCGGGTAGTGCCGGGAGTACCATAATACAGATTGTAGGGTATGGTAACCACTTCACCACGAAAGGGCATCCTCATTTTCATCAGTGCTTTAAAACTGTCTTACATAAACCTTCTATCAATCCAATTACAGTTAACTGGAGATTCAGGATTAACTCCAAAGGCAACAAGAGTCTGTTCATCGGCCCGTACGGGTACCACCGGTGCTATACTTCAGGGAAGCGTGTATCCTGGAAGTGTCAGGAGCGAAGGTGCCGCGACATGGCCGTCACTGTGGATGACGAACTTGTCCTCACTAAACACGAACATAGGCATTGATAGCACATATAAATGTGGTTCGTAGTTTATAAGGGAGCATTCAAGTATTAACGCAAGTTTTGAAGATTTCCGATCCCCCTGCCCCGCATTGTAACACAAGGTAACGTTTTTCTACACCCCATTCTCCCTCTCTGAACTATGGTAGCAAGTCGCTGTGGCCGTTTTACTTAAATAATGTTTTTACTTACATAAAAACAAACACATTACATAATGCGTTGATTAAATCCCCCTTCTTCTCTCCCAGACTCTCCCCCAAATTGTGTTACGTAACGTAACGTAACTTGAACGCTCCCTTACCTTAATTGTTAAGAAATATATTTTTAGTATTGGTTCAATTTTCTATGATAATGTGCATGTTCGTTAACTATTTTTAACTAAAAAAATATTTAATGATGCAATTTTTAAACAAATCGCTATTTTCTCTGGTTTTTTATTATACATTTAAGTTTATAAATCTTTAAATCATAGTTATTTAAATGGAATGATTAAAAGACATTTCCACAAGTTTTGTTTTTTATCTATAATTAGCTGACCCGGCGAACTTTCGTTTCGCCTAAAAGTCAAAAATCTAAAATTATCAGTGTTTCTCTACTATATTATACATGTATTATCTATACAAACCTTTCTATTGAATCACTCTATCTATTAAAAAACTGCATTAAAAACCGTAGCGTAGTTTTAAAGATCTAATCATACATACGGAAGAGACAGCGAGAAGCGACTTTGTTTTACACTATGTAGTGATGCCTCATTCTATTACCTGTTATCGTCAAAAATACTACAGTGTTAGTATTAGTAGCAGCAAATATGTTTTATTATTATAAACAATACATATATTCTTTTAAGCAATGCTATATTATATATATAGCATGGGAGTACAAGCTTAAAGAGTAAGTTTAAAGGTGGTAGAATCAATGTAGTTCGACCGGGGAAGTACCACCGCCACACCTATTTCTAGCGTGAAACATACCTTGCGTTTCGATAGAAGGGTGTGGTTGCCGGCACACTTTCACATGAGGCGACCATCATAGTCTCCGGGAGTAGCAACGCATCTGTGTTTGACTTCAGATAGAACCCATGTTCTGTATGAAGTTGATTACAGATGTCCATGGGCGGCAGTGACCACTTACCATCAGGTGGACTGCATGATCGTTTGCTACTTCAGTCAGATAAAAAAACGGATTTATAGGTAAGTAAAAAAGTAAATATAAAAAAAGTCGTATTTTAACAGCTTGGTCGTTTTAGGCGCGAGTTTCTTCCGCACTGAGAAGGGTACGACGATGCTCATGTACATGGGGACAAGGTTCTCGAAGAACTACCAGAACGGCGAGAAGATATCCTGGAAGTGCAACAAGCCGAACTGCATCGCCCGCGTCAACACATTCGGAAACAAAGTCATCGCTGTTAAGAATGGACATAACCATGTTGAAAGTTTTGTTACCAAGCCACGATAGTTTTTATGCGTTTGACATCTCGTAGCGGTGCGGTTACCATGTTACGGTTACGGTCTGACACGCAATGGTGCCGGGTTCGATTCCCGGCCAGAAGGGTATCTGAATGATGAGTTTAGATTCTTGTTCTGGGTCTGGGTGTTTATGTATTCGTCTTTGTGTGTCCATGACACCCACGACATATGAGAAAATCCTAGTATGGGGTTATGATTGTAGAAAGTTTTTTTGTATGATAATGATATGTATTAAAATGCATGTAAAGGAAGAAAGGCCTAATTTTATATAATATGTATCACAAATCAATTAAGTGTAATAAAATGAAAACATGCATTTAATCGTGATACCCTTATTGATGAAAGGTGTGCTTGAATTTGAATGTTGATGATTAATTAATTCTGTGCGTATAGATCGAACCTTCCCTGTGTGACTTACTAGCTTTTGCTCGCACCTCTGCTTAGTGAAGAATACATAGAATTGAATATATATAGTTATAATCCATATCATCTCAGTGCCAAATTTTAAACAGATTCGATGTAGTTTAGGGCGTAGGGGAATATACATCCATCCATTCTCATTTAAGCTTTATGACGTTATATCTGAAAGTTTGTGCAATAGAACTAAAACGATTTAAACATCGTTAGAAAGGGAGCTCAAAAAACTACATGTCTAATATGGCTTCCATATAACAAACGTGATTTTTTGTTAATAATACTACGGAATTCTACCTGCGCGAGTCTAGCTTGCAATTAACCGGTAATTTATACATGTTGTTGATACCTTTATTTATTTATTTTTGATCACCTATATAGTTTACAATTATAATATAAAAATAACACAATTATACAATACGGAAAAGCTAAGTGCAACTACATTTATAGGCGAAGACTGCTTGCAAAAAGGAGCGAGTAACAAGTAAGTCAAATGATAATAACAATAGTAATAAAGAAAAGAAACATTTTATCTGGAATAAAATTAAAATTAAATTAAATTGAATTTAAATTAAACGGATTTTATATGTCAATATATTTTATGATATATGAATAATTTTGTAGAATAATTTGTGTTTAAAAAATCAAATCATATTTAAACAAGTAATAATTTGATATTGGCTAGGATTTCGTGTTAGACTTATATTGATGTTTTTGTTACATTAATATCCATTTAGTTACCTACTACAAGTGATATGGACGTTCAAAGTGAATTTATCTTTTGATAACACAATGTATATATTAGTAGACACAAGTATTAAATGTGTATGTGTACTAATTTTGGAATACTACAAGTAGAAATAACGTAGTAGTTAGTATGCGTCCACCAATTCGTACTCGGCCAGCACGGTGGACTATGGCCTATAACTCTCTCATGCTGAGAGAATACCCGTGCCCAGCAGTGGGACAATAATGGGTTCACAAGAAATATGCGTAGTATAAAATAACAATATATGTTTAAAGTTTGAGGGGTATATATAGATTATATTTTCCTTACATCGCAAGGAAAAGTATGCACTTTTAAGTTCTCATAAGAAAGTTCTCAATGGCCTGGAAAGTTTACAATAACTTGTTTACAATAGTTTGTTAAATAATATAATAACCATCCTGTAATAGACTATAATAAATCCTTTCATTCTGAGAGAAGGCCTGTGCCCACTAGTATATAGAATATCTGTTATGGTATCTAAACATAGTTTAAATATAAGGGGATTTTATGAATAACTTGATTCCTACTGAAGCTAGTCAGTGATAGTAAATTATTCTTGAGATTAAGATTGTATTTTGTGTATGTACTTACATCTCATATCGGAACTTTTATAATTCAAAGAAATAAAATTTATTACAATAATTACACGTTTTTTATCTATTACTTTTGAGTGTAACCTTTATAAATTCCATGGCACAGTCGATCTGGCCGGGCATTCATCGAGATCAGATATATATTTTTTCATATATTATAATATTTATAAAGTTTATCGAGAATAGTTTGATCGAGAGAGTACCAACTTTACACCAATGGCTCTCTTTCATTCGATGATTTCACACCTATTTCCAACGTGAAGCATTTCTTGCGTTTCGATGAAAGGGTGTGGTTGCCGGCACACTTTTATGAGGCGACCATCATAGTTCTGAGGAGTAGCATTGCGTCTATGATTGACTTCTGATAGAACCCATGTTCTATATGAAGTTGGCCTCCGATGTCCATAGGCAGCAGTGACCACGTACCATCAGGTGGGCTGCATGCTCGTTTGCTACTTCAATCAGATAAAAAACAAAACTTTAGAATAGCAACGCATTTGTGATTGACTTCAAATGTAATCTCTGTTCTATATGGATTTCCTTACAGAAGTTTATGGGTGGCAGTAACCAGTTACCGTCAGGTGGACTGAATGCTTGTCTGCAATTGTAATCGTATAAGAAAAAACTTACATATCTTTAGTCCGGGTTTCGGTGTAAGGGTATTGGTGTAAGCTGTCTTCAGGCCATCATCTTAGTCCTCAGGAGAGGCAACGCACTTGGAATCGGTTTCAAGTGGAACGTCTATGGTGTAATCAACTATACGTATACCATAGTTGATTACAGGAGTCCAGGGCGTAAATGATCACTTAATCATCAGATGAACTGCATGCTTGTTTATTTGCTTTTATCGCCCATGGAAACCATACCTGACGTAATTATATGTACGAGTACTTTTAATTATACTATGAAAAATGGGTTTCAATATTGTTAAATCCAATGAATTGGTTACAAGGGTCTTTATCAAAGACACGAGTCAAAAAAGTAGTTGCAGCTTTTTTCCATTGGACTCGGGTTGATTTCGACAAATGTAGACAGCTTGCAACATTCTATCACGAAGTGCTGATGAAATTGGCCATGCACATTAAATCACTGTGTCTATGCTAATAGATAATTTTGAAGGTGGTAGAACTAGTGTAGTTCGACCAGGGAAGTACCACCGCCACACCTATTTCTAGTGCGATGCATTTCTTGCGTTTCGATGGAAGAGTGTGGTTGCCGGCACACTTTCACACGAGGCGATCGTCTTAGTCCTTGGTAGTGGCAACGCATCTGTATAGACACGTATGTTCTATATGAAGTTGCTTACAGATGTCCATGCGCGGCAGTGAGAACTTACCATCAGGTGGACTGCGTGCTCGTTTGCTACTTCAATATTATAAAATAATAATAATAATAAATGACATAGATTTCTATTACTGGTACCGAATTGTTTTCAGGAGTATTGTTCACGCTGTCGAAACACGGTAAGCCACAGTTGCGTATCGGCGCGTACCGGTTCTGCACACGAGCGATATGCGGCAGCAAGGTTTCCTGGCGGTGCGTCCACCAGCCCAGGGGCTGCAGAGCCAGGGTAATCTCCATCGACAGTGATGTCACGATCGTCCATCAATTTCACAATCACTGAAAGTGATTGGTTTCTACTTCGTTATTTAGTATCCTGTCGGGTTAAAGGCCGCAACATTTATTTCCAAAGGCATTGAGCGTGCCAAGCAAGGGTCGTGGCAGACTATATCATATTTATAATACAATATTTTGATCGGGAAGGACAGTGAATACGCGGCCAAATTGCATTCATTACAAGGAGTAGCACTTGCCTGGTTCCATCTGTGATTGTCCTTTGATAGACCTCGTGTTCTATATGAAGTTGCTTTCAGATGTCCATGGATAACAATGACCACTTGCCATAAGACGGCCTGCATGCTTGTTTGCTTTTATAATAATGCCATGGTGCGTACGTAAGTTTTGAGTTTATACTCATTGTATAGGAAATTAATACTTTGTCGGCCACGACTCGCGTTTGACACGTTTGATGTTTGTTAATATAAATAGTGCCTATATATGGAAAATTAAGTTATGTCTCACACGTACTGACTGTCATACATATTACATAATTATTTTGCCATAAAATAAATAACTACACAGATATGACTTACCATATAAGTTTATGTTAATATATCTGTAATATTTGTTCAAGTTCAAGCTTTTGTCATATTTCCGATTAATATAAACCTAACCTTTTTTTTTTTTTTTTTAAGTGGGTAATCCTCATGGATACCCAGCCACCCGGGGCAGCAGCTGGGTTATGCCGGACTCTTACCGGCTAAACCCCCACTGTGTTTTCTCCTCGCACCGTACGGCGGGAACACGGGTAAGCTTTCGCAGTCATCCGCGAACCCGCCGGTGCCTGGCCGCTCCCGCAGCCCCTCCTCGCGTGGAGCATAAAGCTCCCCTCCAACAGCAAGGCGCGCCAGAAAACACAAAGGCGCGCCTTACCCCCAAGGCCCCATCCGCAGGGCGACGGTCCAACCCCGAGACCGCCACCCAGGGGCCGTAGGCATGGCAAGCCGACACCCGCAAGGTATCCCTACAGGCATCGACCCCCCACACCCAGCGGCGGATCCGTTCTTTGGTTCCGCCGCAAACCACCAAACGGCCGCAGAGGATAGGGAGGACGGCAACGACACACCGCATCTCCTCTTCCTCTGCGGCCCCACCGCCAACGCATCTGACGGTGCGCCCCCGTTCGGTCGCGGGAGATAGGGTGCACGGCAACGACACACCGAGACACCTCTCCTCCCGCGACCCCTCCTGGCTGCAGAGGCCAGAAAACACCGACCTCCACAGCCCCCTCGGATGCGTCCGGAGCGGGCCCTCAGCCAAGCCCGCTCGGAGCGTCCCCTCCCTGGGATCCCTCTTGGCTTCACCGCGGCGCCCCCAGCCACGGTTACTGAGCCCCCTCACCACGACAAGGTGGAGATCCCTTCGAGGGGGAATATAAACCTAACCTATCCTAACCCAAACCTATGGGTACACTTCGCTTAGGATCCGAATAATGACTCTCAATAATTTCTAAAGTGCGTGTGACCGACAAATGAACAGGATACGCTAATTTATTAGCATTTCTATCCGGTACAGAGTATATTCAATTGCGTCAATAATGTTTATAATATAATCTGCAAAGATTCGCTACATAAGCTTTATCGGCAAAGACAGGAACTGTTGTTGTTGAACCAGATTACCGAAAACGGTTTATTGTTTTACGTATTAAATTATTTTTTGTTATAGATGTTTTATTTATGAAATTTTAATTTTGAGCTCCTTTAAATTTTGATATATACATTTTTGCCTTCGTGTTACATATATAGTTTAAACTCAGTGTGTTAAAGGGCTAACGTCTAAAATAAAATTATAAATGTCTTTCAGTTCGAATAACACTCTTTCCCAACTCTGAAACAGTTGGAAATACTTGAGTAAGAGAAAGTCGTAAGAGGATGATTAAAGAGATTTTATGTAAATAACATTACCTATTTGGAAGCAAATGTAGTCATTGCATTGTATAGCACTTACACGCAGGAAAAAATAATTCAATAATTAATCAATTAGGATCAATTTTGAAAGGACAATACATAGGGAAACGTTCTTATTAAATGCTTGAATTGTTTTCTTTTAGGGTCGGACACTGAGTCTCTGGATTACTACTACGATAGGAGCAAGATGGGCAACCGAGTGCTGGTGGTGGGTGGCTACAGGTACAAGCTGATGAGACGAAAGGCTGGCAAGGACCGCTGGATTTGTATCAAGACGCAGTTTCGTTGCAATGCCTTTGCAGTCACCATCGACGAGGACATTGTTCAGTTGTGTAATAAACACACGCATTAAGAAAATGTTGGCTTTTTAAATTTGGCATATGCAGGTTTTGCTTAAGTAGTTGTTTAAGGGTATCGACAAACATGGCTTGATCTGATCAGTAAGTTTAACGGGTGACGATATTTTATTGGTGATGATGAGTATTTTGTCGATAGATAACATATATGTAAATGCCGCGCACAAATGCATACGCATGATCCTATGATTTGCGTTAGAACTCTTAGACATGAGTTACAACACAACGTACGACTTACGTCGCATGATACGACGTAACTTTATCATTCGGTTGTCAGTCTGGACTGAACGGCTAACCGTGTCATTTACCCATCCTTCTCGTAGACGTCAAAACACGAATGGAATGATGGACTGAACTGAAGTCAGAATTGACGTGTAATCGATGTCTGATATCTAGCGAAGTAGGTCGCGAATCGTAGCGAGTAACGAAAACAATCGAGTAGGTTGTTTACATACTCGTAATAGCGTCTATTGGTATGCTCAGCGAGTATAAATGTTGCATAATATACCTTCGTATCTCGTCGCTTTGGAATCGATAACATTACTCTTCACTTAAGTACATTGTTGTGGCATTAGCCGCGTACCCACCTAGCGCACAGGCTCGCGCGGCAGCCTCGGTGTCCGGATCGCGAGCGATGGCTCCCGCGGCAGCCTCAGTAGATTTGTTCAATTTACACGAGGCCGCCTCGCGAGGCAGGCTGATCCATCATAAGTCCGCGAGTATTCGTAATGGACAGTCGTGTATTTTCAGCTGCAGCTGTTTTTCTAGCTGCTTATTGTTTAAAGAAACGAAAACAGTCACGTATCAAGAAAAACCTAGACGCTTTTGGATTAGAAAAATTTTGGATCTTTGGGGTCCCAAAGCGCATTGTACGTGCTGTACAGTTGTATTAAGCGAATGGACTCCTCCTGACTGCCCATGATATCAAAATTACAGAAGACAAACACCGCAAGAGACAAAACTTGTAGTAGCTTCGCGCGCGAGCCAGAACATAACCGTCTCCACCTAACGCACAGCGCTCACCGAGGCACCTTTGAGCGCGTCAAGTTTACCGACAACAGATGGCTCGGGGTCGAGCCGCGCTCGGTCGAGCAAACGCGCGCCCGAGGCAGGCCGAGGCACGTCCACACCAGCCGAGCGTTTGGCTCGCGAGGCTGCCGCGCGAGCCTGTGCGCTAGGTGGGTACGCGGCTATTGACATTAAGCTTTTGCTCGTCGGTTCGAGCGCATTTTACGTACATAATAATGGGGAAACCATAAAAAATAATAAAGGGGCGACAGTTGACGTATAAGACGTTTGTCGATGTTAACTGACGATAGGCGTTCATCGCTGATTATATCGTTCAAAATGTGACTTTTACCGTCGCTCGTATGAAACATCCTGAGAGTTAATCTTAAAATTACATCACAAAAACATTTAGCTTTTCTCAATTCTCTCACTTTCTAGGTAGTAAATGATGACTATATTTTTTACTTATATGCTAATATATTTTCATTCCTCATCTACATTTAGTGGCTGAAATCTAAAGAGAGTTCCAGTTATAAGTAAATTTGACTGACGCTTGATTTGACTTGACTTTAATATGACGCGTCATTATTGATTGTATTAATTTTGATTGTATTATCACAAAAAGGTAAACAGAAACAATTGCTGGATTCTGGAGCTTATTTATCCTTATCGTATCAATTTAATTGTGGACTTGTTGCATAATAATAATGTTGTTTATTAAAATTTATTATACTATTTACATTTTTTCGGTCTTTTATTTCCTAAGATTGGATTCTCAGTTACTTATTAAAATTTTATAATAAAAAAATACTTCGCCATCAATGAACGTCCGCTATTTTCTTTTTAGAATGATGGCTGAATGTCACTGATTTAAAGTTTAGTTTCAAAACTTGAACGTCACATGTACACGAACTACGCCGGTTAAATAAAATATTGTTATAGATAAGGTTGTTTGTTTGATTTCATAATTGTTCCCTATTAGGCATCTGATGAATAGATATATACAATTTATTATTACTAGCTAGGTACATGAATATTGTGTAGCGGGTCCTTCATCTGTCTTTTCTTTACAGCATCGAATTCGAGTGCTCTCAAATTCGAGATGACAAAGTTCGGGAATCCAATCATTACGTGGGGCAAGTACCGGTTCATCAAGAAGCTGCAGCGGCGCCTGAAGACCTGGTGGGAGTGCACTGCGAGGAAGTCTTCTGGGTGTCGTTGCATCGCTGTTACCGTTGACGACAGACTCATGAAGCTAAATGGATGGCACAATCATTAAACTTATATGGATGTGGTGTTTCGAGAACTGTGTGGTCCGAGGTGGACATACTACCGTTACACCGTTTTTGAAGGTGTCAGAGCCTTTTGTAATTGACTATTTCTGCCTAATAACAGCGGTTACCTGTCGTATTAAGGTATGAAAGTTATGGTAAAGAGACATATTTGTATGGGGCAACCCAACATGATCTTCAGTAGCAAGACGTCAGTGGACGACTCTATCCTATCTTGACACCAAGTATAGGTACAGTGGCTGGCAAGAGCTATTTACCAGAGAGTTATAAAAATTGTCACTGATTTTAACAACTTCGTTTTGAGGGCTGGTAACGCAACTATGATGCCCTTCATTTGGACTCTAGACCTACTTGACCTATATTAATTATAATTAATTAATTATTAGGCCTGCGCGAATAGATTGCTATGTATAGTTACGCGCTTTTAAAATTATAAATATCTATAATATAAGAATTTTCTGTCCTCTTTAAATCTATTGTAAAAGTCCTAGGAATAGTTTGAATCTTTTAATAATTATAAAATTGTCGATTTCTTAATTTTCTAACCTAACCTAACCTTTCGTTATGGATATTCTTTAGTGTTTAAGTGTCGTAGTAGTAGATTATTAATTCTAAGGTTTAGTTCTAGTTTACTTTCACATGAGTAGTATCTTTCGTAAATGACTAAACGGAACTCCTTCTTAAGCTGAGGATCCAATGGATATTTGATAGCGAATGGATTGCAAGCCAGCTTGTTTTACTTACATTTCATTTACTTTGGTTGGATCTCAGTTTTAAGGAAGTAGTCGAAATTTGTTAATTTTTGTGAGTGTACCATATTATTTGTTTCCTTTTAAGTAAACATTTGAATAAGGTGTCGATTCGTGTGTTAATATAAATTCATGTAATAATAAATTCATAATTAAATAAGTCAATTTCAAGCTATTGCTATATTATAGGCAACTTTATATGATTTTAGACTAATAATATTGCGAAATTAATACATTTTATTATGTAACGGGTACTTACGATATGAAAGAGATTCACATAATATCGTAAGTATCCGTAATATATATAAAAAAAACGTTTTTATAGTCTTCAATTGTATTATTAATGGCAGATACGAACCAGAATATCAGTATTACGTATGTAATTATATTGATGTGGCGTATCGTAAGTGTAAGTCGAAATTATAAAAGTCGATATATTGATAGTCTGTATTTTAAAAGTACCTGCAAGTACGTAAAGTATTTCTAAGCTAATATGCTTATTTTATAAGAATCGGATAATCATTTTTTGATTATTGGCCTGCATTGAGGACATTTTTAATACGAGCTGAATGGGTTTGTTTTTAAAACTGCTGACTGGTACTTGTGGGACATTGATTCAGAAATTTAGGATTTGGGGACTTTTCAAAGTATGGCAGACAGATGTTAAAAAAAAAACTAAATAGATCGGTATTTTTTTTGCAAAATGAACACCTTATGAAACAACCTCTCAATTAATTAATTTGTTTTTAGTTTTACTTTTATGAAATTAAATTCTATCTAATTTTAAATATAATGTTTTCGTAGTTCTTTTAGCTATATCGTAAGTGTGTGGTGTAGCTTTACGGTAAATAGAAAAAAGAAATAAAAATGTTTAGAATATTTTAATTAAAACTTGTACTAATTATAATTCATTCTTTGAGCATTAAACTATAAAATTAATATTAGTATTATTGTATATATACCCAAATTTACGTGAAATTATATAGTTTAACATTTTCTCAGGTATATTTGAATTAGCTGCATTATTTTTGACTTTTGTGTAAGGTTTGAATAAGT